>JARHVA010002377.1:1310000-1910000 GCA_037957365.1 Torreya grandis | reverse complement strand
TCTCAACCCCAATTACTTGCTTGCTAGACCCATTTGGGTTTTCCAAGGTCAATTACTCATTACTTGTTTCATAAGTTGCAGTTGTTTGAAACTTCAAAGTTGTGCAGGTTGAAGAACCCAAAATACACTGAGAAGACCCATTTGGGTTTTTAAAGGTCAACTACTTATTACTCATTACTTGATTTATAAATAATAAGTCATGCAGGTTCAAGAACTTAAAATACACTATGAATAAGTAATCAGGGTTTTCAGGGTCAACTGCTTATAACTTTTTATAAGTTGAAGTAGTTCAAAATCCTAAAGTAAAGTAGTTGGAAGAACCCAAAGTAAAGCAATTCAAAGAATCTGAAATACATTATGAAGAAGTAATCAAGTTTTCTAGGGTTAACTACTTATAAATTTTTATAAGTTAAAGTTGTTTGGAACCCTAGGCAATTAAGCATGTGATATTCCAGAGCCATCAAATTTTAGGTGAAAGGTAATGAAGAAATAGACTTAAGTTGTTTTCTTTTTTGGACTAAAAACAAGTGTGGAAAAAAATTTCCTTTTTTGGAAAGGGTCCAGGAATATGTTAAAGTAAGAACTTGTAAGTGCCATAACTTGTGATTGGTAACTCCTTTTTGAGTGTCATTCTCTTCAAAAGTGCTTATTTTTTATACTCTACACATTGTACCTTCTATTGGGCCTTCCACAAATACAAATATTTTTCATATTTTTTGTACACTCTTGGATGCATTATCGATTGTATTCGACGTTCCTCTAGTTCTTTATACTTATGCACCTACTGCTCAAGATGCATTTTTGGTTGAATCTGAAGTCTATACAAGCATGCTTATATTTGAGACATTTAGGGGGTAATTTACTGATAGTTCTAAGGGGGTACTTGTGTGTTTGTTGTGCATTCAGTCTTCCTTTTTTTTTGCATCACTTCTTTACTTACTATAGTAATACTTACTTTTTCACTATGGATTCATTCTCAATAAGTCCACTTACACCATTTAATTATCATGAATGGAAACCTAGAATAGAAATTATTTTGCAATCCAAGGGTTACCATAAAATTATAATGGACATTGAGACTGAACCTACTGATGTTGGAGCAAAAATTAAATGGTTTAACTATTGTCATAAATTCAATGGACTACTATGTCTTTTCATCTCCCTGGATCTATTTTTTCACATTGAATCTGCCAAAACACCTACTAAAGTGTGGGCCCAACTCACCAAGCTCTTTGGAGTGCAAGATGTGATGAGAGGACATGAGCTAGAAAATGAGCTTATTAGATTGAGCCCAGATGACTTTGACACTCTTCAGGACTTCTTCACCAAATTCAAACTTTTGAGATTGCAGTTGAAAGCATGTAGAATTGACAAAAAAGATGAATAACTTGTTCTGTCAATACTCTCTAAATTGGGTCTTGAATATTTTGTATTTATGTCCACTTTTCATGCCACTAAGAGTACACTTGACACTGCATAGAAGATGCCTTCTTTAGATACCTCTTTTTTTGACCTAATTCAGAAGTAAGATAAGTTGATACAGATAGGCACAATAAATTTATCTAAATCTCATGCATTGCTTGTTGAGAAAGATAAGGCTTCTAACAGTAGAGCAAGAAATAGGAAGAGAAGGGTGAAAATCTTTCTACCTCCAAATCTATCAACGTGACCTCTTCTTCTAATCATAAGCCTAAGAAAGATTGGATCAAATGTGGGCATTGCTCAGATAAGCATGATAAAAGTAAATGTTTGAAGAAATAAATTTACCATCTTACTAGCCTTCTTATTCAAAACAACATAGGTGTTTCAAATTCTATCAAACCATCTTCATCAACCCATGAATCCACTAAGACAAATTAATCTAGCAAAGAAAAGGCAAAAGAGAATAACAAGGGGAAACATAAAGGCAAAGCCTTAGTTTCAATTGTGACTTCAACTCCTCCTACATGGGTCATGGACATTGGTGCTTCACATCACATGACCTCTTCATAGATTGAGTTCAATTTCTTGGAACTATGTGACATGTCTTCTATACAACTGGGTGATAAAACTTCTAAAAAGGTTCTCAAGAGAGGGTTTATTGAAGTGAATGGTGAAATATTCAATAATGTTCTAAGTGTGCCCTCACTCTCAACTAATCTCCTATCAGTCTACCAGATCACTCACCTTGATCTGGGCATGCGAGTTGGATTTACTCCAGATTCAGTGTACATCAAAGAGTTGCACAGTTCTATTATTTTTGTTGTGAAAATGGTCGATCATCAGACTTGGCTATATATCTTCTCACACTTTGCTCCTGACTCTCCTTCAAAAAATTTAGATTCCTCTTCGAACTCACCTATACCTGATGACACTTCTGAGCCTGAGCTTCTTCTAATATTGATAAAAAATTTTGTAGATGAATACAATAGTAAAGTGGACAAACCTCCATCATCTCTTTGTCACCTTTCATATATTCAAGAGTTAGTTCTTGATCTACCTACATCTGGTCTACTTTTGATATTACAAGATAATGGTCTACTGATCCAGGACACATTAGACATCGGGCAGTCTATTCCATAATTACAAAAAATTCTATAGACATTCTTTGCTTATGCTTCTATTGCACCATATTAGTATCGAGTAGTTAGCTCACCTACCTCGCAACATGAGGATCATTAATTTCATAAGAATTACACCTTGGTTGAAGATCCATCAGGCACTTGGTGGACAAACTCATTATTCTAGGGTAATCTACTCTTCACTGCATTTACTTCTGATTCACAGTCACTTCCAAGCATTCCTCTGGGGGACACCAAATGGCTACAATCAATTGTAGACCTTAGTGAAGATTTTTATCCCACTTCTCTTCTTTGCTTTGTTTTTTGGGATGAGTTTTGTTCATATGGGTTTTCTCCTTTACCCTAATTTATGGGAGTTGCATTGTACTTGGGTACCTCATCAGACCTTGTTGTCAGGACCTAATTCTTCTACCCACCTAAGCTACACTTCAATGGGGTGTCAGTGTAGATTTTTTCCCATCTAGTGGTTTTACCTACACGTCTTTTCAGCTTACTTAGGTTAGTTAATTAATTCATTAGGGGTCATTTACCTTTAAGTGGGTTCTAATTATGAGTTAGAGTTTTACCTTTTTGGTGACCTAATCTCACCCTATATGTACTTTCTTTTTTCCTAAAGTGGTTAATGCAAACATTTCCTTTTGTGTAATTTTATTATTTTTGGAGCTCTCATTTTGCCTCTATAGGAATTTGGCATTCATTGCGTGATCGCTATTCAGAGACTTGGTGAAATATATCATGTTTTATTCTATTTGTTGTTCAAATTTAACGATATACAAAGACTGTATTGTTTCCTAAAACTTGATTTGGCCCCTTTATATGATTCACCTATATGTCTATGTTCAATTTCATATATATATATATATATATATATATATATATATATATATATATACACACACACACACACACACACACACACACACACACACATATATATATATATACATGTATATATATATATATATATATATATGTGTGTGTGTGTGTGTGTGTGTGTGTGTGTGTGTATATATATATATATATATATATATATATATATAATGGTACGACATGGTGGTTTTATATTCTCTAGAATATACACATATGTTTACATTTGTGTCATGATATTGTGAATTAATTTGCTATTTAAATAGTAGTTCACTGTACAAGCATATTTATCTAGTACACACACACACACACGTAACTTGTTTTCTATAAATATTCTACATGCTCATAAAGTAATAACTATGCCTATCTAGTAGTATATGCTATAATTTTTTTGGCTTCTTTGTTCGCTTCTACTTCCATGCTCCTCACACTCTCCTCCTCTATACTACCTCCTCCTCCTCTGTATGGTGTGCCTCATCTTTTCCACTTCAATATATTATTTTCTTATAATCTTTATTCTCCTATTATGAGAATGGGCATAGCTTTTCTCTTTTTAGATTTTTTGTTTTTATTTTTTTTCTTTTTCTTTTTATTTTTTTTATTAATATCTTTTTTTTGTTTTTCTCTAATTTTAAACCTTTCCATTTCTCTTATTTATTTATTTTTTCTTATTTTTTTCCTCCAAAATATTAATTATCATATTTTATTTCTAATTTTAAGAGTCCATGAATTTGTTAATTAAATTAGCATCTCAAATGTCATGATAATTTCATAAGTCAATAAACTCAAATTAAATCTAATTATGTGAATTGTAAAACATTAATGATCATACACATAAATCATGCAAGATGAATTCCAAATAACCATTTAAATTATGCTATCAATCATGTGTATCAACTATCTAATGCAAGCAATATCAAAACACACTACGCTAACCATTCCATTATACATCTATCATGTGCTAGTTAATATGGTGTGCACAGGGTTCTAGTTGATTTCTCTATCATCCCCCAACAATTCTATCTATGTCACTCTCTTCAATGATTCTCTCCCTCTGCCACGCTCTGAGAGATGAGTTCTCCTATGTCAATCTTACAACAAGTAAGTATTTAGACTATAACATCATGATATACATACATCATAAAATATAACAAAGCAACATGATCATGTTGTAAGAATATACACTATAACTAACTCATAGTAATGTAATCATGTAACCTAAGCAATATCCAACTGTCTCATAACATCGTATATCTCAAAGATTAGTTAAAATTAACTAAATCAAATTATTAACTATAAATATCCACAGATAGTTAAGCAAGTTTGCTTAGTGAGAAATCTATATGTAACAAGTGCATGTAGTGATCTAACTTGTAACTTGAAAACTATTGCTCATAGGTTATTCTTAGAATGTTTCAAACCTATAATATGGCTACTCCTATTACTAATATATAAATAGGGTAGAATGGGGCAATAGAACTCAAGTTTCTAATTAATTGAATGAGCTTAAATAGGTGTTTTCTTGATATATTTTAGATGAACAATGAATTGAATTTAACTTATATTTATATGACCCATTTTGAAATTTTCATCATAGAATGATTAATGAAACATAATAGGCCGACCTGTAAATTTTGAAAGATTTGAAAATTTGAGTGTTTAGAAGGCATGGATAATTGTGTTGGAGAATGGATAATAGCATCAATGTTATTGTCCAAATTTGAATGCATCCGTGTAGGAAATAAAAGGTTATTAGAGATCTATAACTGACAATGAATGATATATATCATATTTTAAGCATATTGTGGGCTATAGGTGATATGGATAATCAAAATAGTTGGGTCAAACTATAAGATAAGCATTTTAGCCCAATAAATTGGCTAATGTGAGCCTATCAACTACCAGAAAGGTCAAAAATTGAAGGGTAAAGCCTTGAATGATATTTGTCAAGTGTATAAGACTAATTTAACATATAAATATAAATTTAAGCATCTACATTTTATTATACTTGTAAATGTATCAAGTTGGTCGATGTTGTTAGTAGAAATATAAAATTGTATCAAATTAACTTGTAATTAGAATAAATAAGAAAATTGTATTTGGCTGGATTCAAATTAGGAGCTTATTATCATGTAATCCAACATTCTGAAAGTAGGAAAATTGACAATCATGACATAATGAAACATTATAAAAAGGACCAAAGGACTAACAAATGACTTGACCATTATTGGTATGGTGTGCTAGTGGTCAAACCACTATTGGACTATCTTGATAGTGGTTAAGGTGCCCAAAACTCACAAAACAAACAACAATAATTTTTTAGGAGTATTACAGAGTATCTCAAGGGAAACAAATGATATATAAATGTGCTTAAGAGTGAATGTTGATAAAATAAGGCTATGTGGAGCTCAAAATAAAGGAAAAATGTGAAATTAAGAACCCAATTTGAACCAACAATCCATATTTATGAAAACACAATAATACCATTGTAATTACAAGGCTTGGACCAAAATTAGGTTTCTACACCAAAATTGTACAAACTCCCCTAACAAGCTATTATGACTTTACAAACACTCTTGCTCAAGGACTGTAAGTAGAAATCTAATCTATTGGGTTTATTCATGTGTTTATTATCTTTTACTTCTTCACCCTAATTTTACACATTGTGAGTCATGTCCTCATTTACTGAGTTGATTCTACTTGACTTAAAGTGTCGAGGGAAAAAACTTGGGGCCTATGTTAGAGAAATTTATTGATTTATAAGATCCCTTTTAAGTTGAAATAAATATGTTAAAAATATAAATAGAATATGCCTTGCATGTATCCAACGAATGTTAATTGTGATGTAGGTGTCCTACCTTAAATCCAAATGAGCTATCTTACCTTTCTATATATAAATGATCAAGAATTAAAGCTTTGTTGAAATGTATAAGTATGTCAACCTTTCAACTACAAACCAAAAATTTGAAAAGGAGTAGATGGGCCCATTTCACTTAAGAAAGGGCATCAACAAAGAGAACTATAAATATAAAGTGAGGGATGACACAAGAAAATGCAAAAAAATATTTTCATCTTAATTTAAACCAATCACACATTCTCATACATTAAAAAATTGATTACAAAACATATAAAATAACACTAAATAAATCAACATAAACTATTTTAAATGTCTACAACTATTTACACCATAAAACAGTATTCTTAAAACCCACTAAACCTATTTAAAACTTTATTTGCATTTATTACTATTTAGTGTAATAATAAAAATCACTTATTTTAATTTATTATCTAGAGGCTTATATGGTGGGGTGAAGCCCCGAGATTCGTCTCACATGAGACAAAAAATGTTATTCACTACCATTTACATGCTGACACGGGGAGTTGGACAACTTGCAGATATGATAGAAATAATGTATTCACAAGGAGGACGTTGAAGAGGCCACGTTTGTAGAAACAGTTGACTGCAATAGTTGTTAATCCATTACTACACCACCTTTTACATAGAATAAGTCATAAATTTAGTTCATATATGGTTTGCTTAATGCAGTGAGCACCCAGGAGCGCAATAGGTATTTTTTTATTTTTCTTCGGTAAATTCAAAATGCATAATTATTAATATGTTGCTCATCTTAATGATTATATCCCTATTTCAATATTGAAACCCTATAATTTCAAAAGAAGATGAATTCATAAGCTTACCAAAGATATACAGTGAAATTATAATTTATATGTTTCTGCAAGAAATTTAACTTCAATTATTTTGTGTGAATATATAAAATTTTATTCAAGTTTGAATGTATAAAATTTTAACTAAGAAACGCTAGAAATGTGGGACACCTCTGTCACATGTGATTCATGTCCCTATCACTACGAGTTATTTCAGTCAATGCCAAAACTTAAACCATGCTCCTGTAACACGGTCAATTAATCCCATAACTAGCGTATGAGTCAAAAATATAAGGAAAAATGGATGAGTACAGATTTTTTATTTATGTTGTTGCATTGTTATCTTGGTTAGTGGTTGCATATGGGTGGGCATACGTGGCAGTTTTCAAAACATTCACCAAAATTTACCAAACAAAGAAAAAAAAACCCTGCCCCAAAACTTCATTTTAGATTTGGAATGGGATTTTAGATTGGGTTTATGTATGAATGAAATTTAGTTAATTTGGGCATCTATATAATTAATTAATGAGACTGAAAAACCTACCCAAAACTTGAATACAACTATTTCAGTAGATTCGATACCTTGTGTCACTGTAAAGCTTTCCTGTCGAGTATTTATGCACTTTGTTTTAACAATGTGGGCATTAGACAGTCGGAATTCAAAAGCCGAATGAGTCATTAGATGGTTTTGAAAGCACAATCTATCCAATTTTATCTGAGCATTTCAATTCCATATTAACAAAGTCTTAGGGCTGCATGGCCTTTCCCATTTTGCACATAGCCATAAATCATGGCATTCCATAAAACTCTATGATCATTGTTTGTCTGACATAATGAATAGAGGGCTCATTATCTCATGTCATGATGTGGAATGACACAGTATTTTACTGTCCACCTGCAAATGCACTTCACAAAAACTGTTGTTTGTCCATTGTTTAGGCGGAATTCCAAACATTCAAAAAAAAATCTTATGGTTAACGTAATCTACAGGAAAAAAATTAAAACAAAATTGAAATCACAAGCGAGGAGGACAAAGTAAACAAGGTTTACTTAGATGCAAGAACCAATAGCCGGAAACATTTTAGACCCGACATGGAGGACATCCAATATGCCACGTAGCATTGGAGGACATCCTACAGCTTTCAATATTATATAAATTGCATGGTTTGTTGAGAATGTACGTGTCAATTGTGGCTAATTATAAAAAATTTAATATTAAAAAAAATTAGGTTAGGCCAAGAAAAATAAATTTATAACATCAAACGAAAGGGATGGGTAAGTGGATGGTACCTTTTTCTATTTGATTTCAATATAAATAAAGTAGCTAGGTTATAAAATCATGGATACTTGGGAGTTTTGATTCTTGTAAGTATGTTCAAATCTATATTATTAATATAGATTAAAAAAATTATATGTATTAAGTTAATAATTTCATTTTAATTAATTAATTAATTTTTTTAATATTATATAAAAATATATATTTTTTATTATATATAATTTTATATTATATTGTAAATATTTTTATATTATATTATAAGATATTATATTATAATCCATTTTTTATATTATGATATTATATATTAATATAATAGATTATAATATATTACTATAATATAATGTAAAATTTATTTAATCATGAATTTATCGTTGAAAATGGGCTCCATGCTAATATTAAAGATTAAAAAAATTTGGGACGCCACTTTTTCAAAAACAAGTATATCTCAATAAAATCACTCATGAATTAATTATTACTATTATAGATTGTAAAATCTATGGCAAAATGGTATTTGGAAAAAGATAGAGAATCAAGAGAATATTGACTAGGGTAGAAAATGAGATAAAAGTGTGAAATTAGGCATCGGTTGAAGTAGGAAGCCTCTCCCTTTTGATGTTTATTATTTTTGTTTATTAAATCATATGTGGATTCTATTATTGTATTAGATTGTTTCCAATAGTAACAAGTATAGTAGTAGCTTAGAATAGTCTTATAATAAAATGCATTAAAGCCCAAATAGTTGTCAAAATAGTGCAATACTCTGATGGTTATTAGCATAATTGATGGATGTCAAATTTTAAAGGATATTATACCTAGAGCATCTTAATCAATTGTCATGCATGCTATCAAATTTATTGACTAAAAATAAAATGGCCAACTAAGCATAAACCGTTCGACAACTAAGTATACACCGTTGATTTTATGCGAGTTGTTTGTGCGGCTTTTATTTTGTTTTGTTTTATTCATTTTTTATTTGACTAGGGCTTGTAACTTAAGAAAACATAAACAAATGAATTCCAGCCTACATCATAAAAAAAATATTATGACGTAATTAACTTAACCCTGATGCACAAGGATTTGGGTTTTTTTTACTAAATATAATTGGGGAAAAAAAGAAAAAAAAAATCCTTAGACTTCTCTTGCACCTTCAGGGCAATTACTAGTTATTTTTATTTTAAAATTAAGCACCCTAAAACAATTTTTGTAACCTATGTAAAACTTTTTTGCCCTCAACAATTAGTTTGATTTTTGAGATATCAGTTGCTTGCTTTTTAGTAGGGAAAGGCGACAATAAAGAAAGAAAGAAAACTAGCAGTTGGCCCAAAGGGGCAAAGAAAGTTGGAAAAAATCTAAAATATATTTTATAGTTAAGATAATCTAATTTTTAAATAGATTTTTGTAAGTAAATAAAATTTCGGAGGGAATACATTTTTAATTTTCAAGATTTTCTATTTTAAGCATATGGTGTGGGCACTCCTTAATGTATGCAAATGAACCTATTTACCTTCCCTATTAGTGGAGACCAATTACCAATAGACTACCTTTTCTCTTAATTGGCAACTCCTTCATCACGACATTCATATTGTATCATCAACGATGTTGACTTATACACCATGGGACCAATACTTTGCAAAAACTTCAGTACTCAATTTAACTGCATTGAAATAAACAAAGATAGACTCCATAACCTCAATGTATCTCATCCACATCAATGGCATTGTATTGTTAATTGACTCCTATAATCAAATAAGAAGAAAGACATATTTTTCAAGACTCACAGTGAACACATTACAGTGACCATTATATTTAAAATAATAAAAAAGCTTTCCTCTAAAATGATCTTTGAGAATAGGGATCTTGTATTCTTTTGAACTCGATATTATTTTTCTTTATTGATTGACGACTAACATTTTATTTCAATATATTTTTTGGAGATTTTGTTTAAAATATTAATTTTTTAAAGAGAAAACCTACAAGTTACCTACCCCTTTGTAATATATATATATATATATATATATATATATAATCGCAATGACCTCAAACTGTTGAGTTGCTAGCACAACACCTATTGAATTGTTTTACCCTGATACGGCACCAACTTCGCAAACCTGTCAAATTTGACAAAGTTCAGTGCAACAATCAAAGAAACCTAATATAATATACTGATAATTATTGACAAATTGCATCACTCATAAAACAAGTATCAACATATAATATTTATCAACACTCTAAATTCTTATTAAAAGTGATAAAACCCCATCTTGCAATCCCCTGCCATGCAATCTAAATTAACCATGTATGACATTTTTGATACCTTTTACAAATAAACAAACAAATGCTTAGATTTATTTAAACTATGATTTCTCTCTAGCGTCCTATCTTTTAGAATTTTTTTGGAAGAGTTTCCATAGTTGGTAACAAGGCAATTTAGAGTCCTTTTATCCCTCATACAAACCTAGAAGATTTGCTATTGGGTATCCTAGAAAGCACAGCTTGACAACCACTGTTTAAAAACAATCCTGCACCGCACAGTTGCAATTTAATAATATGATAGACTGGCTGGAAACTCGTGAAACAACTGATGTTGCCACATCCATTACATATTTAAATTGCTAAATGAAGAGATCTAGCAGGATATCATTATTTAAACTGTAGCATGATAGAAAACCTAGGCAATGGAAAAAAAATAGTCTTTGCAAAGATCGAGTAGAAAACCATGAAACTCTCAAGTAACTCATACCTCTCATATTGTAATACAACATCTACCAACACTTTAAAGCCTAAAAATGAGTGGTCAAATACTGTTACAGTATAAATGGCCAAACATAAGTTATATCTACCTAAAATTCGTGCTCATATTTAGCGAAGTGTCTCTCACTGACTATTTTAGAAGATTTGCTTATGTATTGATAGATATTAACAAATTTGCACTACACATCATTCAGATGGATAAAAAACCCTTCGAATATAAATGGCCATATACAAGTTATAACTCCCTGAAATTTCAGGGTAGGTCCTTTACAAATCTTAGAATCAGACAGGACAAGATAAACTCAAGCATTTGACTAAAAAGTGTTCCTCTTTGGCAAAGACATTGTTGATTAATGCATGTTAATCCACCTATGTTAAATATATAAGCAGACGATGGTAAAATTGTAAATGTATTGGGCTTACTATTGAATGAAGCAGATTGTTTGCAAAACAGTCGCAAACATTCTGTTTCATTCAATGGCAAGGCCAATGCATTTGTTAAACAGTGAGATGAATCTATAATGGTTTTTACCTAAAAAAAAAATTTAAATCACCTATAAAGAAATTAACTCCTTGGTTGTAATCATTCATAGAACAAATTACTTGCTCCTTGCTTTCATCATAGCTGCCAAAAGCCAAATTTCCCAAAAGAAGAGGTGCCTGGGAGCCTTCCCTCCGGTGGACTTTTAAACAGTTTGTTTCGTATGAGCCATCATTCCTCACTTCACACAAACAAATATGCGAGCAGGTCAATAAATGTTTATGATGGCCCCCTAAAGTGTCGTTTAATGTGGACAGCCTGTCAAGCACTACTCGAAATTGCTTTTTCCCAGAAACCGTCATAAGCAAAACCATGTAGCATCTTCCAAACCGTGAGATGAATATTTGAAACAACATACGTGTCAGCGTTGGATTGAGGGAAATGACATATTCTATCTTTTTTTCTTGTGAGACAAATCCGGGCCTTGCTTGGAGATTATATAGAAGTAGTTCATATTTGATTTACTACAATGGTAAAGTACTTTAATTTGTGGTTTTTTTGCTATGTGTTTATATTTGTTCTTCACTTTTTTCTATGTTTTTTAAGTTTTAACTCGCATAATTCAATTATCAATTTCTTTGATCACCTTTATAGAAATATTATAGAATATTTATTTTAGTTTTTATTTACACTATTTTATATATATAACAATTTATACAAATATTAGATTATATAATATTTATTTTAATATATTAATGATGAAATTGTTGAAGCTATAAAATGCATTGTATATAACAATAGTTACGAATATCTCACTCTTTATTTTGATTATATACAACATTGATTACAAAGCTAGAGTTTTATGAGTGGTGTGGAAGAGATAGCTCTGTCAATCTTTTCTCCTCTAATTTTCGAAGATTTACATATTTACTTCCTTTCATTCTTGCAAAGTATTCAAAGGTAAATACAAAAGAGATGTACATGTCATTGCTTCAACATACTCTTGATACAATAGTAAATGTTAAGCCTTGATTATCAATGTCTCCAATGTCAATTATTGATTTATTGACTGTCATTCCTTGTGTTTTGTGTTTGATTAGTTCCCATGCCATTTTTATAAGTATCCTCTGAACCTTTATCTAAAAATAATTTTTAAAAAAAAGAGTACTAAAATTTATTAAAACTAATTTTTATTCCTTTAATATGCTGAGATTTATATAGATTTAAGTGGTTTCAAAATTATGCCATAAAAGGTTTGTGAGTTCATTGTTACATTATTTAGTATGATTATACTAAAGTAAAAATTAAAATCAATAATAAGATACTAGATATAATTCATTGAGTCTTAGTACCTTGTAGAGGTAGTTTTGGTTATAGGTTTGACTCTCATCTTACTATGCAGTATGGGGTGAGGACCCAACATCACACCGACCAAAAATTATGAGGGGGTTCACCATGTGTTAGAGTAGTCAATCGACATCTTGATTTTCCTTTGGTAAAATTTAAAAAAAATAAAATAAATAATTAATGGTGTAAATTTGTGTACTTGTATGTGGTAAATTTTTAATTTTATTTGATGTTACGAATAATCCTTAGGTTCTTTTCCACAATCAATTCTCCACTTCACTTTAATTTAATAATATTGCATCCTTCTTAACACCCCTGAAAATGCAAACGTGTCAATCAATTGTTTATTAAAATCAAAGTCTAATAATACCACATGAAAGTGACATGACACATAGTTTTAAAAGAACAAATAAATTGTAGTGTCTATCACTATTATAACAATATTTTTTAAACTATATTTTCAAGTGTACCAAAAACACTTAACATATATTCTAATTATTAGTACATATATTTATAAGTGGTAAAGTTGAAGTTAAGGTCCACAAAAATGTAAATTGGACTCCCATGATGATGATGATGATGATGATGATGATGATGATGATGATGATGATGATGATGATGATGATGATGATGATGATGCAAGCTATGGATTTAATAAGAGTTTAGATAATGGAATCTTCAAATCTTCTATTTATTTTCTCCTTGGTTTATGTATTTCTCATTTTGTTGGAAGAATTGAATTGGAAAAGGAGCAATGGGTCATATCATGGGCCATTATCTGAGAGTAACCATGATAATATTTTTTTTTTGGTGGCTTATCATCTGGTTTCTGAGACCAATGAATCAGTGGATGAATCTTTAGGCAAAGGTTATAAAAAAATAGATTCTATTGCTTATAGACCATTTAGTATGATTGTCTATAATTATTTAGATTGTTCATGTTTACCCTGATTTTATTAATTGGTTATGTTTTGGGAGTTTAATACTTTTATCTTATTTGTGTTTTAGGTTATTTTGATGCTTTTATGGTTATTTTATTAATGAAAGGATTTCAATCACGTTTTAGTTTTATTGAAACCCCTTTTTCATTTGATCGATTAAATGAATCACACTTTATTTTTATTTTTGGGTTTCTTTCCCTTGATTATGGAGCTTATTTATTGCTTTCTATCTATACAAGTTCTATCAACCTCCTTTTGACACTTCCAATATTTTTGTTAGTTATTTTGACATCAATATACCTCCACGTATCCAGAATAAAGGAGACTACTAAGTGAAATTTCAATCAAGCTCTTGATCTTGTCATTTTGTTGATGAAGGTTTTCTTAGCAAGATATTATGGCATTATTTAGTATTTCCATGATAATAGAAAATAATTTCTAGTAAAAAACTATGTATATTATTTTTTATCAAATTTTTGGATCACCTATCAAGAAACTGATAGTAAAAATAGACGGCAGATTTAAATTCTTTTTTTTACATATTATAATATGAAATGATTAAGTTTACAAACAAATGTTTAAAAAAACATTTTTTTAAAATATTATAATATGAAATGATTAAGTTTACAAGCATATACATAAAAAGGCCCTGGGCCTATCAACCTGTTTCTTGGACCCAACCCCACTTTGAACATTGGTGAACACTTAAAGGCCCAGGTTCTCCTTGGGTATTTCAAGAGATAAAAAAATACAATATTTTGAGAAGACTTATATATATAAAGGTCCTCATCTTTTTTGGTCTTCAACTTGTAAGTGTTTTCTTTGACCCAACCCCTCAACTTTGGAGGCTATTGAGTGCATAAAGGCCCTGGTCCTCCTTAAATATTTCAAAGGATTCAAAATACATTGTTTTCAAAAGACTCTTATGCATAACCATAAAAGCATATATGTAATGAAGTGCAATTTAAATAAAACACCTTTTATGGGTTATTTAGAATGTATGAAGGGATGAATTTAAGAACTTTTTTTATATGGTAGTATTGTTCATAATCGATTGTTTAACTTAATTAGTGATTAACTTTTTCTTCTAATGCTAATATTACTCATAAACCATTGTTTAACTTAACTAGGGATTAACAAGTGAAAATGGTTTCTAATTCAAGCCAAAATGCAAGAATTGGAGAGGTAGCTTATGGTTGTATCCAATCTTCATGGGAAGGACCCCCTGGAATTGTCACTATCAGTGAACTACTTATTTTCTTCTTCTTTCTAGGCTTATTGGTATGGAGCTTATAGTTCTATCTTGTCAACAGTCTGGTTGGATTTAATCGACTGAATTTACCACCTGAGCTCACACTATATGTAAAAAAGTTAAAATATTTAGATCAAATACTAAATATTTTTAAGTATTATTTTTTGTGAGGAATAGAAAATAGCAATTTAACATAAGTCTTGATTGTAAGCACTCTTGACTGAAGCATAATATCAATTCACTTATCTCAAATTATATTTTGATTTCATATACTTTTAAGATCTCAAGTTTAGTTGCATTTAGTGAAATTCTATGGAGAATATTTTAATTTAACTCACATAAGATCTTTACAGGTCACAATTAAGGATGTTCACAGTTGGAGATAGTCTTGGCTTAGTTTCAGCTATATTTTTGACTTTCTTGTTCTTCCCAAATACTTGTGGATCCATCTTGTTACAACTTCTCAATACTTAATTTGAAGTTTCGGTCAAGTATCATATGTGGATAGCTCATGTGGTAATGGTGCTCACTACAATCCATGCATTGTGCTATTATTTGATATGGGGAACCTCACATTTACTTGGGACATAGGTACTTAAATTATTTAATGAATAATTGTAAACTTATATTAGGTTTGATTCTTGAGTGAATTTGAAAGATATTCCTTCGATTCCTGAGTGAATTTCATTGGGTGAATATTTTTTTTGAGGGAGTGAATACCTCTTCTATGCTTGAATGAATTTGAGGGAGTGAATATCCCTTCAATTGAATTTGATAGAATGAATACCCCTTCAATCTCTGAGTGAATTTGATTAAATGAATACCACTCAATTCTACTAAACTAAGGCTTCATCTAAATAAAAAAACATTTGTAACAAGAGTTTCATCTGACGATGTGCAGTTCACAACTTGGAAGAGAGTGGGATATTCCACTGTAGTTGGGGAGCTTGCTTTGTTAGTAGGGCTGATAATTTGGGTGGCATCCATAAAATGAATTTGACACTGCTTCTTTGAAGTATTTTACTATACTTACCACTTGTATGTGCCATTTATCCTCTTTTATGCACTGCATGTTGGAGACAAGGTATTAACACTTTTACTTCCAAGGATTTTACTTTTCTCTTGATCATTATCTCTAACTTCTCCAATCACAAAAAACCATGCATGTTATATCTGCCACAAGATTGCCTTCAAACATCATACAAATGACTATTGTAAAGTATCCATGTAAGTATGCATGCCTTTATTCAATTCATAATTATGTGTAATTTATAGTTTCATGTTTCATTTACTCATAGACAAATCGTCTCAATAGGTTTGGAATCAATTTTTGGGTGTAGAGAATATTAACCATAGAAAATATTGAACATAGCTAATTTCTATGCACGCTACAACTATTATGTATAGACCTAAGAGTGTTCTTATTTTGAATCTTCCCTTCATATCAAGCACTGAATGGCACCCTTTCAGCATTGTTTCTACTTCAAATGTTGAGTCAAACCAATTATCTATATTAGTCAAGTGTCAACAAGGTTGGACAAAAAAACTTGACAAGTTCATGGCCTCTCTAAGCTCTATCGAGGGTCCATTGCATCTTCTAGCAACTATTGAAGGTCCTTATGGTCTAGCTTCAAGCAACTTATTAATGTAGAATTTTGTTCATTCAAATTATATACAGTATGAGTTATTAAGGTAGGATGTAATAGACCTAATTTATTTTGTGGTTTTGTCTGCACCGGTATGAGGCATTGATACTGATTAGTGGAGGAAGCAAAATAGCCCCAATGATAAGAATTTTATCAGAAACATTGTACCAACATAACATTAAAAAACCAAACCATGCTCCTAGTGAAATCTTAGTCATATGGTCAATCAAAACTATTAAAGAATTATCCATCTTAAATCTAGTATCTCCAAGAATGATATGCCCCAAATATGTTGATGTGTTAAAAATAGAGGTGCATGCCTTTGTAACAAAGGAATAATCCCCAGATCCTAAAATGGTTGGGCTCAACTTAGAGGTACGTACAGTGTCCATTGAAACCCACCCGTAGAGCCAAACAATGTTGGTTGTGTGTGTTCGATAACAAGCACAGACAATTATTTGTGGTAAGGAGTAATAGTTACTTCTACATTGACATGACATCTCCTCTATATGGACCTATTAAATAGCTTTGCCATAAATCCATCAGATCACAACTCTTACAATGTGTATCCATGATGGGGTAGAGTACTTCTAACCATAGTCTCTATGACAATAGGGATTGTGATGTTTGGTGGCTTAGCTTATGCGATCTAGAATAGAAAGGAAGCCAAGAACAATAAAAATACAATTCAAGAGTCTATAGATAAAATTAATGGCATGCAGATCAGTGATAGTGTAAGGGTGTTAACCCTTTTGAGGAGGTGTACCCAGGTTCATTACAACCAAAGCCCTGATCTTCAAGGTAACTCGAGTCCTATTGACCCATTTTTTATTATTCATTAACATTAATATAATTTATTTTAGACCTATATAAAGGATTCCTATTGACCCATTTTTTTATTATTCATTAACATTAAAATAGTTTCTTTCATACTGATATAAATTTATTTTGAAAATCAAACCTTTGAAACTTTTATGTTTGGTTTAAATTGTTTCACAAGGAAATAGATGTGAAATCATTTTTGTAGTTTACTTAATCTATGTTGAATTTCTTAATGATTTATTTCATAAGGAAACCAATATGAAATCATTTTTGTAGTTTACTTGATCTAATTTATGAATTTTTTTATATGATTGGCATGTGAAAACCAACGGCATGATTGGAAAATTTGTAGTCACAATGGATGGAAAGAAAGTGGGCATTATAGTGTGTGGACCAAAGAGTATGCAATAGGTAGTAGCAGTAGCCTACAGATGTCACACCTCTTTATTGGATCAACAATCCTAAGATGCATTAGATTATCACTCCCTCAATTTCAATCTCTAGTTATGTCCCATCCTTCCCTCTTTCTCTTATGGTACAGTCACAAAAGTGTATATAGTTCTTATACATCACAAATAGAATTCTTACATTGTAACACATTAATATCTAATTTTGTACAAAATAGAATTCTTACATTGCAGTGCATTATTCTATAATTTTGTAGTTTCCTGCCTTTAAAGCATGAACTTCATATATATATATATATATATATATATATATATATATATATATATATATATATATATATATATATATATATATATATATATATATTCAACTCTTCTAATGTTCTTATATTTTTTGGAGTATAATCATATATGCTCATCTAGGATCTCTCAATTAGAGATAGGTGAGTCAACATGACCATAAGAAACCAAGCACACTTAATGTGATGGATGTCAAATTCAATCAAAAATGTGTCTAAATGAGTAATATGTGCAATAGTCACCAAATTCTCCCTGATATTTCATAGGTTGGCACTTTAATTTAGTGCATACTCAATCAACACATTTAAGTGTGTATATAATCAACATGTATGTAGAAGTAACATAAGCATGCAAAATATAAGAAAAAATATAACCCCCATGAAACCATAGAGGATCAAATTTATAAGGCTTGAGAATAACACAAATATGAACCATTTGAAAAAAATTGCACTTTTAAAAAGCATTGTGCTTGAAAAAGAGCTATAGGCTAAAAATTATGTGAGTTTGAAATTCTTAAAAAACTTCACCTTGAAAAATGAAAATTTGGTTGTGACCAAGGGCTTAAATTCCCATGTGACTAGGGGATAAAGGTGAGGATGAGTGTTCCCCACCCTTGTTTGATTGATAGGAGACTAATGTCACCCAAAAAATTCCTCCAAATTTACTATGAATTGATACGAGAGTGATGTCACCCCAAACTATGCCTTGTTAGTTTGAATTTGATGTGCTCATGCAAGTCAAAAAGTCAAAGTAAGGTGTTATCGAGATCCAGGTCATAGGTAGGTGCAATTGATGGTAGAGATAGCAAGTTATGACCAAAAGGTCATGCATCTAAACCAGGTCACCACTAGGTAAGTCATGCATCTTAACCAGGTCATCACCATGTACAATCAATAGCCAAACTAGGTGTATCTCATCCAGGTCATAGATCTAGCTTGTAGATGGTCAACCAGTAAGTCATGAGCAAAACACAATGAGTCTAAGCCATGTCACAAAGTCTAGGTGGATGTCTAGAGTGAGATATAAGTTGTGGGGGGTCAAGAACCAAGTCACAAGTGAGTGAAATTAAAGGTTAAACTAGCATTTTGTGCCTAGATATTGCAAGGAGGAAAAGTGAAACCCACAAAGCTTCAAAAATCCATCACACTTGATGATCTATAACTAATATCATGTCAAATGAAGATATTTTCACACTATTATTTTTTTTTAATTTTAAAGTATACCTTTATTAATAAAAAATTATAGTATAATGCTAGTCATACTAAAAATGGGTGGAAAAGTCACACCCCAAAAGCCAAGCCACCTCAAGCTAAACTAGCCTCAAGGGTATAAAAAACACAAACAAGAGAAAAACCTAGATCAAATACATTTTGAAGCACCATATCCAACAATCGCAAAGTTTCCTTTTTTACCCTTATTCTTTTTAATTTTAGTCCATAACTCTATAGGAGGTGCAGAAGGAATAACAATAGTAACCAACTATAATTGGGGTTCAACTGGGGCTTGATCCTTATCCGACTCAGAAGTATCAAATTAATGTGATCTCTTGATTGCTCCACCTAAAACAATATCTTCCACAGATGTCTCTTCCATAAATTCCCATCTGGGATTCTTGTTTGGTCCATCTATAAATTTTTCCTGGACTTATTCTTTCAAAAGAGGATGCTCATATGACTGCCAAATTTTAGATTTAATGGGATGAGCCTTTTTTTATTCAGTCTATTTTTGTGAGGGCATGTTCCTTGGATATGGCCATTTTGATGGTAGGAATGGCATCCAAATGCAGTGTTTTCATGGTCCAAAGCTTGGATCCAAAGAGAATGGTCATGTTTTAACTACATGCTATCTAACAGATCTTTGCTACATTCTACCTCCACACAAATCCAAGCGTAGGTGAAGAGTCCTTGATTAAATCTCTCAAAATCCATCTTGCTCAATCTTCCTAAATAATTTCCAATAGCTTCACACACTGAAGGGTGCCAAAAGGAAATGTGAAGATTTGGGAGTTGAAACCAAACCAATATTTTGGACACCACCATAATAGCAGGATCAAAACCTAAAAACAAAGGGGTCTTAAAAATCCCAACTCTACCCTAAAACCATGGGCCTTCCTAAAAACTCTTTGAAAAAATTTAAGGGAGAAAATTTGAACTATAAAGAAACCCTTCGAATATAAATGGATCACACACTCCTTAGTCCAAGTAGAATAAACCCACTCTTATCGAGGCCATAATCCATTAAATCTATAAATAATAACATATTCTTAAAAATCTAAAATTAAGGAATTTACCTATAAGAGAGAGATTTCTATTATTGGAATCTCAACCAATTGCTCCATGATATATGGACTTGGGGAAACTATGGGAGAAGCTGAAACAAAGGGAGTCATGAAATAACCAACATCCTTAAAGGAAATAGATCTAAAACCATGTTTTAGACCAACTCCAAAATAAAGCTTTGACACAATAATACTATTAGTAAAGGAAAAACCTGACTGCAAGGAGATTTACAAGGGTAGCTACATCTATTTTGGTAGGCTTGTCACTGACCTGTAGGCTTGTCATCATCATAAGTTTTGTTTTCCTTTTGCTACCACCTAGTATTTCTGTGTTCCATCCAACTCTTTTTCTATCAACATAGATCATAATTTGCACGCTATTCTTGAGTGTTTATACACTTAAATTCCATCTCTTTATTACTTCAAATCAAAATACTTTCACCCAGTGTGATGAGCTATATTCCTGGCCAATTTGATAGTGCTTAGTTATTACAAAAAAATACTGTATGTTTATTTTATTTCTCCCCAATTTATTGTAGAACTTTTTGGAGCCATAATAATTGTGTACCTACTAAAGTATAAACAATTCACTTTTGTATATTAAAGGACAATAAAATTTGCTTCTTTTAACTCTATGTAACCAAACCTAAACCAAGTGAAAAATAATTTCCCAATATTGACTCTATGTATCCAAACCCAAACCAAGTGAAAAACATTTTCTTGATGTCGGCTTTTAGCCATATAAACTACCTCATAATTATAACCACTAAAACCAATAATATTAGACTTTTTAATGGCATAATCATGAAACTAAAATTGATAATATCTTTCACATACCTCAATATCCTCTTGGCTTCCTTCATATGAATCTTGGATTAGACATATATCTTGAAATAAGAGAAATTGAATAAAAAATATTTGGTCTTGTATGAATTAGAAACATTAATCCTCCAACAATACTTATATAAGTTGTCTTATCATCTATTTCAAAACCATCTTCTCTACATTACATAACTCCATGAGCAGTTGAAGTGTAAACTAGTTTAATATCAACCATACCGAACTTCTTCATTAAGCTTCCAACAATACTTCTATAAGTTATTCCATCAATTGTTTCAACACCATTTATCTACATAACATAACTCCATGATCATTTGGATTGGATACTTTTTTACACTCAAGCTATACTAAATTTATTCAGCATATCATTTGCATACTTTGTTAAAAACAAATTAATATTTCACCTTTACATTGATGAACCTCCATCATTAGGAAGCATTTTATGAAAATTAAATATTCTATTTTAAATTCATTCATTATAATAATTATGAATTCATCATTCATCTTATAATTATTTTCCTTACAAAAAAATCACTAACATACAAACTTATAACAAGTATATCATTACCAAATTACTTATAGTAAAGACTAGGTTCACTCTTGTTTTTCTTGAAGCCATGCTGCTAAAAATATCTATCAATTCAGGGATACCATGTGCTCAATGTTTGTTGGAGGCCAAACAAATCCTTATTCAACTTATATATTTGGTATTCTTTACCCTATACTAACATAAAACTTTATAGTTGATATACAACTTTATAGTTGGTATACATAGACTTCCTATTCAAAGTACGCATTGAAGAATGCACTTTCCACATCCATGTGATATATGCTCCATTTATTTTGAACTGCTAGTGAAATTAAAATTATAATGGTCTATTTTCTTGCCATTGATGTGAAATTATCTTCATAATCTATGTCATTTATTTGAGTGAAGACTTTTGTAACTAGACATGTCTTGTGTCTTTAAACATTACCATCACTATTATAATTAGTCTTGTAGACCCATTTAGTATCAATGCACTTCTTGTCATGTGGAATTTGTATTTTATCCCAATTATCATTTCTATGAATGGATTCCATTTCTTATTGCATATTTTGCACCCAAACATTATTAGTACATGCATATTTAAAATATGATTGTTCAAAATCAACTTGTGTAAATAAAGCATAAATTTCACTCAGGCTTATTACCTTTCTAGAATAACTTGGACTCGAAGTTGGGATTGCACTTGGAACATAAGAACTAGATGAGAGGATGCTTGTTGGACTTGTAGCACTTGGAGATGAAATATAAGTGGATTTCTCATCAATAATATTATAAAAAATACCATCATTACAAATAAATTTAGACTTGTTGATATGGAATTTATCTTTGTCATGACCATGCACTTCCCTTCATAAAAATGACATCTCTTGACACAACAATCTTGTTAGTGAGAGGATTATAAAGCCTATAACCTTTGCTTTGTTCACTATACCCAACATTGGATGTAACTTCTTTCTTTACTAATCAGCTACATGAACATACGCTAAACAACCAAAAACTTTGAAATATTTAACATTAGACTTATTTTCATACCATGCTTCATATCAAGTCATCTTGTCAAGTGCATTGGTGGGACTATGATTGAGAATATATACTATTTTAGCAACTACAACAGCCCAAAAGGAGTTGTTTGATCCCTTTGTTTCTAACATGTTCCTTACCATTTTAATCATAATACAGTTCTTTTCATCTTTACCATTTTTTTTAGGAGTGTAGATAGTTGTGAGCTTCCTTTTAATGCCATTCAAATGAAAATAATCCATAAAAAAAAATTTATCAAAACTCACCTCCATAGTGACTCCCTAAGCACTTTATTGTATAACATCTTTTATTATATATTAGGGTTTTAAAATTTTTAAATGTATCAAATGTTTCACCTTTGTGCTTCAAAAAATAAACCCAACACTTCTATGAGTAATAATCAATAAACATAATGAAATGGGTATGTGCATGGAGTTGGGGGACAATTCCATGGGAATTTTTTAGTGATACGTACGCGTAATAGAAATAATGCATACATGTTATTTAAATTTAGGCTTGGTGATTACCAAGCCATAATTCATACAATATTTTAACACTATAACAAATACATACACACTTATTATAGAGTTAAAAGCATGTATGCTTTCCTTATACTATGAGAAGTGCATATGTAATATATCTATTAGACATAAAAATTTAAAAAAATGACTGAAACCTCAACCAAATTCATTTTTCTTTGCTTTGGCATCTTGTCTCTACCCTACCATGATCATATTTTACTCTCAGGAGGAGAAACCACACTTCCATTTCCTGTTACCTTGATGAATCGATAATACTGCCATAGAGGAGAGATAAGTAAGCAAAATTCAAACTTGTTAACATTAGATTTCAAAAATTATTTTTTATTTTCATTTTTTTATTATTAAAACCATTTTTTGTTTTAAAAACTTGTTCAAGTGAAAGACATTAGCCTCCTAACCCTCCTATCCCTCCTAACCCTCCTAAAATTCCAAAATACCCCCATGTAGTTAAGATGATTTAGCTTCACACATAGTCGAGAATAAAACATAAATTGAAGAGATAATTAGGAGAATGAGGGAACCTAGTTCCACCAACACTCACATTACATATTTGGCTAATACCTTGGAATTAGTACTAGGCTAAGTTGGCTTGATAATTATTTAAATTGACAAATGGGCATCATATAGGGATAGATGTAGGGCTTACTATGTTGAAAAATTGTTAACATGTGAGGTGAAGGATATACAAATAACAAAAAACTAAATTTGTGCCTTTTTCATAGATCCATCCACCAATGCTAGCATAATTTGATAAGACTCAATTTTTGTGACTGATGGTGGATGGTGTTTGATTACCCACCTTGTAGCAAATAAGAGGTTTCATTTTATTTTTTGAGTAAACTCTATTGTAATTTTTTCCTCAACAATATTCACAATTATTTTGACTACTCATAGTTTCAGGACCAAGGGAAAGGCTTTGTATAGGATAGACCAAGTGCACAATGTGCACCTAATTGGCATGCAAGATTCCCTACCCAAAAGCCACTTCAGCATGAGTTCCCCTCTACAGTGAAGGAGGTCCTCGATATTGACACTTTGCATATACTTGGTGTGCTTAATGACACACTCATTTAGCATACGAGTAAGCTTTTATAAACTAATGGTGGAGAGGGTGGACATGGGGATACTCCACCTAGTTTTATGCCTAACCACACCTTTGAAGATCATGTGGTGCTATATGCACTAGACCTTCAAATGATGATGGTGGTGTTTTGAATGATGAGGTTTTAGCACTACATTTGTTGTGTAAACGCATACTACACATATACATGTATATTATATATTTGACATGTTAAATTTGAATTATATTTGTATTTAAAATTTAATAATAAATTTACATATAAATTCAATAATATATATGTATTTTTTATGTTGTAAGAGGAGATGGTACCATCATCTTCACAACTAGTTTTTGGGCTATCTACTACTACATTTTTTGATGTTACTCAGTAGATGTTTACATATATAGAGGTAATTTTTAATTTATATTATACTTCATGTACATGTATTTATTTATATAAATCTATGCTCAACTAAAAATCATATTTTGTTTCTTTAGTTGATCATGACAATGGATACTCCTCCATCTTTACAGCCTAAAACAAACACATGCATTATTTCTACAATATCATTTGCATAGCCACTCATTGAGGAATGTTAACTTGTAATTTTGAATTGTAAATATAGATTTGTTTTAATAATTTTACTCTATAATTGGGAAAATATAACTTACATGAATGTATTTTGTACACAAGTTTGTCCAATGACATCTGATAGTCCCATTCAGATGACTATCAAGGCACCTTCTCATGTTCCCCCCCCCCCCCCCCTCCCCTTCACATTCCTATGTAAGCACCTTGACCTATCACTAACCCTATTGAGCATCGAAGGTAAATTGAGCATGACCATGAGATTAAAATAAGTGCATGTTTAAATAATTTTTGTATTAGTTTAAAATTATTTTATGAACTTGGTTGCATGTCTAGTATATAAATGTTTTAATAATATTTGTATATGAACATGTCTAACTACAGGTGATCTATGAGCATAGAAGGAATTGTAGTCTGACCTTAGAGGAATCCAAGGAATTTGAGGGATCTACATCTATGAGCAAGGCATATGAGGGACAAACTTATTTGAGGAAGGGAAATAGAGGGAGGCTTTTTTATGAGTAAGATGTCTTAGATGATGTACTTCTTTATATGCCTATATGACAATATACACATTTTTGACATTGTATGCCTATATGGCATTCACTTGACATTTTATTATGCTCTTAGATTATGTACTTTTTTGTATGTTTATATGGCATTCAATTGACATTCTATTATGTTCTTATTTTGTATGCATTTAAGGATTTTATGGATACATATATATGTTCACATTTTGTGCTGATCATCTTTATGCATATAATTTGGCTCACATTATTATTTCAAAACTAAATTTTATGGTTGTATGGGCATATTTTAATATGATCATATTTAATATTTCCTTTGTGTAAATATTAAAACTAACTTACAATCCTTCAATATATGTTACAGCTAAAACTATATGTGAGAAAATAATATAATGTTTGAGATAGAGTCATATATTAGTATGAAGTGCCTCTCATGATTGGCCTACACCATTTAATTATTTTATTTGTGATCCTTAATTGAAATGGGGTATTATTCTTGGCTAATTATAGACAATCGTGTCATCCTTATTAGCTTTGTTGATGACATTTCATGACATTTCACTATTTTGGATACCCTTGCTACACTAGTTTGATATCATTTGTCACTTACTATTCGCATTTTGTATTCATTAAAATTATTAATATCATTGAGGCCTTGGAATATTTTGGTGGTTATAACTCTTATGTTTTGCTTCCAGGACTTTTTTCTCTCCCTCTCCACTACACTCAACTTGGCCACTTCTTCTCTTCTCATCATATGCCAACATGAGAATGTTAAAAATGATACAATCTCTTTGATGAAATGGGTTGCTCTAACTTATGCTTCTCAAATAGATTGGATAGTTACTCTATATTCACCCTTGAAGAGAAAAATTCTTCATTACCTTCTCATGCAAATGGGTTTGATTCCTTTATTTATTCTTTCAACAAATGGAACACACAAAGTAATTTATAACTTTTCTAAACCTTCCATAGAATTTCTTGAAGAATACATGATTAAAAATTAAATCCTTTTTCAAGCCGAAGATCCACCTCTCTTCATCAAAATTTCAATTAATAACACTTTTATCTAAATATTCCTAGTAGATGAAGGATCAAGAATTAGTGTTACCTCCCTTTGGCTAATTCAACAAATTAGATATACTAAAGATAACATTAAAAAAACTTGTCTCACATGTCAAGGATTTGATAAAACAAATCAAAAACCACTTGGTTGTATTTAGATCCCCCTCACTATTCAACTTAAGACCATATGTACCAAGTTCATGGTCTTTGATTTACCACTATCTTATAACATACTCCTAGGTCACCAATGGACACATTGTATGAGGGCTATTGCTTTCTCGGATAGTCAATGTATTAAATTCATCCACAATGGCAAATTCTACAAACATGGGATCAATCCTAATCCATGGAGTATACAACTACCAAACCCTAGATCTCAACATCAAATTCTAACCATTCTATGCATTAGCAGTGCACCTCTACTTGAATTTGTTAACATGAATCCAGATTTATAGGTCACTCTTATTGATTCTAATGATGATGAACCTAATGAATTACAAGATAATTGTACTAATATTAAATTACTTCCTTACATTTTGAAGTGTCTTCCTCCTTCTTGACTTCCACATGATCATACCATCCCTCTAATTGATGATATCAGTGAAATTCCTCATCCATGTAATGCACATGAAGATTCTTACACAAAATATGATTTCACATATGATGAGTATGGAGTGGCCAATTTATTTCAAGATCCTTTGACAATGTCTCCAAGAAAATTTACCAATTTAGGTGCATCCAACACTAATTCTCCTTTATAAATAAATGCATGCAGTATTTATCACATATATGATGATAATTATTTCATGGCCCAAGATCAATGACAAGACTTAGATGTACAACACTATCAATAGACATAATCCAAAATAAATGTCTTCAACCATGATGTCCATGTCATTCACATATCAATTGATATTGAATCAGAACCCAAAGGTCATGTATCTCAAATTAATCCTTCAATATTAGACACCCCATGGGTACTTGAATAAATCTCAACTATAGAACATTCAAAAACTTATAACCCTCCTACACTTTCTACACAACCAACCAATATACCTTCTCATAATTATATAGATAATACTGAGGTTAACCACCTCAATAAAATTAAACCTCCATCTTCAACACAACCTAACACACCTACCACCAATCTGGTTGACTCCCCTCAACCTCAAATCAACCCGACACCTAAAATTACCTTATAGCTAAAGCCACAGATGTACAAAAAATACATTCTGAATATGATCATAATGTTAATAAAATCATTGATCTCGAAATAGATGTCAAATATTAAATGGAATGTTACCCATGCTCCCTAGTGATGAAGCTATACTTGGACTACTCCATGCTAGAATACCTTAGCTTCCCTAACAACATCATAAACTTGGAAACTTCACATGAAAATCTCCTTGTTTTAATAATTTCATTGCTAGTGTGGATCCTAAAAATAAATCTTATTTCTTCTCTTCCTCATGCTCTATATCATTTCTAAGATAAAAATTCTATGATCATTGAAGAAACCATAATAATAGAATATGGCACACCAAAATGTCCTCGACCTATCACTATCTCTAAAGAACTCACTTCAATAGAGCATGATAACTTTATCTTATTCTTTGACAAGTATCGTGAAACATTTACTTGGTCATATGAATATATGATAGGTATTGATCCTAGCATCGTTGTACATAATATCATTACTTACCTAGATGCAAAACCTATTATACAAAAATAATGAAAATTTACACCTGAAACTTCTACTTTATGTCACAAATAAATCATTAAACTTTTGGATGCCAAATTTATCCAACCTATTGACTACTCAGAATGGTTATCAAACATTGGTTCCATTCATAAAAAAAGTCACCATGGTCATTTCTATATGCATTGATTTTCATAATCTTAACTTAGCATGTCCAAGAGATAATTTTCCCTTACTTGAATATATGTTATAGTCTTTTCCCCTACTAGATATGAAATGTTATCACTTATGGACATTTTCTTAGGTTATAACCAAATTCACATATCTCTTGAAGACTAACATTAAACAACATTTACTATATAAAGGGGCACCTATTGTTACATCATAATGCCTTTCAGTCTTAAAAATGTTGGAACAACCTATCAACACACAATGACCCACATCTTATATGATCTTATAAATAAGATAGTGCAAACCTATGTAGATGATTTCATTGTCAAATCTAAAAGTTTTACAATGTACCCCACTGATCTAGCTATCATTTTTAATCAAATTTAGACTTAACCCATAAAATGTGTATTTGGAATTACATCTAGTAAAATTTTAGGGTTATTAGTTTCTCTTTGAGGCCTTGATGTTGATTTGGACAAAATAAATTCAATTGTCAACATGCCTATTCCTTGATCCATTCCTGACATATGCACTTATCTTGGAAACTTGGGTCAATTTAATGATTCATCCTAGAAATGGCTTACATTATATACTCTATCAACTCACTTCCCAAAAAAGGTAATACTCTAGAATCGATAAATTCATGCCAAAAACATTTTAAGAACATGAAAGAATCTTTATTTCATCCTCCTACTCTTTGACTACTTTCAAATGACCATCCCTTAATCTTATATACCTCATCTACCCCCATATCATTTGGGGTAATGCTTTCCCAATAATATGATATCGATAGAGAGTAAACTATTTATTACATCAATTGAGGACTCATTGATTATGAAAATTGTTATACCAAAGTATAACATGATTGCCTTGCTATTTATTTTATAGATAAAAATATCCATCATTATATGCTCTACTAGACCACTTCTGTCATTGTTCACTCTGATACACTTCATCATTTATTCTCCAAGTCATTCTTACTTGGAGATAGAATTGGCAAATGGATTTTCCTCTTGATGGAATTTGACCTTCTAATTGTTACGCAAAACTCTGTCAAAAGATAAGTCATCATCAACTAGCTTACACTGGCACCTTTACCAACCATGAGTCACCTTTATGATAATCTCCCTAATGAAAAAATTCTTTATATTGAAGGTCTCAACCAAGCTCTATCTCTCAAATATTATTTTCATAATTTCAATATTGATTTAGAAGCAAATAATCAAGAAGATACCAATATCACTCTTGATACTACTAAACCCAAAGTAGTTATCAAAGAACTACCTAAAGTTACCATTGATTTACATGAAGACACTTAAACCCTTCACTTTGATGGTGTTGAATGCCTTCACTTCATTGGAAAATGACATATTCTTATAAACCCACATGGTAAGATCATACCTTTAGCATTTCAATTAACCTTTGATGTCACTAATAACAATGATGAATATAAATCTCTAATATTAGGCATGAAAGTAGCACTCGACTTAGATATCCCATATCTACATGATCTGGGTGACTCACAACTTATTTGGTGCTAGGTTAATGGTGATTATCAATGTAAAATCCAAAATATAATTGCATATCATCAAATGGCTACCACACTTGCCAAATAATTTACCTCTTTTACAATTGAGCCAATTTCAAGAGATCAAAATACCATAGCTAATTCTCTTGCTTTATCAACATCTCTATTTCACCCTCATCAAGTACTTAATGATTCCTAATTTCTTTTCCAAATAATAAAATCACCTTCTTATATCAAATCAAATGATTTGCTCAACTATGACATTGAGGCTGTCACTATTCGATAAATCCTATGGTATAAACACATAATCTAGTTTAATAAACATCAAAATTACCCTCTAGAAACATATTCTCATGAAAAGACTCAAACTTATTTGAAATATTGTTTGCGTATTTGAGTCTTTTCATGAGAATATGTGTCTAGAAAGCTTGTTTAAATGCATTTGTGAAATATTGTGAAGAATATATGTCATGTTTTCAAGCTTGTTTACATATTGAAGTTTCTTACATCAAACTTACCCTAATCCATTATATAATGCAAGAAGAGGTTCTTACTCTCCTAGAACAAGCACATGGGGGCATTTTTGGTGGTTACTATAGAAGACATGCTATAGCCCGTAAATGCTTATGTATGGGATACTTTTAGCCTACTCTAGAAAAATATGCTATTAATTTTGATAAAAAAGTGTAATCCTTGTCAACTCCATGATGATCTAATCCACTCACCACCAGATCAACTCCAAACAGTGGTGTTTCCTTGGGCATTCTCTATGTGGGGATTAGAGCTCATTGGTAAATTACCTCAGTCACAAGATGGCCATGTTTTTATCATTATTGTTACTGGATATTTTACCAAATAGGTAGAAGCCATGCCTCTTGTTAATATCATAAGAACCACTATTTACAAATTTATCGTTAACCCAATCATTTGTCATTTTGGGGTTCCCAATACCATCATTTTTGAAAATGGTCACAATTTCAAAAATAAAGACATGAAATAATTATGTGCTAAATTTAAATTTTCTCACAAATATTCCACACCTTACCATCCTCAATGTAATGCCCAATTAGAGGCTACTAAAAAAATCTTGAATAAAATCTTACAAAATGTTATTCGATAAACTAATCCTACACTCTGGGCTTATTGTACTAATATATGTATTGACATTAGGGTAACACTATTTTCACTAGTATATGATTCTGAATCAGTATTACCATAAGAAGTTGAAATCCCATATTTATGTATATCTCTTCATGGTATAATTCTTGATGAATAATTATGTGAAGCTCTTATACATAATTTTGACTTTTTTGATGAACATTGTTTGGCCACTTATAACATAACTGCCAACACAAGACTCACATTGAAAATAACATAATAAAAAGGTTAAAGTTCTAACATTTAATGTCAGTGACTTAGTCCTCAAATTAGATTACATGCATGACAAAGAAATAAAATATATCCAAAAATGATGGAGCCCTTACTTATTAAAAGACATTCTTAGTTCTAGTACTTATCATCTACAAACTAATGAAGGCCATGTTTTCAAAGAACCCACCAATGCATAATTTTTGAAGAAATATTTTTCTTACATATCTCCCTTCTTTTCATAATTACATATACTATCCTACCGATACTTCTTGCAAGACTTATACCATAGTCTCTCCTTTTTAGCAGCCTATTCTATACACAAAACTTAGTCCCCTTCTTTGTTCCTTTGGTTTTTTATTTTTATTCAATTCATGAGTTGCATTGTAATACCATGGATAGGACCCAATTTTCCTCATAAATATCTTTTTTTTCATACATCCATTTTTATTTCTTTTTCTCTTTGATCATAAGTTTGTTACTTTACTTCTTTATTTTATGAGTTACAGTGTAAGACCATGGATAGGACTAGGCATTCATCACAAATACCATTTTTCACATTTTACACCTACTTGGGTTTTAGTTTTATGAGTTGTAGTATAATACCATGGATAGGATCAAGCTCTCCTCATAAAATATATGTATTCTTTCAAACTTTTTCTCATACTGAGTGTTCTTTTTAGAATTTATGGAAATGGTTATAAGTTTGAGATTCCATATTCTCAAACTTGGTTTTTTTTTCTTTTGTAGATAAAACTTACACAAAAAATTATGATATAATGTTTCCATATAATTACATAAATTCTTATGATAATGAATCCTACTTACCTATCATTGTATCCCTTTCACATTATCACATTTTTGTGATTGGAGGTATCTCAAGTCATTTCATGTTCATTTCCCTTTGATTTCCCTTCCTTCCATTCCATTTTAGATAAAACAAAGTTCGAAGTCAAGATAACACTTTTATTTAACATGAATAAAAATGGCCCTTAGACACCATGCTCTCTAAGTCCTCTTTCTTAACAACCAAATTTAAAGTTTTTGAATGACAGTCATTTTTAGAACCCAAATTTGGTTCTCCAAATCTGTATGGAGGAGAAATAACAAAATCCATAAAAAAGATAAAATTCAAATCATTAGCAAAAGGAAATGATCAAAAGGTAATATAAAATCAAAAATTCAACATAACACTAAAAGATGTGATTCATAACACATCTCCTATTCCTAATCAAATCTCAAACTCCACATTTGGCCTCATAATAGAGTCAAGGTCCATTAGGATGTAGTAGTATATTAGATTGGGATAGGAGAATTCAAAATTATCTATAGTGATACCTACTTTATAACACAAGTACATAATCTTCCTAGTAGCCCAATGGCTCTGTAAGGGGACCTGAGGAATGGGGAACATGTTGTGAAAAGGTAGGTTCATTTTATTTTCATGCATATAGCCTTCTTGGGATGATATTCATACTTCATTTGATAACCTAAGATTTGTGTGGTTAGGAGAACTTCTTCAAAGTATTTAATTTTGAAAGTCCTCTTATTTTGACAAACTTAATTTTAGTATCTTGACTTCCATAAAGAGTCTCTCTACCTTGATTTTTCCTACATATCCCCTACCACCCATTTCATTCCCCCTTTCATAGGCATGTTTTATTCTAAATATGTTTCCCCACTTCCATATTCTCTCTTCTTCATAGCTCAAAACATGCTAGCACTATTTTTTTTTGGTTTTGTATATCTTTAGAACAAAACTATGGATTATTTACTTTACACCATTGTTTTACATTTTTAGAATTTCATTGGTTTCATTTTTTAAAAATTATCATTCCTTTTTTTGAGACAATTGAATCTATTTCTATGTTTTTATACTTTTTCCATTATTGAGTGAGTTTGGATTGTTACTTCTCACTCACCAATGTTATTTTTAATTCATGTACTTTTTTTTATTATTGAGTGGGTTTGGATTGTTACTTCTCACTCATTAATGTTGTTTTAATTTTTCTTTTCCATCTTTGTTTAAAGTTTGGTTTATTACTCCTTTACACATTGATGTTAGAGTTATCATACTACTTTTACATGTCCTTGGTTTTATTTAATTTGTCATTTTTATTACCTAAGGAATAATTTTTCATTGAGTTTTTTGGTCATTTAGTACCTTTAGAATTTTGGTTACTTGATTTACTTTTAAAAAATTGGCTTGGTTATTTGGTCCTAAATTAGCATTTATCACCCTAGCTTACTAAATTTCCAAGTACATCAAGCCTACACGTTTTAGTTATCTTGACTTTATTTGTTTGTATTTTCTCTTTAGCTTTGTATCCTTAGGGTTTGTCTAAAGCAGTCTCTGTGCCCTCCATGATAAAAAATAAAAACACAACAAACAACCATTCAGTGATAAAGGTAAGTCAAGAGATGCATATATTACTTATTTATTTTAGCTATTTCATTTTAGTCATTTACTTTTAGTTATTTTAAGCTTTAAAATATTTTAATTTATTTAGATTAGCATTATGTGTTATTGTATTCTTTTCTCGAAGCACCATCCTGCATTACAACTGTGTGACACGTGATGAGCTTTGAATGGGGCATATATATACACACAATATTTTTAAACACTATTAATTAATAATAATTTTTATCTTGTAGGAATCCATTGAGTCTCAAACTATTTGAGTGCATTTCTTAAAGGGTGCATTGAGAAAGGGGTGGGAAGACCATTGGTGCTTTAAAATATTGGTGTTCCCTATACCACCACTTAAAACTAACACAAGTTTTTCCTATACATTTACCTAAGCTTTGACACCTCCCTTACACTCCTAAAATAATTCACCAACTCAAATATCCCCTACCTAAGCCAAATCTATTTTTACCATCCTCCAAACATACTCAAACAAGTTGACCTTGCTCTAGGAATTGAGTACATTACAGGACTAAGTCAGCCCAACTAACTTAGTTCGGGACCTAACTATTCTATTTCCTAAAAAATTAGGTTGATTGGACTAAATATGTCAACTAAAATTTTAGAAGGGTTTAGGGTTAGATATAGATATATAAACACATATTTCACCCCATTTCTAATAGAGAGAATCATTCATTTGTGTTTCTTTACAATCTATTCTTCTACCATTCTACTTGATGAATCATTGCTTAGGGTTTCATACTTCTTCAGAGAGGAATCTTATCTTTTGTAAATGTGTTGGATGCATAGGAGAAGTCTTGTAGCCTATATCTGACCTATCTTTTTTATCCTTACGAAACACAACAACATCTTGCAAAGAACCATTGGCCAAGGGAGAGATTGAACCTCGAAAGGTTCATCTTCAAGGTAAGTATTCCTAACTCTTATTCTTTTATTTTGGTAGATAAAATTACATAAGTAATGGCTTATGAATTTATTTATTTCTCCATGCTTAGGATTACCTCTACATTGACTTGAGTAGAGTTCTTCTTTCCATATTTATTGTTTATGTTTATTATCCCCCATTTGTACCACAAGTTTTGGTGAACATGAGATTAGATTTACATTACTTTGTTATAAACCATAGGACCTAGCTAGGATTATTGTGTGGTATTATTTAAAGAGAGGAATTGAAACCCTATCTAGTGATATTGTATGATAAGAGACCCCTTAGTAAGGTCTATAACATCCATATTGATCATGACCCCATTATCTAAATGTACCAACAAGCGGAATGGCTAGTTTGATGTATCTTCTTTGAGCTAGGATTGATTTATAAACTAGCTTCACTTTCCATTATATACATTGGGTCTCTCGACTAGGCATGATGGGAGGCCAAAAACCTGGTCTTGGACATTATTTACCACCTTATACATGTTGGCAGTGCTAGTTTTGAGCCATGAAACATCAAAAGTGGAGATATCAAACTATTACAAATGTAAAATCATATATCACCCAATAGTTAGATGTGAATTGATTTTCTCATTTTTTGTTTCATGGGGAAGGGATTCCCTCTTTGACAACATCCTCATCCTAAAATTTTAATAATATTGACTTTTTGTATTCTTTCCTTATTATGGGGATGTTTTTCTAAACAAATCTTATTGAGATTATTTTATAGTGCAAGTGTGTGTGTGTGTGTGTGTGTGTGTGTGTGTGTGTGTGTGTGTGTGTGTGTGTGTGTGTGCGTGCGCGCACATGTGTGCATGCACACACATATATATAGACACTCACACACACACACACACACATGTTGACATGACCAATATGAGTGCAGTGGAGGGGGAGTGAACAAAGTTGAGGATGTGAAACAAAAGAGATATAACCAAAACAATATTTCAAGGCCTCATGAGACATCAAACTTACAATATTGCACTAATTCAAAGTGTCAAAGAAGAGACTCTAAAATAAGGGCATCAACTCTATGAAAAAGAAGATAACACAACATCAATTCATGATTAATTACCCCATTTTCATGAGAAGGTAAGGAGTAATTTCCCTCTTCAAGGGTGAATATGGAGTAGTTATCCACATTATAGTCGTGATAAATGTTGTAGCCCGATCATGAGAGGCATTTAACACTAATATTTAACTCTATCTCAAAATTATATTATTTTCTCCCATATACTTTTAATTGCCACACATGTTGAAGGATTGTAAGTTAGTTTTAATAATTACACAAAGAAAATATTAAAGATGATCATATCTAAATATGGCCATACAACTATAAAATTTAGTTTTGAAATAATAATAAGAAAAGATGATCATCAAAAAATGTGAACATATATATATATAATACAAAAAGGCATACAAAATAAAAACATAATATAATGTTGGTGAATGCCATAAAGGCATACAATACCATTAACACATAGATTTCCATATAAACATACAAATAAATTTCATCATCTAAGAACATAATAGAAAGTCAAGCGAATGTCATATAGGCACAAAATACCAAAAATGCATACATTGACATATATTAATACAAATAAGTACATCATATAAGACATCATAATAATCAAACCATCTCCATCTCTTTATTTTCCTCAAAGAAGACTCTCCCTGAGATGCTCTAATCATAGATGGAGATGCCTTGGATTCTTCTAAGGTTGACTATGTATCCTTATACACTCATAGTTTGCTTGTAGATTAACTTATTCATATACAAATATTAATAAAAAATTTACATACTATACATGCAACCAAGTTTAGAAATTAATTTTAAACTAATACAAAAATTATTTAAGCATGCACTTACTGTTATCTCATGGTCATGCTCAATCTGCATCTAACACTCAATAAGGTCAGTAACAGGTCAAGGTGCATGAATAGGTATGTGAAAGGGGGATAAAATATGATAAGGTACCCTAATAAGCATCTAAATAGGAATATCATATGTCATCAAACAAACCTACATACATAATATATTCACATAAGTTATATTTGCCAAAGTGTAGAGTAAAATTATTAAAACAAATCTATATTTACAATTCAAAATTAACATGTACCTCAGTGGGTGCATGCATAAATGACATTGCAACAACAATGCCTTTGTTTATCTCATCCTATAGAGATGGAGGAGTTTCCATTGTGGTCATTGACTAAACAAACAATATATGATTGTTAGTTAAGCATAGATCTATAAAAATCAAATACTTGTACATGGAGTATAATATTAATGAAAAATTATCTTTGTATATGTAAACATCGACCTAGTAAAATCAAAATATATAATATTATATGGCCTAAAAACTCACTATAAATATGTAAACATCAACAAGATAAGATCAAAAAATACAGTAGTGGACTGTGAAGATGATGGCATCTTCTGCTCTTAAAACATAAAAAATTGCATATATATTATTGAATTTATGTGTAAATTAATTTTTAGATTTTAAATACAAATATAACTAAAAATTATCATCTCAAATATATAATCTACCTACATATGTGTACTCGATGTGTGCACATCAAATGTATGTGCTAAAAACTTGTTGCTTAAAAGTATATCATCTAGGCCCTTAGAAACACCACCACCATCATCTAAAGATCTAGTACATATAATACCACAACATCTAAAATAGTGAGGTTAGGTAAGAACACTATTGGAGTATCCCCATGTCCACCCTATGTAGCATTAGTCTCAGAAACCTTACTCTTGTGTTGAACGAGTGTTCCAGTAAGTGCACTAAGTGAATGCAAAGTGTCGATCTCCATGACCTCCTTCACTATAGAGGGGATCTCATGCTAAATTGGATTTTGGGTAGGGACTCTTGTAGGCTAATTAGGTGCATGACATACACCTGGTTTATCCTATGTAGAGCCTTTCCATCGGCCCTGAACTATATTTAGTCAAAATAGTTGGGAGTTTCATTGAGGACAAATTTACAAGAGACTTCTTAAAAAAATATAATGGAACTGCATGGTTATTACAAGGTGGATAATCAAACACCATCCACCATTGGTCCCAAAAATTATCTCTAATCAAATTGTGTTGGCATCAGTAGATTGGGAACTATTTTGTTGTTGGATTGATGAATAAGGCACAAATTAAGTCTTTTGATATTTATTTGTCCTTTACCTTACATGTTGATAATTTGTCAGCATAGTAAGCCCTAAATTTATCCATGTATGATACTCATATGTCATTTTAGCTCCTTATCGAGTCAACTTAGCCTGATACTAACTCTAGGGTATTATCAAAATAGTTGTGGTGGTTGTTGGTCGAAGTAAGGTCCCTCATTCTCTTAATTATTTGTTTAAATTCTATTTTGTTCTCGACTATGTGTGCAGCCAAATCCTCCTGACTAGATATGGGGTATTCTAGAATTGTATGAGGGCTAGGAGGGTTATGAGGGTTATGATGAGGGTTAGGATGAGGGTTAGCAAGTTGTTGTCTTGCACTTGAATGAGTTGTTCAAAAAAATGGTTTAAACAGTAAAATAATTCAAATAAATTTTTTTCTAAAATCTAGTGTTAATAGGTTTAGTTTTGGCTTGCTTACCTCCCCTTCATGGTGACATTGTCCATTCGTTTAAGACATAAGTGATGGTAATTTGTTTTCTCCTCCTCCAAGAATAATGCAAAACATAATCTAGTGTAAATAAGCTCAAAGGAAATAACAAATAAAGTGAGAATGAGAAAGGTTAACTCATATGCATTATGTACACTACACATAACACGTACGTAAATTATGGCTTGAAATTTTTTGAGCTTAAGTTCAAATAAAATGTACATGTTATATATATTGCATGTATGAGTTATGCTATAATATGTATGTGTTATGGTAAGATGTCCACAGAATTATCCATCAATTTCATGCACTTACCCAAAAATTGTCTTCTTGCTATTCAACAAAGACAAACTTTTAAGATAATGTAAAAATCAACAATATTAAAATAATGACCTGCATCACACGTTATTCAATATAACAAATAACTTACATCTAAAATTAAAATGCCATACACAACCCAAAACTGGACAAATAAAATTTTGTAAATTATTCACTAAAATTAAAAACTAATAGATTTGTTTTTCTAAAAAAATATTAGAGTTCAATATATTAATAATAATTGATGGAATTACCCTGAAACTTGGATCTGAACATTCTTATTTAGAAACAAGTTATTCAAAATATATCTCAAAAAATAGATAAAAATAAAATTATTAGCGTTAATAAAAACTAATCTAATACATAACCTTTGCATGACTTTATTTTCTTCTCTAAAATAGAATAAAAGTTGCATGTTTTAATAGAAATATTCATCCAACACATCCATGATTAATGTTATTTAATGTTATCGATTATTTTTTACATTGCTTTCAATCATTTTCTTTGTAAAGAGTTTTTTTTTTTTAACATAATTAGTTTTAGGTAGATTTTCATTTGAAAATTTTACGGTTCTAAATTTATAATAAATTATATAAGAACCTTTTGGTGGGTTTTATTATTATATATATTTTTGAAAAAAAAATTATAATAAATCATTCAATAGTTATATAAATAATTGTTTGTGAGACTTAAATATTAGATTTAATTTTTTTTCCTCTCTTTTAACATTGTGTTGAATTGTTATCAAACTAACAATACTATTATGAGATTCTAGATCAACTTGTTAAAATTTTATAGAAAATTTTGTTAAATCTTTTATGATTATATTTTATTATAAAAATGATATATTTATGCTTCTTACTTGAAAAAGTTTTATGAAATTGGCTTGACAAAATAATAATTGGAAGTATTTTATAACTAAGTTTAAAAATTATGTTTAGTGTTATTAAATAATTTTCTAAACAATTATTACTTGTGTCAATTCTTATAATATTAAATCTTAAAAAATTATTTACAACTTTTACAATATTAAATTTTAAATATTTTTTACAATTTTTAAAAAAATTAATTGATTGTCATATCTTTATATGGTTAAATTCAATTCAATAAGTTATAAAATTATTGATTTATAAATATTTAAGAGGTTATATAATAATATTATTTATTATTTTTTGTGTCAATTGTTAAAACATTAAATCCTTCCAATTTTTTTGACAACAATTTTCAATTTTTTTAAAATGACTATATAAAAAGATGTGATCATATCTTTATATAATTAAACTTAGTCTAACAAATTATAAAATTATTTTTTGATATATATTTAAGGTAATATATAATAATCTTATCTTGTAAATTAAAATTTATATTCCATTATCTTAACATATTCAAATGCATTAAACTATTTTTCATTCTGAAAAATATATCTTATCACTTAAATTTAAATCCCATCAATTTTAGATTTTTTTTATTGGGGAAGGCATCTCTTACTATAAATATTTCTTAAAATGCACTTGCATTCCACTAATTTTAAATTATTTGATCAGATGTTCATCTTGCATAACAACATTGGTGCCAGAACAACACATGCCTAGTGGATCAAGCTCCTACCTCCACACCTAAACTGAAAACAAAAAATGGAATTCAAAAGAGTGGAAAACACATCAAAAAAAGAAAATAAAAATGTATTAAGCTTTCAGGTAGTCATTGGTCCTTGTCTCTTTAGAGACAAGGTCATTATTTACACTGAGCAGGCCCTCATTAGGTGCTTCCATGCAGGATTTACAAATACATTGATCTCTTAGGTGGGTTCAGAACACCTAGTCTACTATGTTGGAATACACTCCTACTATTTATAGATGGGAAAGGGGATACATCACATGTGTTTTTAAATCAATAGAGGATCAATAGAAGATCTCCTCAAGAGGACCCTAGTTCTGGGGAATGTAACGCTTATCTACAAATGGCATGCAGGGTTGGATCCCATACAAGAGCACATCAAAACCATGGCACTTTGCGTCAATATGTCAAGATTGAATATTGAAATATGGGAACCCTAGATCCTCAAGATCATTAGAGATAATTTAGGAAAATATCTCAAAATTGACCTAGGCACTTCTTTCAAGAGGAATATTAATATGATTATTATATGCATTGAGAGAGATGTTACTAAAGGGATAACTAATAACATTGAGCTAATGGCAGGAGACTTCTATTACAATAAAATCCTTGACTACACAAAATGTACCATTCAAATGCACACAATGTTGATTACACACTAACCTTAATATCTTTTGCCCACTTTATAATAAGATTGCAACCCATGTAGGATCCAAGGGTTTGGACCACACACTAAGGCCGGTATATCAATCATCATTGAGTGTGAAGGGTAAAAAATTTACACACAGTAGATTAAGAACCACAAAAATGGTAGGCTCAAGGAGCATAGAGCTTATTTTGGATTTAAAATGCAAAGAGGCATTGGCAACACAATATAACATCTCAGATTTGACCCCAAAGAATTTACTCTACAAGGGAAAGAACAAGGAAAATAGATCCATAACACACCCCAATTTCAACAACCAATGAGGGTTAAGGAAAGATGGAGAATATTTCAAAGGCCTAGTATACATTATACATATTAGTTAGGCTCATTATGTCATAAACACAGTCACCAAAAGGCCTCTAGCCCAATCAATGAGTAGGATAAAACTTATTCAATCTCAAAGGGAATAAAACATACAAAGAGTCCAATGGATCAAATAGTAGTGGGTATGGAGGGTGAATCCTCTAATTATAGAGTAACTGGACTAGTATTATTGGGAAGCTCAAGGAGTATCGAGATAATGATGGATTTAGAGAGAAAAGTGGAGCTAGATACAAAAGCTAACATCTCAATCTTAACCCATGAAGGCACACAAGATATTCTTCAAAGAATTGTACCATCCTCACTAAATCTTGTTAAAAATCCTATTTACCATTTATTAAATGAGCACACAATAGACCCAGCGAGCCATCCTACATTGGTTTCAAGAAGACTAGATGATAGGGTCAATGTTAAAGGAATTAAATATTTATATGGTTTAGAAAACTCAAATTTATTGATAAAATATGAGAAATATTTGACATTTGAGGATCTCTACAACTTTCCAAACATAGCCACCCTTTGTCACCTAGGAAAAAATATAAACTCCCTTCTCTCAATAAATCTAACGAAGGTACCAAGAGAACATAATGATTATACACCCCATTACAAAAAATAGTGAGGGTTTGTAGATGGGGAAAAAATCTTCAAGGACTAGCACTTATTATTTAGCTTTTACCACCCCATCCATGGAGAAGATGTATATGACTAGATCACAAACCAAGGAGTGTATACATCAATCTAGAGATCTCTTGTAGATAGGTGGAATGAAAGTATACATTATTCACACACCCTAGGCTATGAGGGGTAGATATACACCTCTCTCTCATGCACAACAAGATGTTGAGAGGGAAGTTCTATTAGGTCAAAGACTCACCATACATAGGTCTCTTAACAAATCAACCCCCAAGAAGGTTATTAAATGATCATGATATCCCACAATATCAAGCTAATTGGGATGTACTTGAAGCAATGATCCCATAAGAGGCTTGTATACATGTATAAACCATGTGTATTTCTTCTCCAAAAAACTATGCGCACAGATGTGGATGTAAAGAGGTACTTAAAAAATGTCTACCATATTGGTCTTTAATGGCTAGTAGTTCAATAGGCAAATCTCAAGGTTTGGATATAGGATGGAATGCCACCTTGGATGTGAGGAACTTGGTGATGAATATAAATTATATACTTAGGACTTTATTCTCTAGAGAGTTAAACATGTAAATTGATTTTTTAAATGTGTATGCACCCTCACACAATAGGAAGTTATTATCGACTAATTTAGAGAACACTGGAATTCTTCTTTCACCACATCTCATTCTCAGAGGAGACTTAAAATTTATTGCATACCACTCTGAAATATGGGGTAAGAATGCTATAATGGATCCTATGGTAGACTACTTCTTGAACTATATGGAACAACACAACTTAGTGGATGTTACCCCTGCATATATGGAATCTATGTGGTCAAACCATTGCACTAGAATATAAGGTATTTATAATAAACTAGATCATTTCCTGATTAAAGAAGCACTATTACTTCACATAGATGCTTATAAGGCTACCACATTGAAGTTTCTTACTTTTGATCATAACCCCATAGAGTTGGAATTGATTATGGGATTTAAGCAACCACCCACCCCTTTCAAATTCAACCCTCATTGGATGACATATGAGGACTTCAATGACTTAATCAAGGAGACTTGGACTAATTTCTCTTCTGAATAGGGTGACTAGCTATGGCTGGCTTTCAGAAGAACCTCTTAAAGGCCAAATTAGTATGGCAAGGTAGGGAATGATAAGTGCTCAAGTGTGTTTAATAATCAAATGAACCTAATTATTTTTTTAGTTATATATAAATGACTTGAAAGACAAAAATGAACAAATGGACCACTTTACTACGACTTACATTTTTTTTGTTCATCGCTATAAATTTACCTTTTATTTTATTTGTAAGTAAATTTTTTTTAATGTTTGCAATGATATGGTATGGGTTGGTTTAATTGTGAATAATATGTATTCTTGAAAGAGAGGTCACAAAATAAATCTTATAATGGGTAAAGTATGTACATCTTATATCTAAAGCACAATTAAATACTCTTTCATACTGAGAACATAAAATAGTCCCATATACTATAAATTATAAAGAAATAATTTCGATTCACAAATTCTCTCTACATAACGCTTACATACTAAAAACATGAAGTGATCTCATATATTGTAAATTATAATAAAAATAATTTTGATTTACAAGCTCTCTATATATCTTAGATTCTAAAAACTTCAAATTTCTAATAAAATATTTTTTTATATTAATAAATATTATAAAAATATTAGATATATAACTCACAAAATAACTCAATTATAATATTACAAAAACATTGGACTCTTTAATGTACTTAAATTTTATCTTATAACGATACAAAATTTATAAATTATTTATTTAATTTATATTGAGTAAAGTGGATGAAATCATAGGATTATAAAAAAGAGTCATAGAACTAGCAATTTCCCCATTGGTGTAAGGAATGTTGGGAGGGATTTGTCTTTATATTTTATAAGCACTTTTTAGTGCAAAGTAGCTGAGCAATACCAAAGAGTAAAATAAAAGTTGTAAAAAACTACTACTATATATACATACATACATATTGAGATAACCTATATTTGTTGTAAATGATGTGAAAGAGGTATTACACTAATTCTTGCTTCCTCTACTCCTATTATATGTACATATTTATTATCTTTCATTCTTGCGTAGCAGTCAAATAAAAATGAAAGGTTGATAAATAGGTCATACAATGAGTGCACTCTCGATGTGGTAGTGAAGATTAACCCTTGATAATCAATATTGCCAATATTTATTTTCATTTTATTTAGAGTCATTCTTTACACCTTATGTATTATTAGGGCCCATGCCATTTTGACAGGCATTTGGTGAAGACTACCCAATGTAATAGGAGGAATTGGAATATGTGTTGGATTGCAAACATCCCATGGGGGACCATACTATTTTTTGATGAAAACAACTATGTAAATGGGCAAGGAAGGTGGATTTGAATTTGTGTGGTAGACAATGTGAAATTTTTCCCTGATGTCTCCATTAACTAAACCTACTGCCACTCAAAGGTTAGATGTCAACAAAAAAATTGTCCTTTACATAGAAACATAGTTTGCTCAAGTTGAGTGTTGTGGGTCAATGTCCCCTATTGTCTACTATGTTCGGCTTTACAAATTGTTATTAAAATGTTTAATGATTTTAGCATTTGCTTATTATGTATTATTTCCAAATTTTTATTTGCATACAAATGTGTTGACACTTTAAAATTTTCTTTTTCTTTTTCTTGTATGAAGGATGTTGTTCTAGACATGAGCATATTCTAATCTTTTTTTTTTGGGTTTGCATTTATAATGTTGATCATTAAATTTATGAACAATAGCTAATTTTCTATGCATCCATGTTGATGGAAACTTGTGTGTAATGTTACCATTGTGTCAAATCCCTACCAAAGAGTATGGCCAAATGATTTTCCTACATACATTGGTATGTCATTTACAGGTGGAAGCTTTTTCAAATCATCAAAAGTATAAATGAGCAACCTCTAAAAGCTTTATTGTTATGTTGAGGAAATGTTTCATGCAATTGACTATTTATACGGATGAGCATCTTTGGCCCTATGAAGCTCATTTCATCAATGAGCACATATTTAATGTGTTTCATTTCTTTTTGAAAACTTTTTAGTGCTTGTCCCTCAAGTTCCTTCATGCCATTGATAGGAATGTAGAGGCTTGAATGTATAGTTGAAGCATTTATGTTAAATGTTACAACACCAGTTGGAGTGAAGATAAGGGGAGAATTGGATCTCCCTTCAAGTCCATTCAGGCTATGTTTGATACAACCAATCAAGTAGGATTTACATATACTTGTTATTGTGTAGACTAATTTCCTAGTGAATATTAGATTCTTGAGTCTGATTAACATTAATTATCAACCCAAGGTGTGTACACTTTTCAAGGATTTCAGCACTATATATGCATTATTAATTCATAAATCATCTTGATTTACTAGTTGCAGTGTAATGAACTTATGTTGAATTCACCAGATAGTTATACTATGAAACTATTATGAAAGAAATACAAAAATATTTCACACTTATAAATCACACATGCATCACACTTTATATAATCAAATCAATAATGAAATTTACTTACACACTCTTAACTAAGGAGGGTCAGGGTCTTCAATACAACTCCTTCTAAAGGGGCCATTCCTCATTTAGAACTGAGTTTCAATCCTTCTTTTAGAGATTTGCAAGAGCTTCTTATAGAATCAACTTTCTCATTACTCATATCGATAGCAATTAAATATTGTTACAGAAGATTACAATGCAATGACTTTTATAGCTATATTAACTATTCAATCTTCAATTTCAACTCACTAACTCCTAATCTGATCTAGGTTCTACCATCAAATATAGAAAGTAGTTCATTAACTTCTAATCAAAGACACCAAACTAGAAAAAAATACAAATACTTTAGAAACTACCCTAGTCAGCCTTCAAGTGTTTAGTAACTAAAGTTACTTATTTTAGGCTTGATTGGGTTAATGACAAGGTATATTATTTTGTTGTTTTATTTATTTTTGTCTCCTTACCATTATCCTTGTCTTTCTCATCTTTGGCATCACATCAAAATTTCCTTACATGTAGAGAGTCTGTACAATAGCATTGGTCTTTTCCAATCATCTATTTGGTTCCCAATATAGTTGGATGTGTCCTTAAGATCTAATCACAATAATAGCTCTATTTTGTATAGTGGTTATAGGAAACCTGTAGGTGAAGCCTAAAGTTACTATGGGCACTTTGTAATGGCTATGAGAAACCTATAGGTTTAATCTACAGTTGTTGTGGGCAACTTGCAAAGGTTATAGGTAGCCTGTAGATGGAATCTATAGTTTTTATAGGAGCCTGTAAGTGTTGTGCCCAAACGAGATCCTATAGCCTTAATTTATCCTTAAAATGCTTCTTAAATAAAGTTACATAAGTATAATATAATCAAGGAAAAATAATAAATAATTCATAACATAATATAAATATATCAATGCACACATAAAATCATAAATTCATTCATTTGTATAGTCATGGATGGTTGTGAGGAATTACATAGAAAAAGATATATACTAGGTATGGATGAGGCTTATAAAATAGAGAAATTGGTGGCCTCATCACACCCCCTACTTAACCTCTTACTCAACCTTGAGAAATCCTTGGCTACATTTTAAAACCACAAAATTTTCTAAAATCAAGGGGTTCAGTGCAGCCTAACACTTCAAGGATATATAATCCTTTAGTATCATCAATGTTCTCCCATCTTTTCTTCTCAGCCTCTTTGTCAACTAGGACCTTTCCCTCCTAGTCAGGAATTAGGAACCAAAACAAAGGAGGTTAATATATTAATCCCAACTATTTTACCCTTCTCCTTCTGATAATCTCAATATACATGTATACTCTGTGTATGACCTCCCTAAGGTTTTGAGAGGAGTAAGGTTCCTTTATTTTTAAAGCATCAGAGAGTTCTACCCATCTATGAGAACAAGAAATAAAAATTTGCTTTCCATCTCCTTTCATAAGACTAAAATAATGATTCTAAACTTCTACTTGTATCCTTATGACCCATGCTTGTGGAGTACCTGAATTCATGAAGGAGATCCATTCTTCTATTACAGCATCTGGATTACATGATTCACCCCTAATCATTAGGTTAGCTTATTTTTATTTTTCTTGATACTCCTCTACATGTTTCCTTCTTCTTATTTCATTAAGGACATATGAATAAAATGCATTCAGTTGAACATCACCCTAGTATATGTTTGGATTCTAATTTACATCACTAGGTACAACATATTAGTGTATGTAAAACTCACTTAATTGTGCTTGGAGATTAGGGTCAACATGTCTATAAACTTGAAAAAAATATTTAGGGTCACAAACCATGTTGGACTGATCATTATAGATCCTATCATATCTAAATTTAAGCCATCTTTCTTCCAAGTAGACATCATACACCCTAGACGGTGATCTGCACTCCATTAACATTTTAGTGGTTTCATGCATTTTATTAATCTTTTCCTTTAGAGACTTAATCCTAGTTTCATCCATTTTTAGTCTTTATTTTAAGTAATCTTCTTGTTCTCTTATTTCAACATATACCTCAAATCTTTGTACTAACTTCTTGTAGTGAGTTTCATCATCAACAAATTATTCCTTAAGAAAATGTAAGAGGTCATTAGTTTCTACAGGTGTGGCAACTGAAAGATCCACATCAATAACTTCTTCTATTGTAGGTGTTTTTTCATTAGGCAATAGAGGAGGAAATCTATTGCAGAAGGGTACCAAATCCATATCATAATCTATTATAGGTGTTTCTATGGCCAAGGTAGATGAAGTTGCTATAGATTCCTCTAGGGAAGATATTGTAGGTTCCCATAATAACCTTTCTTTATCCATAAAAGGTTCTAAAAATTTTGCTTCCCCTAAAAGTGTTTCAATTCCTCTCTTACCTTTCAATTCTATTATCTCATTCCTCAACTTGTATATTTGTTTCATAGCTTATTTCAATATTTGGAACTACTAGGCATGAGAAAATATCCCTTGTTCTGCTTCTTTTTCCATAGTCTCTTCTTTAATCAATTCCTCTTCTACTGCAGGTTGATCTACCATTCTCAATTCTTCTTCTGTATACCTAATGTGTCCTATGAGATCAATGTCTTCCTTAGTGAATCTGGATGGATAGGATGACTTTTATTCTTCTTCTTTGGTAGATTCCTCATCAATAGACCATTCTTCAATTTCAAACCCATCAGGGGTCTTCCAAAACTTGGGCCCTTTCTTGGCTTTTCATCCTCACTGATGTCTATGGGTGAGGAGGTTGTAGTTGTCTTTTGTTTCTTAATTCTTTGAGATCTCTTAAAATTTCTCCTCCTTCTTAATACATTGGGTTTCTTTTCTTCCTTTTAGGAGGGGTGGATAATTGAACTTGTTCTTCTTGTGTAGTTTTTGATGGAAGAACTTCCTCTTATCTTAAAGGAGCCATGGTGCAAGAATCAATCGATGGTGAGGAGATAGTAGGAGAAGGAATATGTTGTTGTGGACTTCCCTCCTCTGTGTTAGAAGGAGATATGACTACTTTACTTCTATTTCTTCTACCCATAGCAGTTTTGGATGGACCCTCAGTAGATATGAGTTGGCCAGTAGCACTAGTGCCCACAACATATTCTTATACAATCTATTGGACCTACTCCTCAAGGGATTATTCCTCATTATTTCCCTCTTCTTATTGAGGTTTATTATTCCCTAGGGATAAAAACTATTCCCAACTTAGATCAGGTCTGATAGAGTTTATTCCATGTTTAGTTATTAACCATATTAGGCAATGATGGGATAGGAATTATTCAATACCCTTCTGGTACTCTTTGGACATCCTTTTTAAAATGATCCATAGTTGAATTCTAACATTAATGGTTCTATCATTCCTTAAATGATCCAAAAATTTAAACTAAAGAATATAAATTAGGGAATACCTTCCTTCACAGGTCCTATATTTAATGATGTATGAAGCTATCTCCCTTTAGCCTATAGCTAAGTTGAGTCTCTCCACACCACCTTTCTTCAATACTATTCTTTCATCTCCCTGACAAAATTGTTGTGTGGCTTCTTGACCATTGGGTTTGTCTTGCTAGTTATCTCTTATACTTGGCAGTCAGTTGCCTGGCTCACTAGTTCTTTAGTGACTGGGAATGTTATGTCATGTATAGTAGATTGGTCTCTAGTAAAGGATCCTAAAAATTTATTAGCAAGTGGTTCTAATTAATGCTATAATTTATCAAAATAAGTGGTCTAACCAGCTTTATTAAAGATAACCTAGCTGGTTTGGTCTCCCTGGAGTTGCCTATGATCTATGAGTTCTCTCCATAACTAACCCTCCCATTCTACTAAGTTTAGTTTTTTTGTCAATCCTTTCAACTTTTAATAGGCAACACACTCTATTTGGATTATAAAAATATACTTATAGTGAAGTAGGGTTTGCTCAAAAATGGTGGTTTATGGTTGAAGGTTGCAGGGTTGCAGATTATGATGTGCTTCAACTTTGTATGAATGGTTGTACTTGCAAGGGAAAGCAATGAAATTGATTATTTTCCCTATAGAGTATTATGGCTTCATTATGGCATCTAATCCTACATGTATGGATCTCATAGTGTGTGGTATTCTCACTCATAGCATCTTCCCACCCACATGATCCATCACATGTCCACAAGTGATGTGGATTGAATAGGACGGAAGGGATAAAATAGGATCATAATTAAGGGTATAAGTGTGGGTGGGGACATCATCATGTGGGTTTAAGTGTAAGTTTAGGGGTATTAATGAATAACATGTTTCATGATTTAATATGCTTTTCAATATCATACATGTTATATTAAAATAATGTATACTTTTCAATGATCAAAATATACGGCATACCTTTTTAACGATTTACCTAGGGTTATGTTGAGGATTTGCATGTGAGTGTTTGTATGTGTGTGATTGATGGAATGAAATGATTATGATTGTAGTTGTAACTAGATTGAAGTGGGCCCCTTTGGATTAATTATGATATCATAGGATGGTAGGCTTCTATGGTGCCTTCATTGCAAATGTATGTGATTCATGATAGCCTACATAGAATTAAAATAGGGGTCTTAGACTTGGATGAGAGATTATTACTCTCCTACCATAAGGTGGTAATTGTAGAGGTGGGTGATCCAAGTCAGGTGTTGCATGAACATGGAAGAAGGTAGCTGAAGGTGTTATTATTTTTTTATCATTATTTTTTTATCTTTCTCTACATGAGCCTGCATGATTTGTCTCTATGTTGTCTTACTGCTTGTGGATTTTGCCTAGTGACTTTGCCTTGTTATTTAGGGGTAAGCTTGAGCAAGGTTTTGACATTTCTACTTTAATCCTCCTTCATTCCTCCTCTAGGTAGTATGGTCTCTTCCTTGTATGATAAAAATCTTATAGTCAAGGCCATAGCTTAAATTTTGGGAAGAACTATCTTGCATGTGCTTATAGAGATGTTAGGGTATGCTTGCAGCAACTAGAGATGATGCCCATAGCAACTACAAGGTTGTGCCCAGCTATGGAAAAATTGCTCACATCAACTATAAAAGAGTCTATAGTAACTAAATGAGGTGCCTACAGTAACTATAAAATATCCCATAGCAACTAAAAGAAGTGCCTGTAGTAAGTACAAAATAGTCCTTGACAACTGAAGGAAAATGAATAGTTTGCTCAGAATGATTATTTATTTTTCATTTTTGTTTTCACCCCTAAATAGCCAGTAAGTTGGTTTTATATTTAGGCCCATTTTACAATTTTGGGTAGTTATTAGGATAGTTTTCTACCCAAAAATTACCAAAAATGCCTAAAAACAAGTTTTCATTGTTAGGTTTTTTATTACTTTAACTTTTGCCTATAGTAGAATTTTTATTCTGGGTCCTTGCCAAGTCAACAGTGAGGGTGACTGGTCAAGGACCGAGTGAAGGTTTTAGTCTTCATTCCAAAGGAAGGTTAGGATGTCCTCATCTCCTTCATCTATTTTTTAGTTGGTTCTCCCTTTATCTAATGAGACATCAGGTTGATCTAGCACATCATTGTATCCATATTGTAACTATGTGTGTATGTGTTTAGTAAACTCCTCTTGAGTGAGTGGCTTTTTGTACAACTTTAATCAATGGCCATTGACCAATAGATATAATATTATCAGATCAATGGTTTGGAGTTACATTTCTCTATTGTCATAAATATGTTCAATATCAAATGGACCAAGTTATCTAGTCTAGAGTATGCCCTTGTGGTCTTTGTATTTTGAATCAAAAAAAAGGGCCCAATCTCCTACATTGAATTTCATAGTCTTAATTTACCTATCATGCTAGCTAATTTGTTAGTGTTGTAAAAATTTTGTGGTCTGCAATCCCTATTTTCTATATTCATCTAAGTCATTTAGTTGCATAAGCCTTTCTTTCTATGATTTAGATATATCCATCCTAATTGTTAGTGTTGTCTGTAAAGTCTTATGCTCAAATTTTATTGCCAAGATAGGTTTCTTCCCATAGACCATTTAATATGGGTTGAATCCTATAGTAGTCTCTCCATGTGATTTTGTAAGCCCAAACAAATTAAAGAATTTTAGCCTCCCAATCCTACTAACAGTCTTGATCAAAATATTTATTAACTCCCTATTGGTGACTTTCACATCTCCATTAGACTATGGATGATATGGAGTTGATTTCTTATGCCTAATCTTGTATTTTTGGACCAAAGTAGTAATTAAACTAGCAGTGAATTAGGGTCTTTGATCGGTGACTATTTCTCGTGGCACACCATATCTTATTAATATTTATTCATAGAGGAAAGTTGCCACCTTCTCATCCCTGGCATGTGTAAGAGCCTTGACTTCCACTGATTTAGTGACATAGTCAGTACATACAAGGATGTAATCTTTGTTGTTATATTTTGAATCAAAATGTCCTACAAAGTCTAAGCCCCATTTTTCAAATGGTTCAAGCACCATTTGATTCTATAAAGGCATCTCATCTGAATGTGTAGGTCTCCCCATATGCTGACATCTATAATAATGAATAGTATACCTTATTGCATCTTTATGGAGTGAAGGTCAATAATATAGTATTCAATATTTTTACTGATGTACACTTGGTTACAAAGTGCCCTCCACAAGGTTAATCATTTTGAGGATATTTGAAACTTTGTCTTCTCTGAGACATCTTCTGATGATGGACTCAACTGCATTATAGAAAAAAATATGGACAACCATGAATACCTACCACTTTTCTAAATCAAAGATCTTCTTTGTTTAGGGAGGAAGTGTTATGGGAGTAACCCTATGGCAAGGTAGTTAGCAATATTAATAGACCAAGGTGTGGTAAGGGTGAGGGAGAATAGGTGTTCATCTATAAATGAGTCATCCACTATGGTATCTCCTTTAGAGGATTGTAGACATGATAAGAAATCAGCCACGATATTGTCCCTACAAGGTTTATCTACAATGGTGATATCAAATTCTTATAATAAGAGTAGTTATCTTATCACTCTGCCTAGAACAACTAATTTATTCATCAGGTATCGAATAGTTGCATGGTCTGTATGAACAAAGACTTGATACCTTGTGATGTAGTGACAAAAATTATTGATAACATAGACTACTACCAAGGACTCTTTTTCAGTAACTATGTAATTTAATTCTATTTCATGTAAGTTTTTGCTTAAAAATAGATAGCATAATTGAGTGCTCCCTATTTTTTACCTAACACATCTCTTAGGATAGTATTTGAAGTGTCTTTGTGAATATGGAAGGGAAGCTTCCAATCAAAACTATGCAAAATAGGAGTGGTGGTCAATAATTCCTTCAATTATTTAAAGGTTATATCACAGGCAAGAGTCTAGATGAATTCATCATCTTTAATTAAGAGAGTGAACAATGGTGCTACTACTTTGATGATATTATTGATAAATCTCGTATAGTAATTAGCATGTATTAAAAATCTCCTGACTTCTTTCTATTTCTAAGGAACAGGGAATTTTTTTATGATATTGATTTTTGTAGGGTCAACATTAATTTCTTCAGTAGATACATGCTGGCCTAAGACAATGCCTTCTATCATAAACATGTAGCATTTCTTGTGACATAAAGATAAATAGTGCTCCTAAAAACATTGTATCACCTTTTCCAAGTTAATCGGGCACTCATTAAATGTTTCTCCATAAACAGTGAAGTCATCCATATAAATTTCTACACATTCATTTACCATATCTACAAAGATACTCAAGATATCCCTCTAGAATGTTGCAAGAGTGTTACACAGCCTAAAAGGTAATACAACATAAACATAAGTATGCCAGGGATAAGTGAAGGTGGTCTTCTCCTAGTCCTCAGGAGTAATGCTAATCTGGTTGTAACACTAAAGCCATCCAGAAAGGCAAAATATTTCTTCCCTACTAGTCTGTCCAACACCTAATCAATGAAGGGAACAGGAAAATGATCATTTTTAGTTATTGTATTAAGCTCCTTATAGTATATGCATTCACACCATTCTTCATTTTTCTTTGGTACAATTATGAAAGGTGAAACCCATTCAATGTCTGGGATGGGGTATATAAATCTAGTGGTCAGTAGTTTCTACAATTCCACTTTGACTATTTCTTTAAGAGATGGATTCATATTACATTGTGGTTGTCTGATTGGTTGACATTATTATTTGATATAGATATGATGTGTACATGTTTCTAGGCTGATTTCATGCATGTCCTCATAATCCCATGCAACAGGTCGTTGGTTTGCATGCAACATACTGACTAGGTGTTTTTCCTCATTTGACTCCAACTTGCTATTAATAAGCAATGTTTTTCCTAGAGAGATTTCAATTTACCATGAGAATGTTTTCACCATTTCTATATTGCTAATGGATTTGGTTTGGTTGCAACTATGAGGTAGCATCTGGTGGATTATTTTTTATACAAATGCATCAAATTTATCTACTTCCCAGAAGCTAGAAAATAGGCAGTCAACACATTGCAGGTGGCTGAGATCTATAGAATGAGTTTGGTAATTATTCTAGAGAACATTGGAGAGAATGGTATCATCTTTCTGATCATCCAAGGTTCATGCATGGTTTATAGTGAAGACAAGAATTCAGGGAGGTTGCTCTATCTCATCTTCTTTAGCCTATAATGTATGCTCTGGTACTAATGTTGGCTATGTTGGGGAATAGAGGACTAACTTGTTAGTGTGGTTACCATTGGAGATCAACATGTCACCTGATCTATAACTGATGAAGGCATCAATTGTGGCAAGATAAGGACATCCTAAGATAAGAGGATATCCACCCAAATTAGACTTAGGCTACAACATAATATAATTTGTAGGATACTCCTAAGAATTTATAGTAATGATAAGATCTTCAATGATTCCTTCTAGTCTGAATGTACACCTATTAGCCATTTACAACATTGTAGATGTGGGATGAATATTATTCAACTGTAGTTTGTGTATGGTTTTAAATATCATTACTTTTATTATATCCCTCAATTCTATCAATATATTGAACAGCTATTGATCATGGATCTAAACTATTCTACTGGGCATCTTGGATCTGAATATTTCTTTAGTAGGGTGTTTCATAACATAAGGTCTGTCAACTGGCCAATCACATGCACTGTATTCAGATCCTTCTTATTCTTTCCAAGTTTACGTAAATATAAGTTTTTAATAGCTTTGAAATATATAGGCACATCCTTGATGGCCTAGAAGAGGAGAATTTTAACATAGATATGTTTGACTTGTTATATGAAATCAAATTTAGGCTCAATTATATGGTGTTGAAGGGTAAGACATTCTATAAATGGTGGAACTATTTCATAAACAACATTATTTTAGAGATTTATTATGGTGTTGAAGGTGGTTAGCATGATCATCCAGAGTTTCCTGATCTGACTCCATTATTATGGGTGGGGCTAGAGGTGGGAGAACTTTCCTTGAATGTAGGTGAACTTCACTGATGTTCACTGCATATGCCAAGTACTAGATAGGTTAATTACTAAATGTTGGTTGAACCAGATTATTTATAAGGTTTTGCATGGGTTGGATAAGAAGATGATTAGGCTTAGGTTTAGCTTCGATATTGGGCATAAGAACATGAGGTTTTTATTACTATGGAGGGAATTATCCATGATGGTTTACCTAGGGCTGATTGGGTCTCTAAGGCTGCTCCCACTATTTTGTGAAGGGTGGGCCTTAGGGTGGTTTCCAAGCTTGTGTCATGGGGATGCATTTTATGGAGGTTGTCAAGAGGTGGTAGGGTAGCTTGTCTAAGGTGGCTACTAGATAGAATTATGAGGTGGGGATGCATTTTATGGAGGTTGTTAGGAGGTGGTGGGGTAGCTTGTCTGAGGTGGCTACTAGCTAGAATTAGGAGGTGGGACATTCATCCATGGACTAGTCCTGTTGGGAGTAGTATTTGTAAATTTTGAGTTAAATGAGGTAGAATTTTCAAAAGGTGGATTTTGTCCCATACCTAGATAAGATGGTTGTTGAACCCATGGTTTTCTTTGTGCAACACAGAAAACCTAGTCTTCACCTCCTACATCATATAGCTCTATTATTTATGGTTTTTCTATTGTGATGTTAACTACTTTAGCTTGAACCTTGTGACACCTACAATCTATCTTCCTCTTCTTACAATCTGAACAATAGATGGTCAAAGCTTGATCCAAAGATGCTTGCTTTTGCCTTGAGTGCAGGTTATCCAGTTGGGTGGCCAAATTACTAATGATATCCCATTTCATGTCTTGTAACATATTACTAACTTCATATTTTGATAAGCCACTTGCAACTGTTAGTGGAAGCTTGTTGCCCCTAACTTTGTTTATGGCAGACCTAGAATAGTTCTTGCTCAATTCCTTGATGTCTACAAATGGTAGATGGGATATATCTCCCCCACTCATTAAGTCCAAGGCTTTTAGACAATCTTCCCAAACTCTTTTTAGGAAGATGAGTTTTATAGGTTCTTCTCCTAGTGCACTTTGCTTAAATTTATGTACACTAAACATGAACCATTTAACATAGTCTTCCAAAGATTCATCCCCTTCTTGAGTCATCTTGAAGATGTCATTTCATATATAATTTTTTTCTCTTCTATATTACTAATACTTAGTCAAAAATTTATTTTTCATGTCCTCCCAAATGTGAAATAAATTACTACCCAGTCCCATGAACCAATGAAGTGTTGAGTCTTTGAGAGTGGCTAGGAAAAGTTTCAATTTACATGTATCCTACCTATAGTCATAGCTTCTATAGAGGATATCAAATTCAAACAAAAAGGTGTCCAGGTCTTCTGATAATGTACCTCTAAAATTGGGTAAGGTTTAGGGTGGGATATTTTTCATTTGTGTTATGCATGTAACATCTAGAATAGGAAATTCAAAAATAACTATGTCTAGAGTCTCGTTGTCATCCATAAAGTCTCCTTTTCCATTTATGATAGATTTTTTTGTGATATGGATACCAATGGTACTCAAAATCATATCTTCAAATTCTATATCAGTCCCTTCATTAGTATGACAGTAAATGTTTATCTACTGATTTGTAATCTTTCTACCAAATAAGAAATTTGAAGATTCTCCTGAGTTTTTTTTAATTTTTTCAAGAAATCCTTGATAGAATGTTTATCTGATGCTACTTTCTAGATTGTTCGGTTCATGAAGTTCTTCTCCTTCATTTATTTTTACTAACTCGGCTAATACTTCCTTTGCTTCTATTTTCTTTTTTTAAGCCAATAGTACTTCTGTAAATTTCTTCCTTTGGTTTATAGTGTTTTCTTCTTCAAGAGTCATCCGACTTATGGTGTATTTTTCAATAGGATTCTTAGTTATTGTAGGTACTTGTGGTTCTTTTTTGGTAGCAACTTGTGGCTTGTTTAGTAGGAATCTCCCTCAAGAATCTTTATGTCTATGCATAAACATTGTGTTATACGTTTCAAATATTTTGTTCCTTCCTGCACATGATTAGTGTCTTTTTATTGTTTAAGTGTTTTAGGGGGTTGTTTCAGAATAAGCAAAAAGTACAATAAAAGAGAGTGAAAATCAAAATAACTGGAATTGAAATTTCACTTATAAAAAATAGTAAAGTTGACAACTGAAAGTAGAAAAATTACTCTAGGAAGTAGAAAATGAAAGTAGAAAAATTATCTTAGAAAATAGGAAATAAAAGCAAAAAAATTATCTTAAAAAAGAGGAAATGAAAGTAGGAAAATTATCCTAGAAAATAGGAAATGAAAGCAAGAAAATTAAAAGCACACTTTGTAGAAAATAAATCACTCTTACAGGAAATAAATCCTAGAACCATGAACTAAATTACAAGATTTCAAAGAGGTATTAAAGGCTATACACCATTTACTTTTAAAAACTTAGACATCTGGAATAAGACACCATAGTGCCTTTACTCAACCTGCCTGACTAGAACTATATGTCCAGAAACATAGACATCTAGCATAAGACATTGTAGTGTCCTCACTCAACTTGCTCAACTGGATGGAATAGTGCATTAACCAATCTTTAAAAATAATGATTGATTTTAGAAAATAATATTTGACACCCTCTCTGAGAATGTCACCAAAATGTTGTGTAGACTAATTACCCAATGAATACCATATTCTTGATTCTGATTAATATTAATTATCAACCTAGGGTGTGTATGATTTTTAATGATGTCAACACAATATATGCATTATTGATTCATAAATCAGCTTGATTTACTAGTTGTACTACAATGAACTTATGTTGAATTCATTAGATAGTTATACTATTAAACTATTATGATAGAAATACTTCACACTTATAAATCATGCTTGCATCACATTTTATATAATCAGATTAATAATGAAATCTACTTACAAACTCTTAACTAAGGAGGGTTAGTATCTTCACTAGAACTCCTTCTGAGGGGGCCCTTCCTCATTCAAGACTGAGTTCCAATCCTTCTCTGGGAGATTTGCAAAAGCTTATTATATAATCAAATTTCTCATTACTCAAATCTGTAGTAATTAAATATTGATACATAAGATTACAATGCAATGACTTCTATAGTTCTATTAACTATCCAATCTTCAATTTCAACTCACTAACTCCTAATCTAATCTAGGTTCTACCATCAAATACAGAAGGTAGTTTATTAAATTTTAACTAAAGACAACAAAATAATAAAAATAAAAATACTTTAGAAACTACCACAATCAACCTTCAAGTGGTTAGTAACCGAAGCTACTTATTTTAGGCTTGACTAAGTTAAGGACAAGGTATACTATTTTGTTGTTTTATTTATTTTTGTCTCCTCATTGTCCTTGTCTTTCTCATCTTTGGTAGCACATCCATATTTTATTGCATGTCGGTAGTTCATACAATAGCTATGGTCCTTTCCAATCATCCATTTGGTTTCAAAGCCAATCGGATGTGTTCTTAAGATCTTATCACAACAATAGTTCTATTTTGTATAGTGATTATGGGAAACCTATAGGTGAAGCCTACAGCTATTACAGGCACTCTACAATGGCTATGGGCAACCTGTATGTGAATCCTATAGTTGTTGTGAGTAACTTACATTAGCTATGAGTAGCCTGTAGGTGGAGCCTATAATTATTGTGGGTACCCTGTAAGTGTTGTGCTCAAATGAGATCCTGCAACCTTACATTATCCTTCAAATACTTATTAAATAAAGTTACACAAGTACAATCTAATCAAGAAAAAACATCAATAATTCATAACATAGTATATATATATATATATATAAACACAAAATCATAAATTCATTCATTTATAGAGACATGGATGGTTGTGATGATTTACATAGGAAAAGATATATACTAGGTATGGATGAGGCTTATAAAATGGAGAAATTGGTGGCCTCATTACACCCCTACTTAACCTCTTGCTCAACCTCGATCAAGCCTTGGCTGTATTTTAAAACCAAAGAATTTTTTGAAATCAAGGGGCTCAATACAACCTGACCCTTCAAGGATATATAAGCCTTTAGCATCATCAATGTTCCCCCATCTTTTCTTCTCAGCCTCTTTATCAGCTATGACCTTTCCCTCCCAGTCAAGAATTGGGAACCAAAACAAATGAGGTTGAAACATCAATCCCAACCATTTTACCCTTCTCCTACTTACAAGCTCAGTATACATGTATACTCTGTGTATGGCCTCCCTGAGGCTTTGAGGGGAGTAAGGTTCCTTTCTTTTTAAAGCATCATAGAGTTTTGTCCATTTTCTTTCCATCTCCTTTCATAAGACTCAAATAATGATTCTAAACTTCTACTTTTTTCCTTATGACCCATGCTTATGGAGTCCCTAATATCATGAAGGAGATCCATTCTTCTATTACAGCATATGGATTACTTGATTTACCCCTAATCATTAAGTTAGCTTGTTTTTCTTTTTATTGATACTCATTTACCTATTTCCTTTTTGTCTCATTAAGGACATATGAAGAAAATGCATTCAGTTGGACATCATCTAAGTATATGTTTGGATTCCAATCTACATCACTAGGTACAACATATTGGTTTATGTAAAACTCACTTAACTATGCTTGGAGATCAGGGTCAACATGTCTATAAACTTTAAAGAAAGATTTAAGGTCACAAACCATGTAGGACTGATCATTATAAATCTTGTCATATCTAAATTTAAGCCATCTTTCTTCCAAGTAGATATCATACACCCTATAAGATGATCTACACTCCATGAACATTTTAGTGTTTTTATGCATTTTATTAATCTTTTCTTTCAGATACTTGATCCTAGTTTCAGTCATTTCTAGTCTTTCTTTTAAGTCATCTTGTTGTTCTCTTATTTCAACATATTTAGTAGACCATTCTTCAATTTCAAACTCATCAAGGGTCTTCCAAAACCTGTGCTCTTTCTTTGACTTTTCATCCTCACTGATGTCTATGGGTGAGGAGGTTATAGTTATCTTTTGTTTCTTAATTATTTGAGATCTCATAGGAGGAAATCTCCTCAATAAAGTGGGTTTCTTTTCTTCATTTTTCATCTTCCTTTTAGGAGGGGTGGCTAATGGAACTTGTTCTTCTTGTGCAAGAGTTGATGGAAGAACTTCCTCTTTTTCTAAAGGAGCCATGGTGGAAGAATCAATATATGGTGAGAAGATAGTGGGATAAGGTATATGTTGTTGTAGACTACCCTCTTTTATGTTAGAAAGAGGTATGACTAGTTTCCTTCTCTTTCTTCTGCCCATAGTAGTTTTAGATGGACCCTTAGTAGCTATGGGCTGGCCAATGGCACTAGTGCCTACAGCATCTTCTTGTACAATCTATTGGGCTTGCTCCTCAAGGGATTCATCCTCATTATTACATGAATAAATATTTAATTTAAAAGTTTTAAAACCTAAGCATAGGGTACACCAATAGTAATTGTGACCTCTACAATAAAATTGAGGCCTAATGAGCTACCCAAAATATCACTAATCATATATATAAGTAACAAATAAAAAGTTTAGCCAAAGAAATTAATCAATTAAGTAAACACATACTAAAAAATTAATTTAATATTCTTTTTCAAACATAAACAAACTATAATTAAAATTAAATGTGTATCAAATATAGATGGTGAAGTAGATAACTCCTCCACAATAGGTTGATGTGTCCTAAGAGGGTGAAGGTACTACATTTGGTATAGTGTTTGGCATGCTACTATCATGCACTACTAAAGCATCTACAAGTGACGTATGCTCTGGCATGGTAGTCTCTTGAGGTCCTAAATTCTTTGACTGGATACTAATACGTTGCACAAAGGTAAGTCTAGTCTCCACAAATGTAGTATGTGTATGCCACATATGAACAAGAGGTCCCATACAATTACTCCCACATAGTGTGCAATGATGTATTAAAATTTTAGCATGAGTATAAGGAGGAGGGACACTATCACCAATACCAATACCACCAAAACCACTAGTGCCACTACCACTATCACTAATACCACTACCACTAACACCACTAGCAACACTACCATTAACACCAATACAATGAATAGACATCTCACCACGTGTAGGTTGAGTATAAGTATTCAATTCATGCATACCATGGTAAATCATAACTTGTGTCAAGCTCTTAACCACCTCAAAGTTGTCTATGTGTACAATATGGTGTAACACTTTTGGGATAGAAGCATGTGTTATTGTCCTTTTGTTTCTCTGAACTTGGTTAGGATGATTTTAGTCTCACCTAACACCAAATCTATTAAATGAATACCCACCTCCCCTACTTTGAGAGGCCTTCATATCAAAATAATTTGGAATTTATAGTAACATAAACTTGTAATAGAGTTTTTTTTTTTGAAGCATAACAAAGCCACATTATTGTTGCATGGAGGCTTATCAAACACCATCCACCACCTATCTCAAAAAATATTTTTTACCCCTTCATGAACACACCAATCAATACTAATATGTTTGCAATTTACTGATAGTCGTTGGTTGGTTCCAAGCTTAACAAAAAAATCACACGCATCTTCTTTTATTATTTTTTTCTTAACATCTTCATATAACAATTTATCAAAATAAAATTATTTCAAGACCTCTCTTCGATGCAACATTGCATCAACTTGTGAAGTTACATTTTTCACTTAATTAAAAATAGTCTCTAGTGTATTAGAAAGTGAATTGCATGAATTATCAATTAAGGAGTGATGCAAATGATAATTATTGACATTTTGCATTGTATTGTTCATACAATTGAACTTCTTGTGCAAAATCAAATTGTTCATGGTGTTGTTCTATATTTTCTTCATGTAATTAGTCCATCATTCAATTGTGTATCTAAAATTATATAAATACATTTTTTTTTGGGAAATGTAAGAGAATCTAATGCAAATTTAATTTCAAAACACTACATGCATAAATAAGTATAAATACAAATGGAAAATTTAAAATTTAAAAATAAATGTCAGGATCCCCAACTCATAAAGAGCACAATTGATTACCTTTGTATAAGCAACTAAATGCAGAATTTAACCAAAAGTAACAAGTAACATAGAAATTTAGAAATAACACAGAATATGAGAGACAATACCCAATTGTATTAATACTCTTTCCAGAAGGAAATACAAAGAAAGAAGATGCCACAATCTTCTTCTACACTCCTCTAGGGATCCCACACCTCTAGGGCGTAAACAGTAAATCTCTTCAAGAGTTCTCTCTCTAAATTACGGTCACAACAGACAACTCAAACACAGAGTTGTTGTTCACCTCCAACCAGTCAGTGACAATACTGCCAGTACCAAGTACTCCATGTACTCCAAGTAGATCTCCCTGATCTTGCAACAACCTACAAATCAATGACCTTACTTACCATGTAGATCTCCTACCTGATCTTGCACACCTACAGGTCAACTTGATCTTACATACTCAGAAGAACCCTTGTCCTTGCCTCACCAAGTCCTTATGATTCTCCATACCAGCACCCCTGTGGATCTTCTACTAGATCTTGCTCTCCCGCAGATCTACCTGATCATACACACTTGGCACTGTGGCACTATGAGGAGCCACCCTTGCTCTCTCTATCTAGCACACTTTACAATACAGCCCATGAGTCTATTATATATATCTCATGCAAACAATAATTAGACATCTAATTACAATAATTAGATCCATAGCTCAAGACTAAAATTAGTCTTTACATGCAAACAACCCATTCAACAAACTAACTGTTCGTCAACAACCAGTTCTGGAATGCACAGGCGACCAACGTTGGTCCCTGTCTATCTGGAGGTGATCGACATTGGCCGACTCCTGACCGATGTCAGTTGCTCTGTAACTGGATATGACTGACATCAGTTGCGCTACTGATGTCGGTTGCTATAAAACTGAGCAACATCCTCCTGTTTGCATCCTAGTGAAGCTTTTAACTCCACAACCTAAAAATAAACATACCTAAGATAGCAACTAAAATGTGAAATCCCATTGATGGGATACAAATCTGAAGCAAACACATGGTTTATGGGAAAATAGAGAGAAATATTGATAGAAAAAACTCCAAACCTATAGAGTTCACCACGGGTTTTAGAATTTTTGCAGTAAAAATAAAGAAAAAAAGGGCATACACACTTTTATCTTTACAAAAGGTATACACCTTTTTTAAATAGCAAAGGGTGTATGCCTTTTAGGTTCAGGCACAAGCTTGGATATTGGAAATTTTTTTAAAAAAGGCATACACCCTTTTCAAAAAATTGTAAATTTGGGGGATGTCACCTTTTTTGTTCCCCAACTTTGTGCACCAACCCACACATGTTAGAAAAAATTCATGTAGAATAACATAATAAGTACACTATGTAAGATAACAATATGAGTATTAACGTGTGTAAATGTCAGTATATAACTCAATGTGATAATGAATATGATCATAAAACAATAGAACATGTGTCAATAATGATTTTATAGAAGCAAGATGACCCCAATGTAATGTGTCACATGGTAAAAAGAAAGGTTCAACATTTACATGCTCATGTATCATGAATCTCATGGATGCCTGTATCACACTCAAGTACCTATAAAATATATGTGTGTATAGAAGTTATATTTAAACTAATAACATAAATTATATAACATTTTCAAAATTTAGTAAACATGTGAAATGTTAAACTTGTATTTTTACTTTATTTGAATGTTTTTGTATTTTCTTGAATATTTGATTTTTTTAGTTTTTTGAATTTTATGAATGATTGAAAAGAGAGTGTTAGATGATTATCTTATATAATATATGTTCATAGTGTGATCTATAATATACATATGTTATAGTAAAATAGGCATGTTGTTAAGTATCATGTAAATGTGTTAAATTTAGTACTAGAGAATTTATAATACTATGTGTATGCCTCATAGGACTATGTGGTCATGAGGTAATAGTAGAAGGTGTAGTGGTTTTTGGAACCCATTATTTAATGCTCTATGATTTCCTTTATGTAATATTGGGTATTTTTACTTGTTTTGAAACATGGTGTTTTGTTGTCAATAATTGGATAGGTCATGGAGATGTAAATGAGGATCTTGAAGTGTTCATTATAGATATTTGATGTAATGGCCTCTCAAGTATTGGTCACCTAGGAAATTTGATTACATTTTGATTACCCTTTCATGTATAATTAACCTTAGTAGGTTGTATAATTAGCTATCATGGAACAAATTTTGTTTATTGCAAAGGATGTTCATATTGAATCCTTGAAACTGTAATTACCTTATTGGCATGTATATATTTAAGACACCAATACACTATGAAAGGTATTTCATGAATTTTATTAATCCAAGATTATCCAATAACATATCAAATACTCTTTTATGAGGTATAACTAAAAATTTTGTGGTCACATGTGTTGGACCAACCTATAAAAGTAAATCAATCTCACAAAAAACTTGTGTCTTTCCATTAAATGATTTTACTATTTTATTATAAGGAAATAAATCATCCTATGTGTATTAAAAATTTGTGAGTAAAGTCAAAATACATACATTCTCACTAAAATAATTATCAAATATAACACTATGTAAGTTTAAGATCAGTATGTGCCATGCTAAATAAAGAATGAAGATCTGAGTCATTATCTACAATCTCATTGTCATCAAATGAAATAGAAGGCCTATGAACCATAGGATGTATCTCATGTATAAGTTTACCAATAATCCCATCTAATGGGTTCCCATAATGTGGTGGAAAAGGATCTGCATGATATGCCATTTGCACTTTTATGGTTTCCTTAGAATGATCTTGTAATGTATTGTTGAACTTATTTTGATTTTGATGATTAATGGGTTGTGATCCTAAATTTGTTGGATAATCCTCAAAGGTGAGTAAATCATTATCAATAAGATCTTGTAACTTATGTTTAATTTTAAAACATCTATTCATAGATTGCACTACACATTGTTGATAGTCAAAATAAGTTGGTATCATATCCTTTTGGTAGAGGTTGACTCATATCAACCACCATAGGAGGGAGAGATATGAGATGACACTCAAAAGCTTTAGAAGTATCAAAGATGGAGATTCAATAAATCATGTAAATTGTCTCTTAGGTGCATTCGATAAGATAAGTTGATTAAGTTGTTGTGACACATATTAACTGTGGTGGTTATTTCCTTTTAATATTTAGTAGGTTTAACCTTATAGCTTGGTTTGATATGAAACTTGGTATTGGATGTACTCGGTGTGTTTTCTACATACTTAAGCATGTTCAATGAAATAAGTTTCATTTCTCTTTCTCAAATAATATGGCATAAGTCATCAAAATATTTGAACTTGTTGAAAACAATAAACTCATATAAATGAGAAAATAATCTTTTCTTAAATATATATTGAAGTTGTATATATGTCATTGGATTTATCATTTTGGACAACATTATCTTATACCTCAATACATACTCATTAATAGGCTCATTAATTCCTTGTTTGATATTGGCAATTTATGCACATGACACATTTTTTTAATTTTGATTGAAAAATGTGCTAAAAATTGATCCACTAAAGGCTTGAAGGCTCTTACAAAATGTTTTGGTAAATAATAGAACTATTTTATAAGATATTCCTTTAGACTTCTTGAGAATAATTTTGTCAAAATTTTATCATTTGAAGCATAATCAAGGCATGCTACATAAAAAGATCAAAGATATTATTCATCATAATCCTTTTCATCATAAAGTGTGATCTTGGATGCAAAAAAACTAGTTTGTAAAGGGTGAAAATATATCTTAGATGCTAGAGGATTATATAATACATCTTGTGAATCAATAACATGATTTTATTTTATAGCATTTTTCTAAATTTTTGTAACCTTAGCTTCTAAAACTGGAATAACTTGTAAAAGAGTGTGCATAGTAGACCCTTTGGTATTTTGATTTAAAACTTGATAAGTTATCAAAGAAGATGAAAACACCATAAAATGGTAATTAATATTAAGTATTAATTATTTTTGTTGACCAAATTTGACCTTACAAGTCAAATTGGGACCTCTATAGGTAAAAACTTGACCTTTTAGATGTTTTAGGGGTCTAATACTTTTTCATGGGGTATATTATAAGTCTTTTGATGTCATTTTATTATTTTTTAGCCTTTTTCATCATTGGATTAGTTTAAATGTCCAAGAAGTTAGATTCCCTATCAATAATGGCAATCCCATCTGAAACTTGTAGTTTATCTAACTAAATATTGAGAAATCCATTGAAAAAGAAGATTTTGGCACTTGTACGGCCCATGAAAGAGATTGACACATGGGAGAAGACACACAAAAGTGGTCAATAGGTTTATGCTTGGTACAGATAGTTGTAGAAGTTTTAAGTCAAACACCTTTGCGAGGTGAAATTAAACATAGATATATTCATTTTTATAAAAATATTTCTAGGATTGGTCAACCATCATTTATGAACCATCTGTAACAAGTTGATTGTGTTTTTTTACTCATTATTTCCTTCACCCTATAGGTTATGCTCTATTTTGGATAGGAAGGTGTCACCATATAAAGATCCAGTCAATTTTTCCTTCTTGAATAATGTGTGTTTCTCTATATAGGTCATCAAGATCTTAGGAGAATTCATTTGAATGTTCTAAGGAGATGCAAGGTTGATTGCTAGTTCATGTACCACATAAATAGTCACTAGCTACCCTGCCTACTCTATATCAAGTGTTTTCAAAAAGATGTCACATTGGAACAAAAGGTTTTGATACTTGTATCAAGATTCTCTTAATTCCAAACATGCATTTGAAGAATTGATAATGATTTTAATTTTTTCATGAGACCATTCATCAACATATTCTACTCCATTCCATGCTCACTACCTACATATAACTCATACACACCTACAGGAGTCTCCTTGATGATGCCATGCTGATATGGAAAGTTGGATAGGTGTTCCAATATTTTAAGAATATTAAGATTCCATTTGAACACTTGGTGAGGGTTTTGAATTGATTATAAACTTTTGTAACTTGCATACTGTCCAAAGTTCATGCTCACTACCTGTATATACAAATGCCCACCTACAGGTGGTACCATAGAGCTATGAAGGTATTTGAATGGGGAGGTTGGAATATGGTAAGGCCTTATCTTGAATCCTAACATGTGGGTTGGACATTATAGACTTGTTTGAGGTTTCAAATGTACAAATGGTGGTATAGATCATCTTTCAAGAAGCAACGACTGAACTCAGGGACTTCTTCCCTAAAAAGTAAAAATATAGACCCAAGCCCTTTTATAGACATCCTATAATAAGTTTTTAAAGAGTTTTGGAGAATCTAGATAGGTAAGCCTTGTAGCCTATATCATGGAGAAAATATACTCCAAATATTAAGACAATAGGATTGATGGAGTTTGATTGTTTGGGGCCTCAAAGATGCCTTTTAGAGCACTAAAACACTACATTCATATCTATAAGAATTCACTTTTAAGTGACCACTAACATCCTAAGGTTGTAAATGTAACATACTCTTATATTGGCATGGTCCTATTGATTGAATGGTGTAAAACTGAACATGAATATCACTAGTATGATTTTGATATGTGGTGTTTAATACTCATGAACACCTACAAGTGTCTCTTTACAGGAAAATGAGCACCTATAACTGAGTAGGAAAATAGTGACCTAGGCTTTGTGTCTTGGTGATGCTTTAGCCCATACAAGGTGAATATAGGTAAAATAATATATTATTTAAACTTGAATATTCAATAAGGGTATCTACACATCATGATCAAGGTCCTATTAGAGAGATAAGCACCTACAAAAATCAAAGAGATAGAATACACAATTAGCTAATTATGGCTGGCCTTGGGAGAAATTCAAACCCCAAAGTATGAAGTTAAGAAATGGAATAGATGAATTTAATATTGGGAGGATTAAATAAGGCTTATATACTATCTTAAAATTCTAATACATATAGGGTCACCTACAGGTGTCCCCTCCAAGGCAGGAAATATAGTCAGGGTTATACTCAATCTTCTCTAATCAGGGTATATGGAGGAGTATGAGAGTGGTTAGAGATGTGAATGAAGATTGAAACATATCCATAATATTATTAATAGTATCATATCACTCTCAAGGTAGATACAAATCAAATAAATGACTCTAAATAAGCAACACATATTCCATTAGAGAAAACCCTGCATAAAGTCCATTTCACATAGGTCTGTCTTGGGTTTTAAAGATTTTAGAAGGTCTAATGACCTGATCAAAGACTCATTTTTTGTGTACAATGTTTTTAGGAATTTTTTAATCCCATCAAACCTTCAAATTGTCTAATTAAATAGTGTAATTTCTCAATATGTTGTTTTACATAGAGGGTACTTCCCTTTATGCACAAACTGGCAATTTTGAAGAATAGAGACAAAGAGATGAGCTTGGAGCTGATTGAGAATTGAGGAGAGGTTTGGAAAGTTGTATGACACATATGAAAACATTAAAAACAAATCATAGAATAATTAACCTCAACAAGATGCTTTAAACCCTTAAACTTATAGGCAAACCTATTAGACATGGTTAGTTCTAGATTTCAAATGATAAATCACTTTCATTTATAGCCTTAAGCAAGAATTCCAATATATTTTGGCATGTTTTTAGGGTCATTATAGGTGTGTTCAAGCTTTCACCTTGCAAATGAAACATAATTAATCCATATTTTGTCTCAAAGGCAACATTAGGCATGTGCAAACCAAAGGAAGGGTTTGAGTAAGTAACTTGAGATGCTCACATCTCCTTTAAGGCTATGCGTGGGAATATAATAAATTTTGAGGTGTTTACAAGGGTTTTTAACCTTGTATTTTTGTAATTTTTTGATAGTTTCAATGTCATGGATTTATGAACAAATCCTAAGAGCCTAAAACACTCAAAACCCTAGCAAACCCTTGGATAAGGACCTGATGAAGGAAATGAAGATGGAAAGATACTACAATGGAATAGTTTACCTAGAATGGTGATTGGATATTTTAGGGGAATCTCTTAGGCTAGTCCCCATGCTTTTGGATTGTATGGAATTATATGGATGGGGTAAAAAATAGGATATTTTTGACTATTCTATGCATTGTGCAGGTTATAAGAGATTTCAAGAGATGGAATCAACTTTGAAAGGAATTTCAAGACTTAAGATAACTCTCCATGTCCATTTAATTCCTTATAAAAACTCAAAAGTGTGTTTACCAGCTACTTCATCTTAGCTATTAAGAACTGACATAGTGAACATGGTAGTGAGAAGGGTGGAAAGCTTCAAGTAAACTAATTTTAAGGTGTGCCTGATACCTCTAAGTCCATATAGGGTATTTATAACTACCATTTTCTCCATTATATGAATTTTCATGTAAAAATTATTCTTTTTTTATGCCAAGTGTACAAGGTATGTGAAAGAGGAGTTTCTTTGAATGCAGGCAGTGATGGCTCACTTCCAAAAGATTCCAAATGACTAGGTATGCAACCAATGCATGGAGAATCATTTTTAAACCCATTCCCTATCAATAAAATCATTAGATATATCTCTAGTTAGTTATGGTATGTTCAAGTAGGGGTGAATGATGAAGGTAGTTTCCTTATGCAGAATGATAACGCTTATGCCACTTTTCATGAGTTTCATGACTTGAGAAGCCACTTGTCTACTTTGAATTTGCATGGTCCATTTCACATTCCCTTCTCATGCATAAGTAACTCATTTTCTCATCTTTACAAGTGTCCTTGTGACCTTTGGACATCTCTCTTCTCCTCTCTCTCTCAAGTTTTATAAGAGTTAACCATTTTGACCATTATAAATAATGTTCCACCTGAGTATGGTGAAGCCCTTCTCATTTGCATACCATGGATCAATAAAGACTACTAATTTTTACCTCTTCCATGACTATTCTCATAGTGTGTTTTATTTAATGATGTATCTTTCGTAGTGATCACTATGGTTTCCTTAGCTTTGTTGTCTCATTCTCTCACCTATTTATAGTTGAAAGCTTATTACATGTCATGTAAAGTATTTTATGATGTGTCAAGGTTGAGTTAGTCTATTAAAATAGTGTCATATAGGCCTCTTGTCTAGTCCTCCTATCCTAAATATTCATCACAACCTCATAATAAAATATTGATGTGAGAAGACGCAGATTAGAGAAGTGTATGTTTGGTTAGTCCCTTGTTCTCATGTGTAACATGCAACTGGTTGGTAGTCATCAAATAATTTGGTGTATCACCTTCTTTAAGATATTTTACTTTCAAATTTATCTCCCTTTTTCTTCACAAGCTTAGGGGTAGTAGTGGTATACAAGTGGTACATCAAGGGAGCTAGCCCTATCTAAAGATTCACCTTATTCCTAGGCTACCCAAAACCTAGAGATGTTTCAATAATTCCACTTAGATTAGGAGAGTTAAGACATCTCCTCACAAAGTGCAAATCCAAGTGACAAAAATTCCCATAGAGGATTTATCAATATTTTTTTGATCTTTGGAGAACAATGGTTTGAAACATATCATGCGCCCCTATTAGATGTAATATGCAATGTTATGCTTAAGGGGAGGGATATTAGAATGGATGTATGATTGACATATCCAATAGCCCCAATATTTATATTAACATATAGTAATAGTTTTTCACTAATTTTATTTTATTTTTAGCTTCCAATATAGTATTAAGAATCATGTGGAGATCTTTAGGATTTTCATGAATGCACTCTAAAAATAAAGAAATAGATTTATCTTACTCTTGATCTACTTGCTCATGCTCATTTTTCTCAAGTGTTTCACTATCATCATGATTAGATTAATTTTAGAGCTCTAATGTTTTTTCATTATTTTTCTTTTTGTCATTATTGACACTCTCATTATTAGCAAAATTTGACATGGTATTAGATTGAGACATTTTAGGTGGCCAAAGGAGTAACTAAAGATATTCAATAGGAACACCACCTAATTTAGGACTATGCCTAAGTTGCATATAAAAGATAGAACAAATTTGAATAAATACATGAAGCATAAACATTAGAAGGCTAAAAACCCTAGATTAAGATAGTGGTTGCATGAGAAGACTTAGAGGCCTAGTTTACCAAATATTTAACCCTTTTTGGAAATAAAGTTTAATAAAAAGGAGAGTAACCTTATCAAACAAGGAGTAAACTACTCCAAAAAGCAAGCCAATTAAAGAGTTTATATTTTATATATATTATGATAATAAATATTGAATCTAAGCATATGCAAAATATATAAAGTACAACATTCAATATTTTGATAAAAATAATATGGATAAATTGTACTTATATTATACATTGATGCACATAAAAAACTAGGTAATGCAGGGGTGAAAATAAACTGTATGATGATTTTGATCTAGTCATTAGATTATGAAAATTAGCTTTCTTTTAGTACTGACAATTATGTCACTTTGTGGACACTTGCATCAATGATATTGTCTATGATTTAAAACATTTGTCTTGTACAAAATATTGATTATTGATTGAAACTTCCACCTGGGTCTTTCTAGGTTTTCTATATCTTTTTAGATTATGTGTTCATATCATACATGTATAATTTTGATATCTAAATATATCTCAAACCTTAGATCCTCCTCTTAGATACTATCACCTAATTAAAAATAGGCTAGTGGACTAACGAAGTCGGCTAACATCAAAGACCCATTGATCAATGAGTGGTACCTACATAGCCAATAATTTGAAGAGGGCCTTAGACATATATATTTATCCCATATATGTTAGCTTGTGTGTGATCAATGGTTTAAAATTATATATGCAAGTGTAGCATCCCCACTAGGATCTACCTAAAAATACATGATTTTTTTAATTTAAATAACATATACTTTAAATAGATTACACCATGAGAATATAATCGATGATCATATAAAATACTCTGAGTGTGATTGCTATAAATGAATCATATTACATCATACATCACTAATAATTATTATCATAAGAAACACATCATATCTGATTCTAAAAATTAATTACAAATATTCAGTCATGACTGGTACAAGCATACATCCACTACTATCAATGTACAATAAATAAGTAATTATAGCTCATCATGATAATTTTTCAATAGTAACTACAATACAATATACATATATAAGATACATGGCTCCTCAGAGCATAAGTTCCCTTGACTCTAGTATTTATGGCAATCTCAAGTGTCATCTTTAAATTAGTACTATTGTAAGGAGGGAGAGCATCATCAGAGTATTTTTTCACACCAACCATAGACAAACAATCCCTAACACTAATCTCATTAGGGAATGACCCTCTCTTCACAGATGAGTATATAGTGATGGCATAGTAATTTAGAGAGATAAACTAGTATCCATGTAATGTATGATTTATAAAACTAAACTTACAGTGTTTCATAAAGAAACCCATTCTACTCAAGATATCGCACAAAATTGTAAATCATACTCATGAAATGATAACGTCTCACTTAAAATTACTTTGGATAAAGTTTTCAATAAATAATGATCTAAGGATCAATCAAATTGATACACACCACTTTATCGGATTACCTTCAGTTGGTAGTGTGATGCTAGTAAGCTAGTGAAATCTATCTCACTAATTATTCAGAATCATCAATATGAAATTTGGTTAACATAATATAATCAATAGATTGATACATATTACATCCTACTATTAATCATATAACATATCAATCATAGGAATAATCTAAATGCATACATTTATTCTATCAAATGTATGAATGAATCTCACAATAATATTTATCACATAAATAACAAAAATAATAACTACAGTTTATACCACATGGGTAAAATATATATTTAACTATAGTTTCTAATTATTATAAGTAGTTTCCAACTATACTACATCCTATGATAACCCATATTATCATAGTCTGATATTCTCAAGCACAACTACTAATACCACAATCAGTCATAATAAAGTAGTTATAAATCAATGAAAGCATAAGCTTTAGTTTAAACAACTATTTATAAAAAAGAAAGTCTCAGTTCTCAAGAAATATATAATATTTCATTCTAGCATTTTTATACTTGTATGGGATTATATGCATGTATAAATAAGGTTTTATTATACATAAATCTATAATATAATTTTGAACCACCAATGGAATTATAATTAAAGGAACACGCCCTTATGCATAAGTATAAGATAATTAGGCATATATGTACTTATATCTTTTTTAAGCATACTATTCATTAATATGTAACTTATTATAGTAATATTTTCATAATACGTATCTTATTTCACATGCTACATATGATAAGTTATCTCATACATATAACAAAGCTTATCATAACATAACAAAAGACTACATTGAGCTATATATACATCACATGCTTTATTAAAAGCTATTTTAGGATTTAGATATACTATAACTACATATATGCTAGAAAGAAGAAACATATTCATTTCAATAAACTACATGATAAGACATGAGTCATTATGTAATCTTTTTATTAATATATCTTATAAATTATATGTCCTTAATGATGAGTTCACACTATGACTTATTATAACCATAATATATCTTCTTTCACAACCATTAATATGTCATTTATGTTGAGCATTGCATGTAATCTTAGGGATTATAACTATTCTAAGGTAGAATATGGATTATTTTATCTCTTTAAGTTTATGTGAGTTTCAATTAGCATTCTTTACATAATGTTTTAATTGTCTACATGTTTAGTCCATTTTTGATATGTGCAGGTATTATATCATCTAACGAAGAGTCTTGATATGATCCCATGAATACAAGGAAGGACCTTAGTCACAAACATATCATTCTATCAAAGCTCTAGATTTTACCAAGCATACTACAAACCTCAACAAATAGCTATAGACTTTCACAGTCGAGTTATGGATTTTGATAGTCGAGTTATGGACTTACACAGCATGCTATAGACTTGTCTAAAACATGTTCCATGGCATTCCAAAGGTTCCTTAAACCATTCCATGATGATCCAGACTCCAACTATATTGAGATACTTTCTATTTTTGAATATATCTATATATAAACTTCTATCTGTATGTAGCTTTTCATTTATCACTGCATACAACAAATTTAAAGCAAGTCACTATTTCTTCTATTCAAAAGTCATTGTATAACCTCAATTTTCTAAAACATCAATTTTCCTTAGACCATAATATCTATTCAAGAGATTCTTTGATTTGATAGATCTAATTATTCTTTTATATGATTCATTGTACATATAATAAAAAATTTATACTATCCATTCTAAATTGCTACATATATAGCTTGGCTATGTATATACCAATAAACACTTAGTTTTTCTCCATAAATATGATTAAATACAAGGGACACCTTACATATAGTCAAATTAATTTATATATTACATAGGTTATGTTTTATTTAGTTTGTTTTTCAAGTTTAACGCTATACAAAGACTGTATTATTTCTTAAAACTTGGTTCGACCCCTATATGTGAGTCGTCTATATGTTTATGTTGGATTTCATATATATATATATATATCAAGTATATTATGGTATAACATGTCAGTTATATATATATATATATATATATATATATATATATATATAGACACACATGTTTACATTTGTGTCATGATATTGTAAATCAGTGTGCTATTTAAATAATAGTTCAATGTACTAACACATTTATCCAGTACTCTAACATACACATATATATTTAACCTATTCGTTGTAAATATTCAACATACATACTCAAAAATTTATAATATTACCTACCTAATAGTCTGTACTATTATTCTTTTTGGCTTCTTTGTTCTCTTCTACTTCCATGCTCCTCACACTTTCCTCCTCTATACTATCTTCTCCTCTGTATGGTGCACCTCACTTTTTCTACCTCAATATATTCTTTTCTTTTTATCTTTATTCTCATCTTATGAGAAAAGGCATATCTTTTATCTTTTTAGATTTTTCCTTTTTATTTTTATTTTTTTTGTTTTTATTATTATTTTATTAATATCCTTCTTTTGTTTTTCTCTAATTTTAAACTTTTCAATTTCTTTTCATTTATTATTATTGTTTTTTTATTTTTCCTATTTTTTTCATTCAAGATATTAATTATCATTTTTTTTTCTTTTTTTTTCTAATTTCAAGAGTCATGAATTTGCTAATTAAATTACCATATCAATTGTCACGATGATTTAATTATAATTTCATAAATCAATAAAATCTAATTATGTGAATTACAAAATATTAATGATCATACATGCAAATCACACAAAATGAATTCAAAATAACCATTTAAGCTATGATATGAACCATGTGTAACAAGTATCTAATACAAATAACATTAAAACACACTACACTAACCATTTTATTATGCATCTATCATGTGCTAGCTAATGTGGTGTATGTAAGGTTCTATTTGATTTCCCTATCATCCCATAATAACTTCATATACATCACCCTCTCTAATGATGCTCTCCCTCCATCATACTTTGAGGGATGAGTTCTCCTGCATTAAACTCACAATAAGTAAGTAGTTAGACCATAACATCATGATATACATACATCTTAAAATATAACAAATCAGCATGATCATACTGCAAGAATATACACTATAACTAACTCATATCATTATAATCATGTAACCTAAGCAATATCTAACTATCCCATAACATCATATATCTCAAAGCATAGTTAAAAATAACCGAATCAAATCGTTAACTATAAATATCAATGGATAATTAAATAAGTTTGCTTAGTGAGGAATCAATATGTACTATCATTCCCCCTTAATGCTAGTCATCATCCTGAATGACTCTTATTCAAACATAAGTTCTGAATTAAAAATGTTGTTCAGAAAAAAATAACATAGTAAAAAATATCTAATCAAACAACTAAATATGAAAATCACTAGTAAAACTCATCATAGTCTTTCAAAATAACATTATCTTCAAAGTATTGATCCCACATGACCTTGCAATATGACATATCTCTATTATGTAAATGAAGTTTATGAGTATCAATTACTCTCATTAATTCTATCATGACCACCCTGGGATCCAAAATCTGCAAAGCATTCTAATCTAACATGTGTATGATCAGTTATATACTTTTTAAGATAAGAAACATGCAATACATTATACAATAGAGCTAGGGATGGTGGAAATGCAAGCCTATATGCTACATGATTGACCACTTATAACACTTTCAAGGGTCTCACATATCTTGATGGCAGTTGTTTTGAATTCTTGAATTTAATCAAGCTCTTATATGGATTAACCCATAAGAATAACTTATCACCTATCAAAAATTACCTATTTATCCATTTCAAATTAGTATAACACTTTTGTCTATTATTAGATTCAACTAATCTTTATCTAATTAATATAACTTGTTCTTCTATTTTTAAAAAGATCTTAGGTCCAAAGACTAACCTATCTTCTAACCTATCTCAACTAATTGGTGTCCTGCACCTTGTTTTGTATAGTGCCTCAAATGGTGATATCTTCAATGTTGATTGGTATGAGTTGTATGCAAACTAAACCAATCAAAGATAATCTTCCATCATATATTGTTGATCCATGTAATACATATGAAAACAATCCTCTAATACTTGATTAACTCTCTCAGTCTGACCATCAGTCTTTGGGTGATATGTAGTGCTAAAATTTATGATGCAGGAGCATCTTCGTGCTTGGAATTTATTTGACATGTTCTTGGTTAAATTAGTTTCCCTCCATTTCTTTATTTTCAAAGTTTTCAAATTTGTCTATTTACAAATAAAAACCAATATCTTACCTCTGCAGATTTTAAGTCTGTTGGGTGAGATATTTGGTGATCTGAGTCTTCTTATGTTAGAAGAACCGTTTTATTCATTTTTTTGGGAGGTTGTTATTGTTTAGCCTAATATAGGATCGAATATCTAAGTGGTAAAAATATAGTTTTGTATGAGGATTTTTGGGTGAAACAGGGGATATGTATGTTCGTGATTTGTTGAAGGGTGCAGGGGGGAGAGATCTGTAACTCACAGACAAACACCAGATACATTTTCTAGTAATATAAATGAAGTGTGTATTCATTTGGAGAAATTATTCTATATATGTTTTCTGGATGTTGTTTAAGAAAATTGGTTTGGTTAAAGGCTGAGGTAACTCTTGTTGGTTGTAATCTCAGAGTGTGATGCCTGTGTACTAGGTCAGAGTTTGATCTATTGTCACTTTTGCTCTTCAAATGTTATACTTCCAGGGCTTAATTGTATCTAGTTTGGTTTGGGCTATTATTTGTATATGTTAAATGGAAGATCTATTGCATAGTGAAGGTGGACTTCTAAATTTATGTTTTATTCTGAACGGCTCATTAAGGTGGTTCACAGCAAGTTGATGTGTAGCGTATGCCCTACATGCGTGGAAGGATCTACTGAGAATCAAAGCCGCCATGGCCCTCAAATTCTTGACCCTAAAAACTAATTGTCCTTCCTAAATGGCTTAGCGTCTATAAGCTAGGAAGATTTCATGAGCCTGGATATGAAATAGCATAAGATGTCGATCAATACCATAACCACAGATAGTGGTACCAACACCCAGTTCCTGATGGCTATGTCCAACACCAAGTCCTCTGCCATGGCAAGATACAGTTGCCTGTTTTGATCACCTATATACCATTTTGGTATAAGAATCTAGGTAATATTTTATGTTTGAGAAAATATTTTGTCTTTACATATAGGTAAGTCTTGTTTTGTAGTTTATTGTCATTACACCATTTTGGTATCAGAGCCCAAGGGATTGTGCACAATCTAAAGATCCAAGTCAAAGAGAAGAAGAACGTGATTTGTGAAGGAGAGGCAAGATGGCCATGAGAGTTAGAAATAGAGGTAGAGCTGGAGGAAGGAGACCTGGAGGACAGGTTGCAATGGCAGAAGAGATTAGGAACCTGACAGCTAGACTACAAGACCTAGAGATGGCTCAAAGAAGAGGCACTGACATGGGTGAAGTCAGTGATAGAGAAGAGGAGCCACCAGAGGATGACTTGGTGGTGGAAGAAGAAACAACTGAAGATAGGTTGATTAGAGCCATTATGAAGGTGAGCACAAAGCCAAAAATGGAGGTTCCAATGTATGAAGGTAATTTGAATGTGAAAGAATTAATTGATTGGATTAGTGCATTAGACAAATACTTTGAGTATGAGGGAATTGAAGAAGATGATAAGAAAGCCAAGTATGCCATGACAAGGCTAAAGAGCCATGCATCCCTGTGGTGGGATGGAGTGCAAGAAGAAAGGAGGAGGAAAGGGAAGCCAAAGATCAGAAGCTGGGACAGAATGGTAGCAAAAATGAAAGGTAAGTTTATGCCTAAAGATTATCAAGCCAATCTTTTTAAGAAATTAAAAAATTTGAAGCAAAAAGAGATGTTTGTAAAAGAATACACTGAAGAGTTTTACAGGTTGACTATAAGATCAGGTCATATTGAGGATGACACAGAGAAGGTAGCTAGATACACTAATGGTTTGAAATTTTCCATTCAAGATGAAATTAGTCTTCTCATTCCTAAGTCAGTTGAAGAAGCATATCAATTTGCCTTGAAAGCTGAGGAGAAGATTGCAAGAAAACAAACATCCTTCTCAAGAGGAAGGGGCAGATCCAATCGAGGTAGAGGACTTCAAGGAGGTAGAAGACATTTATAAACATCTCAAGAAGAGGCCAGTAGCTCACAAATCTCAAGAGGCAGCTATACACCAAGAGGAAGAAGGCCATACCAAGGATATCAAAGTGGAAGAGGAAGATTCATGGGCAAATGCTTTAGGTGCAACAAGTATGCAGGACACAAGGCATATGAATGTCTAGAGAACCCTTCTACCAGCCATGAGAGGGGTGTACATGTGACCCAAGGTGAAGAACAAAATGAAAATTTTTTAGCAGCTTATGAAGATACCCCAGAAGAAGGTGAGTCTCTTTTGATGAAAAGAATCTTGTTAAAGCCAAATAAAGAAGTTGTATAACAACCTCAAAGGAAAACTCTATTTAGAACCACATGTAAAAGTAAGGGGAAATGTTGCAAGGTCATCATAGACAGTGGGAGTACTGACAATCTTGTGTCAACTGAGATGGTGGAGAAACTAGGCTTGAAGAAGGAGGTACATCCTACACCTTATCAAGTCTCTTGGCTACAAAAAGGACACAAACTCTTGGTAAGTGAACAATGTAAAGTAGATATTTAGATAGAAACATATAAGGATCAGATTTTATGTGATGTCATGCCCATAGATGTATGTCATATCTTGCTTGGAAGACCTTGGTAGTTTGATAGGAAGGCCATGCATGATGGAAGGCAGAATACATACATGTTTGAAAAGGATGGAATCAAGCATACACTCACACCATGAAAGAAGAGGCTGATGTTGTTGTAGGATAGAATTATAAAGTATTGATAGTGAGTGGTAAAGAGTTTTTACATCAAATGAAGAAGGAAAAGGTAAACTTTGTTGTAATTGGTAAGCCAAGGAGTGTAGTCACTAGTACTAAGTTGATTGATTTGCCGTTAGAGATGCAAAATATGTTGAATGAGTACATTGACATTATGGTAGATGATTTACCTAATGAGTTACCACCATTGAGAAGCATTAGCCATCACATAAACTTGATTCCAGGAGCAAATCTTCCAAACAAGGCTGCCTATAGGTTGACACCAAAGGAAAATGAAGAGATCAAGCACCAAGTTCAAGAATTGTTAGACAAAGGATTGGTAAGAGAGAGTTTAAGTCCTTGTACTATCCCCATAGTGTTGAGTCCTAAGAAGGATGGGAGTTGGAGAATGTGTACATATTCCAGAGCAATCAACAAGATTACTATCAGGTATAGATTTCCATTGCCAAGAATTGATGACTTACTTGATTGTCTGAGTGGAGCTACATATTTCTCTAAGATAGACTTGAAAAGTGGTTACCATCATATTAGGATAAGAGAAGGGGATGAATGGAAAACATCCTTCAAGACCAATGATGGACTCTATGAGTGGTTAGTTATGCCATTTGGACTAACCAATGCACCAAGTACCTTCATGAGGCTGATGAATGAAGTGCTTAAGGAGTTCACTGGTAAGTTTGTGATAGTGTATTTGGATGATATTTTGGTGTTTATTCAAACTAAGGAAGATCATCTGAAACATTTGAGGATGGTATTGAGTAAGCTACATGAGGAGAAATTGCTAATCAATGTTAAAAAGTGCAATTTATTGAAGACAGAGTTGATATATTTGGGGTTTGTGATTTCAAAAGAAGGATTGAATATGGATAAGGAGAAGATTAAGGCTATACTTGAGTGGCCTACACCTAGGAGCACATATGAGGTAAGAAGCTTTCACGGCTTGGCTAGCTTCTATAGGAAATTCATAAGAAATTTTAGTGGAATTATTGCTCCAATGATAGATACAATCAAGGGTGATAAAATAATTTTTTGTTGGACTAAGGCTATTGATAAGAGTTTCAGATTATTGAAAAAGAAGGTAAATGAAGAACCAATCTTAACCTTGCCTGATTTCAATAAGCTTTTTCAAGTAGAATGTGATGCTAGTGGAACTGCAATAGGCACTGTTTTAAGCCAAGATGGGAAGCCTATAGCATACTTTAGTGAGAAATTAAGTGATGCTAAGAAGAAGTACTCAGCCTATGATCAATAATTCTATGTTCTTATACAGGGTTTGAAGAAATGGAGGCACTATCTTTTGCCTAAAGAATTTGTTTTGTTCACTGACAATTATGCTTTACAGTTCATTAGCAATCAGAATAAGTTGAGTCAAAAGCATGTTAAATGGGTTGAATTTTTACAAAGCTTCACATTCACTATTAAGCACAAGAAAGGACAATCTAACAAGGTTGCAGATGCTCTAAGTAGGAGGAATATGATCATGCAAGAGTTTCAAGTAAGTATTTTGGGATTTGAAGATTTGAAGGAGCTATATAAAGAAGATCCAGACTTCAAGAAACCATATGAAGCTTGCATGAATCCAGTGGGGGTTGATAGAAGTCCTTGGATAGATTTCATGGTTCAAGAGGGTCTGCTCCTCAGAGGTAGCCAACTTTGCATTCCCAAGAGTTCCATGAGAGAGAATTTGTTGAAGGAAAAGCATAGTGGTAGTTTATCAGGACATTTTAGGCAGAATAAGACATTAGCACAATTGAGTGCTCATTACTATTGGCCAGGTATGGGTACTGATGTCAAGAAATTTTTTTAAAGGTGTAAAACATGCCAATATGCCAAGGGAAGTAGTCAAAATGCAGGTTTGTACTAGCCACTACCCATTCCAAATAGGCCTTGGGATTCAATAAGCATGGATTTTGTACTTGGTTTGCCAAGAACTCAAAAAGGTCATGATTCCATATTTGTAGTAGTAGATAGGTTCTCAAAGATGGCTCATTTTATTCCATGCACAAAAACAAGTGATGCTACTCACATAGCTAATCTATTCTTTCAAGATGTTGTTAGATTGCATGGATTGCCTAGAAGCATTGTTTCTGACAGGGATACCAAATTTGTTGGACACTTTTGGAGAACCTTATGGAATAAATTGGGTACACAATTGAGTTTCATTTCAGCATATCATCCCCAAACTAATGGCCAAATAGAGTTTTTCAATAGAAGCTTGGGCAACATCTTGAGAAGCTTGGTAAGTATGCATCCAAAACAATGGGATCTTGCACTTGCACAACCTGAATTTGCCTATAATGATTCTCCTAATAGAAGTATAGGATTGAGTCCATTTCAAATTACGTATGGAATGCATCCAAGAGGTGTGTATGAGTTAATAAATCTAAGTAGCATGGAGACAAGGAGTGCTGATGCAGAAGAATTTGACAATGCCATGCAAAATTTGCATGAACAGGTAAAGAAGAAACTTGAAGAAAACACCATCAAGTACAAGCTAAGAGCATATCAAAAGAAAAGAGAGGTTAGTTTCAGTGTTGGAAACCTTGTTCTTGCTCACCTTAGAAGAGAAAGGTTCCCAAAAAGGGAATACAACAAGCTAAAGGTAAAGAAAATAGGACCATGCAAGGTAATAAGGAAGTTTTCAAATAATGCATATGAAATAGAATTGCCAAAAGGAATTGGAATCTCTCCAATATTTAATGTTGTAGATCTATATCCATACAAAGAGGAAGGACAACCAGCTACAGAGATTGGAATAGGGGTAGATGAAGTTATCCAATGGGAGTAACAACTACCAAAGGAAGTGCCAAAGGAGATTGAGAGCATTTTAGACAAAAAAATGGTTAAAAAGACAAGGGGCAAAGAATATTTCCAGTATCTAACTAAGTGGAAGAATCTACCAATTGAAAATGCAACATGGTTGACTGCAAATGACATCCTTAAGCTGGGCACAAGCGTAGAAGAACTGTTGAAGAAAAACAACAAGTGAAGAATACTTCTTTTGCTCCTTGGAAGAATGATGCAAGAGCATCTTCGTGCTTGGAATTTATTTGACATGTTCTTGGTCTAATTAGTTTCCCTCCATTTCTTTATTTTCAAAGTTTCAAATTTGTCTATTCACAAATAAAAACCAATATCTTACCTCTGCGGATTTTAAGTCTGTTGGGTGAGATATTTGGCGATCTGAGTCTTCTTATGTTAGAAGAACCATTTTATTCATTTTTTTGGGAGGCTGTTGTTGTTTAGCCTAATATAGGACCGAATATCTAAGTGGTAAAAATATAGTTTTGTATGAGGATTTTCGGGTGAAACAGGGGATATGTATGTTGGTGATTTGTTGAAGGGTGTAGGGGGAGAGATCTGTAACTCACAGACAAACACCAGATATATTTTATGGTAATATAAATGAAGTGTGTATTCGTTTGGAGAAATTAGTCTATATATGTTTTTAGGATGTTGTTTAAGAAAACTGGTTTGGTTAAAGGCTGAGGTAACTCTTGTTGGTTGTAATCTTGGAGTGTGATGCCTGTGTACTCAGTCAGAGTTGATCTATTGTTGCTTTTTCTCTTCAAATGTTATACTTCCAAGGCTTAATTGTATCCAGTTTAGTTTGGGCTATTATTTGTATATGTTAAATGGAAGATCTATTGCATAGTGAAGGTGGACTTTTGAATTTATGTTTTATTCTGAATGGCTCATTAAGGTGGTTCACAGCGAGTTGATGTGTAGCGTATGCCCTGCGTGCGTGAAAGGATCTACCGGGAATCAAACCTACCGTGGCCCTCAAATTCCTGACCCTCAAAACTAATTGTCCTTCCTTAATGGCCTTAGCGTCTGGAAGCTGGGAAGATTTCATGAGCCTGGATACGAAATAGCGTAAGATGCCGATCAATACCATAACCACAGATAGTGGTACCAACACCCAGTTCCTGATGGCTATGTCCAACACCAAGTCCTCCGCCCTGGCAAGATACAGTTGCCTATTCTAATCGCCTATATACCATTTTGGTATAAGAATCCAGGTAATATTTTGTGTTTGAGAAAATATTTTGTCTTTACATATAGGTAAGTCCTGTTTTGCAGTTTACTGGCATTACACCAATTTAGTTGTGTATCTAAATCTGAATTTAGAGTTACCCAAAATCTAGAAGTCATATTTATATAAAGATCCAAAATTATATTCTCTAGGAATCCATACAACCTATACACTTATTTTATGAACCTCTTCGCAAGGGTAGATGCATCATCTATCAAATTACCTGGTATAAAAAGATCTACCTTGGTTAGTTTATCCACTACTACCAAGATCATATCATGCATATTTCATGGCATCGATAAGCCTTGGACAAAGTCCATATTGATCACCTTCCACTTCCATTCTGGTATATCATGCAAATATAATAAACCAACTAGATTCATATGTTCATCTTTCATTCACTGACATTCCAAATAACATGACACATAGTCTACTACATCTTTCTTGATTTCTTTTCAAAAATATAATAGTCTAAGCTCTAGCATGAGATTGGTTACTCTTGGATGTCTTAAATATTGGGCATTATGTAGTTCTTTTAACATTTTGATTCATTGATTCTCTCAATCTGGCACATATATCCTTATATTGTAACATAAAAGAACATCACTCTCCAATATGAATCTTTTATATCAATAATTTTTAGTATTTTTAGACAATTTTTTTCTGACCTAATCATAGAATTCATCTCTGGTGAGAATTTAAACACTCGATCCCTAAAATTACTCCTGATAGTAACCATGGTTGTTATGTACCTTCTATGACTTAGGGCATCAACTACTCTATTTACCTTGCCTTTTATATAGTTTATATCAAAATCATAATCAAATAAGAACTCAATCTAGCATCTTTGATGAGCATTTAAATTTGGTTGGGTAAAGATGTAATTGAGTCCGAAGTTATCCATCTTAAGCTCAAACAATTTTTCCAATAAGTAATGTTATTAAACTTTCAAAGAATGCATAATTACTACAAGTTCTAGGCCATGAGGGACATAGTTCACCTCATATGGTTTTAGCTTCCTCGATTCATAAACCACCACTACACCATATTGCATAAGGACTCATCTTATTCCATCTTTCAATGTATATGTGACTACTAAAAATTGACCATTGGGGTCAGGTACTCTTAACACTGGTACTGAAGTAAGCCTTCTATTCAATTCTTAAAAACCTGCTTCACACTTCTCTAACCAAATGAAAATTTGGCTCTTACGTTGCAAAAAGGTAATTGGATTAGCTATCTTGAAAAAAATTAAAATGAACTTCTTGTAATAACCTGTTAATCCCATGAAACATCTTACCTTGTGCATATTCTTTAGCACCAGCCATTCCATAATGGATCTTATCTTTTCTAGATCTACTGACATATTATTCAGAGAGATAATATGTCCTAGATATTTTACTCTTTCCTAAAAAAATATGCACTTAGATGATTTTCCATACAGCTTGTGCTTTTACAACCATAAAACCCATTCTAGATGTTGAAGGTGATCCTCTTCATTCCTAGAGTATATAAGAATGTCATTAAAAAAACCAAAACAAAGTGATCTAGATAATCTCTGAATACACTATTCATGAGATTTATGAATGTTTCTAGAGCATTTTCCAACTCAAATAGTAACACTATGAACTCATAGTGCCTGTATCGAGTTATGAATGTTGTCTTCAAAATATCTTAGTCCTTAATCCTTAGATGATGGTATCTTGTTATAATATCAATCTTAGAAAAGATCATTGTTCCTTGTATTTGATCAAAAATATCATCTATATGAGGTAGCGTATACCTATTTTTTATAATTACCATGTTCATTCTATAGTCAATGCAAAGTCAAAGAGTAGCATCCTTCTTGACAAATACAACTAGTGTACCTCATGGTGACACACTTAGCCTAATCAACCCCTTAAACAATAATTCTTAGAGTTGAGCTTTCAATTCAACCAATTTAGTGGTTTTCATCTTGCATATTATGGTGTTGAACTAGGTATGATATCGAAAGAGAAATTGAACCCACGTCTAGGAGGCAATCCTGATAATTATTCTAGAAACACATCATGTGAATCTCTAAAAAATAAATAATCTTTGAGATATGGTTCCTTAGGTTCTTCCATTTCATTTATCTTGATGATGAATTATTGGCACCCTTTTCCTTGATCCCTCTTGAGTTGCATTGAAGAAATATGCCTAAGCCTCAACTCTCTTTTCTCACCCTAAATTTATGTTTGATTTACAAAAAAATTTAGACACTCAACCTTGTTCAAGTAGCAGTCAACCTTGGCTTTATGTTTCATAAGATAGTTGACTCCTAAGATCACATCATATGACCCTAGTGGTGCTACATACAGATCTACTATTATTGTGAATCTAGGCAACCTAATCTCTGCTTCAACTAAACACTTGTCACCCATGACTTTTGAGTCATTACCATACTATACTAACCATGCATTTATAATTACTCTAGATCTTCTAGATAACTTACTAAGCATTCTAAGAGCTATAAAATATTTGGTATCCCCTTTATCTATCAAAATAGAAATTGGATGTTTAAACAAAGTACCTGACAGCTTTATGAGTAATGCTTGAAATTTGGCTTATCAATTATCAACTACTGCATGAATACACTACTAAAAATTATCTTGTTGAGGAATATAACCTTGGTTCTTTGACTTGTCCTAAGTACAATCATGATCATAATAGTCATATTCACAAATGAAATAACTTCAAGGTGGTCATTTCATGTTAGTCTATTGGTTTCCCTTGAAACTATCTTTAGAACCATTGTCTAGTTTCTTGTTGCCTAAACTATTGTTGAATTTGACATTCTAGTTTGTTAACTACTTCTTGGAGTATCCACTCCTCTATTTCCAATTATTATTTTTAAAAGTTGACTTAGAATTTTTAAAAAAATTCTTGAATCTGTCCCTGACTTGTGAAAGATACTTCAATTTTTGTTCCTTATTGACTACCTTCTTGAAAATTTGGTCCATGGTAGGTCTATGAACATCCACCTCTCCACCGATCTAGGGTCTTAATCCCATGATCAAATTTATAATCATGAACCTCTCATCTCCTTGCTATTAAGGTATGTACTTCAAAATTTTAATGAACTGCTACTAATTATCATTCACTAATAAGTCTCCCTACTTCAAATTCTATAAATCTATGATTTTTTTTATCAAAATAAAGTTGTGGAATCCATCGTGACCTAAACAAAGTCATAAATTGATTTCAAGTAGTGGTGGTTGCGTTAAGATTCATTTCCAACCTCTTGTTGGCCCACCACGTAACTACCTCACCAAGCAACTAGTATGCTCCCCATACTACATTAGTGACCTCTGAGTACTTTCAAATTTTGAAATAATTCTCCATCTTAGTCAATCGTTTTTCAACTTTTCCATCCAGAATAGTTATATCAAAATTAGGTGGGTTCACCTTCTTTATGTCTCTAGCCAACTCTATAACTACCTGAGCTCTAACATCTTGAGGTTTTTCATACTCAATGGGATGCTCTTCAGTCACATCCTAATGTTCTTCCTCTTCATGTCCATGAACTACCTATTCCAAGGCTAAAATCTGGTCCCTGGTCTCACTTATGATTGAAAGAATCTCCATCTTTGTTGATTGCTCAGTGACAAATCAGCTAGGATCAAATAGAAGGTTACTATCATTGATATTTGACAGATCCTCTCTAAAAAATCTAGCTTTCACCATCCTGTTTTATGTTAATAGAAGGATATGAAAAAGTTAATGGACTCATTAGGTTATAGAGTTTGAGTCGTAGCTCTGATATCACATGTAACATTCCCACTAGGATCCACCTAAAAATAAATGATTTTTTTAGTTTAAAAAATAAATGATTTTTTTAGTTTAAAAAATAAATACTTTACATATATTATATCATTAGAATATAATCAACTATCATATAAAATACTCTAAATGTGATAGTTGTAAATGAAGCGTACTACATCATACATCATTGATCACTAGTATCATAAAAAATACATCATAATTGATTATAGAAAGTAATTACAGATATTCAACTGTGACTGATACATGCATATAGCCACTGATGTCAATGTACAATAAATAAATAATTATAATCCATCATGATAACATTTCAATAATAAATATAATACAATATACATATATAAGATACATGGCTTCCTAGAGCATATGTTCCTCAGACTCTAGTATCTTTAACAATCTCAATTGTCATCTCAAAAGTAGGATTATTGTGGAGAGGGAGAGCATCATCTAAATATTTTTTCACATCAATCATGGACCAATGATCCCCACACTAATCCTATCAGGAATGGTCCTCTCTTAATAGATAAGTAAATAGTGATGGCATGAGAATCCATAGAGACAAACTAGTACCCATGTGTTGTATGATTTATAAAAAGAAACATGCGATGTATGATTAAAAACCCCATTCTACTCAAGATATCACACAAACATGTAAATAATGCTCATGAAATGACAATGTCTCACTTAACATTACTTTAGTCAAAATTTTCAATAAATAATTATCTAACGATCAATCATATTTATACACACCACTTGATCGAATTACCTCCATCTGACATTGTGATACTAATAAGCTAGTGAAATCTATCTCACTACTTACTTAGTATCATCAATGCAAGATTTAGTTGACATAATATAACTAATAGATTCATACATATTACATCCTTCTGGTAATCATATAGCATGTTAAGCACATAAATAATCTAAATGCTTACATTTATTCTATCAAATATATGAATGAATCTCACAATATTATTTATCATTTAAATAATAGAAATGATAACTACAGTTTATAACACCTAGATAAAATATATATTTAACTATAATTTATAATTATTATAAGTAGTTTTCAAATATACTACACCCTATGATAACTCATATTCTCATAGTCTAGTGTTCTTAAGCACAACTACTAATACCACAATCAGTCATACTAAAGTAGTTATAAATCAATAAAAATATAAATCTTTATTCAAACAACTAGTTATAACAAAGAAAGTATTAGTTCTCACAAAATATAATATTTCATTCTAGTATTTGTTATACTTTCATGGGGTTGTATGCACACATAAGTAAGGTTCTATTATACAAAAATCTATAATATAGTTTTGAACCACCAATAGAACTATATTTAGAGGAACACACCCTTATGTACAAGTATAAGTTAATTAGGCAAAGATGTTCTTATATTATTTTTAAACATACTATTAATTAATGCGTAGCTTACTATAATAATATTTCCATAATATGTATCTTATTTTACATGCTACATGTGATAAGTTATATCATGCATATCACAAAGCTTATCATAACATAATGAAATCCTACGTTGAGTTATATATGCATCACATGCTTTATTAAAATTTGTTTTAGGATTTCAATATATTATAACGACATATATGCTACAATAAATAAACATACTCATTTTGATAAATTACATGATAAGACATACGTCATTATGTGATATTTTTATTAATATATCTTTTAGATTATAAGTCCTTAATGATGAGTTCACACTATGACTCATTATAACCATAATATATCATCCTTCACAACCATTAATTTATCATTTAGGTTGAGCATTGCATGTAGTCTTAAGACTTATAATTAATCTAAGGTAGAAGATGGATGCTTTTATCTCTTTAAGTTTATGTGAGTTTGAGTTAGCATTCTTTACATAATGTTCTAATTGTTTGTACATTTTGTCCTCCATTTTTGATATATATAGGTATTATAGCATCTAAAGAAGAGTCTTGATATGATTCCATGAATATAAGGAAGGGACTTAGTCACAGATTTATCAATCTAGTAAAGCTTTGGACTTTGTCAGGCATTCTAGGGACCTCAGGAGATAGTTACAGAGTTTCACAATCAAGCTATGTATTTTGACAGTCAAGCTACGAACTTCCATGACATACTACAGACTCATCTAAAACATGTTTTCAAGGAATTCTAAAGGTTTTTTAAACCATTTCATGATGCTCCAGACTCCTCCAACTATCTTTTAGATACTTTTTATTTTTCATATATCTATATATAAACTTCTATCTATGTGCAGCTTTCCATTTATAAATAATTCGCTAGTTTTAACTAGAAGATCATTGCATACAACAGATTTAAAATAAGTCATTATTTATTATATTTAAAATTCATTGTATAAACTTAATTTGTTAAAATATCAGTTTTCATTAGACCATAATATCTATTCAAGAGATTGTTTGGTTTGATAGATCTAGTTATTCCTTTATATAAGTTGTGCATTTAATAAAAGTTTTATACTATCCATTCTAAATTGCTGCATATATGGTTGATTATGTATATACCAATAAACACTTAGTTGTTTACCATGTTTTAATAAACATAGTTAAATATAAGGGATGTCATACATATAGTCAAATTACTTTATTTATTACACATGTTATGTTTTGTCAGTATAGGCTTTTTTTCATCTAGTGGTTTTACCTACACGTCTCTTCAGTTTATTTAGGTTAGTTAATTAAGTCATTAGAAGTCATTTACCTTTAAGTGGGTTCTAATTATGAGTTAGAGTTTTACCTTTTTGGTGACCTAATCTCACCCTATATGTACTTTTTTTTCTTAAAGCGGCTAATGCAAACATTTCTTTTTGTAGAATTTTCTTATTTTCAGAGCTCTCATTCTACCTCTATAGTAATTTGACATTCATCGCATGGCCGCTATTTAGATATCTTGGCAAAATCTATCATGGTACCATAACTTTTCTAATAGCCTCATGCATTTGTCTCCTTTGGTAAGATCCTCTTGCATTCACCTTGCTATTTTTTCATACTATACGGCCACCATTTTTGACCTTGGATGTATTTTTTGAAAACTACCTCAAAAATCATATCAAACAACCTTTGGTAAAAAATATGTTTGCATATATTTTTTGGGTTTTTTTATATCTAAAATGGGTTGTTCTTAGTTTTTTGAGAAAGTTCATAGATTTTCTAAAAAAATGATTTCTTCTATCTAGTCATTGTCTGTACAGCCGAAGTAATCTAGTCTACAAACCCTGATGTACTCTCCATAGACCAAATCAAGTTTTTAAAGTGATTCTACTTACTCACCGACCAAATTGAGTTTCTGAAGTGCTTCTACTTGCTCGTCGACCAAATCATGTTTTCAAAGTGCTTCTACTTGTTCATAGACCAAATCAGGGTTCACAAGTGCTTCTACTTATAAGTAATTGAGCTTCTCTATCATGAAAACTTATAATTAATTAGGCTTCTCAACCCTGATTACTTGCTAGCTAGACTCATTTGAGTTTTCCAAGGTCAATTACTCATTACTTGTTTCATAAGTTACAGTTGTTTGAAACTTTGAAGTTGTGCAGGTTGAAGAACCCAAAATACACTGAGAAGATCCATTTGAATTTTTAAAGGTCAACTAATTATTACTCATTACTTGATTTATAAATAATAAGTCATGCAGGTTCAAGAACCTAAAATACACTATGAAAAAGTAATCGGGTTTTCTAGGGTCAACTGCTTATAACTTTTTATAAGTTGAAATAGTTTATAATCCTAAAGTAAAGCAGTTGAAAGAACCCAAAGTAAAGCAGCTCAAAAACTCAAAATACACTGAAGAAGTAATCAAGTTTTCTACGGTCAACTATTTATAACTTTTTATAAGTTAAAGTTGTTTGGAACCCCGAGCAAGTAAGCACGTGACATTCTAAAAGCCATCAAATTTTAGGTGAAAGGTAATGAAGAAATAGACTTAAGTTGTTTCTTTTTTGGGACCAAACACAAGTGTGGAAAAAAAAACTTTTTTTGAAAGGGTCTAGGAATATGTTGAAGTAAGAACTTGTAAGTGTCATAACTTGTGATTGGTAACTCCTTTTTTAGTGTCATTTTCTTCAAAAGTGCTTCTTTTTTATCTCTACACATTGGACCTTCTATTGGGCCTTCCATAGCTACAAATATTTTTCACATTTTTTATACACTCTTGGATGCATTATCGATTGTATCCGAAGTTCCTCTAATTCTTTGTACTTATGCACCTACTGAATAAGATGTATTTTTAGTTGAATCTGACATTTATATGAACATGATTGTATTTGAGACATTCATGGGGGGTCATTTCCTGATAGTTATAAGGGGGTACTTGTGTGTCTATTGTGCATTCAGTCTTTCTTTGTTTCACATCACTTCTTTACTTACTACAGTAATACTTACTTATGTACTATGGATTCATTCTCAATAATTCAACTTACACCATTTAATTATCATGAATGGAAACCTAGAATGGAAATTATTTTACAATCCAAGGGTTACCATCAAATTATAATGGGCATTGAGACTAAACCTACTGATGTTGGAGTAAAAATCAAATGGTTTAACTATTGTCATAAATTCAATGGACGACTGTGTCTTTCCATCTCCCCAAATCTACTCTTTCATATTGAATCTACCAAAACACCTACTGAAGTGTAGGCCAAGCTCACCAAGCTCTTTGGAGTGCAAGATGTGATGAGAGGACATGGGTTAGAAAATGAGCTTATTAGATTGAGCCCAGATGACTTTGACACTCTTCAGTACTTCTTCACCAAGTTCAAACTTTTGAGATTGTAGTTGAAAGCATGTGGAATTGAAAATAAAGATGAATAACTTATTCTGTTAATACTCTCTAAATTGGGTCCTGAATATTTTGTATTTGTGTCCACTTTTCATACCACTAAGAGTAATCTTGACACTACATGAAAGATGCCTTCTTTAGATACCTTTGTTATCGACTTGATTCGAGAGCAAGATAGGTTGATACAGATGGGCACAGTTAAGTCATTTAGATATCATGCATTATTTGTTGAGAAAGATAAAGCTTCTAACAACAGAGCAAGAAAAAAGATGAGAAGGGTGAAAATCTTTCTGCCTCCAAATCTGTCAATGTGACCTCTTCTTCCAGTCATAAGCATAAGAAAAATTGGATCAAATGTGGGAATTGCTCAGGTAAGCATGATGAGATTAAATGTTTGAAGAAACAAATTGACCACCTTACTAGCCTTCTTATTTAGAACAACATAGGTGTTCTAGATTCTATCAAACCATCTTCATTAACCCATGAATCCACTAAGGAAAATGAATCTAGCAAAGAAAAGGCAAAAGAGAGTAACAAAGGGAAACATAAGGGCAAAGCTTTAGTTGCATTTGTGCCTCCAACTCCTCCTATATGGGTCATTGACTTTAGTGCTTCACATCACATGGCCTCTTCATAGATTGAGTTTAGTTCCTTGGAACCATGTGACATGTCCTCTATACAACTGGGTGATAACACTTCTAAAACGGTTCTCAAGAGATGGTCTATTAAAGTGAGTGGTGGAATATTTAATAATGTTATAAGTGTACCCTCACACTCAACTAATCTCTTGTCAGTCTACCAAATCACTAACATTGATCCAGACATACGAGTTGGATTTACTCTAGATTCAGTGTACATCAAGGAGTTCCATAGTGATACTATTTTTACTATGAAAATGGTCGATCATCAGAGTTGACTATATAGCTTCTCACACTTTGCTCTTGACTCTCCTTCAAAATTTTTAGATTCCTCTTTGAACTCACCTATACTTGATGACACTTCTAAGCTTGAGCTTCTTTCTGATATTGACAACTTTTTTGCAGATGACTAAAATAGTGAAGTGGACACACCTCCACCATCTCTTTGTCACCTTTCATATATTCAAGAGTTAGTTCTTGATCCACCTACCTCTGGTCTACTTTTGACATTACAAGATAATGGTCTACTGATCCAGGACACATCAGACATCAGGTAGTCTATTCCATAGTTACAGAGAATTCTACAGACTTTTTTTGCTTCTACTTTTATTGCACCATCTTGGTATAGAGCAGTTGGCTCACCTACCTCGCAGTACGAGGATCATCCCTTTCATAGGAATTACACCTTGGTTGAAGATCCATGAGGAACTTGGTGGACAAACTCATTATTCCAAGGTAATCCACTCTTCACTACATTTACTTCTGATTCATAGTCACTTTCAAGTATTCCTCTGGGGGACACCAGATGGCTACAGTCAATTGTAGACCTTAGTGGAGCTTTTTATCCCTCTTCTCTGCTTTACTCTCTTTTTGGAGATAAGTTTTGTTCCTACAAGTTTTCTCCTTTATCCTATTTTATGGGAGTTGCATTGTACTTAGGTACATCATCAGACCTCATTGTCAGGACCCAATTCTTCCATCCACCTAAGCTACGCTTCAGGGGGGTGTCAGTGTAGGTTTTTTCCCACCTAGTGGTTTTACCTACATGTATTTTTAGCTTACTTAGGTTAGTTAATTGAGTCATTAGGGGTCATTTACCTTTAAGTAGGTTCTAATTATGAGTTAGGGTTTTACCTTTTGGTGACCTAATCTCACCCTATATGTACTTTCTTTTTTCCTAAAGTGATTAATTTAAACATTTTCTTTTGTAGAATTTTATTATTTTTGGAGCTCCCATTCTACCTCTATAATAATTTTACATTCATCATGTGACCACTATTCAAAGATCTTGGTTAAATATATCATGTTTTATTCCATTCATTGTTCAAGTTTAACGCTATACAAAGACTGTAGTATTTCTTAAAACTTGATTTGACCCCTATATATGAGTCACCTATATGTCTATGTAATATTTCATATATATATATATATATATATATATATATATATATATATATATATATATATATATATATATATATATATATATATATATATATATATATATATATATAGGTATGACATGATGGTTTTATATTCTCTAGAATATACACATATGTTTACATTTTTGTCATGATATTGTGAATTAGTTTGTTATTTAAATAGTAGTTCACTGTACAAGCATATTTATCTAGTACACCAACACACACACACACACACACACACACACACACACACACACACACACACACACACACACACACACACACACATGTAACTTGTTTGCTATAAATATTCAACATGCATACTCATAAAGTAATAACATTGCCTACCTAGCATTCTATGCTATTATTATTTTTGGCTTCTTTGTTCTCTTCTACTTCCATGCTCCTCACACTCTCCTCCTCTATACTACCTTCTTCTCCTCTGTATGGTGTGCCTCACTTTTTCCACCTCAATATATTATTTTCTTTTTATCTTTATTCTCCTATTATGAGAAAGGGCATAGCTTTTCTCTTTTTAGATTTTTTCTTTTTTTTTAAAAAAAAATAATAATTATTTTATTAATATCTTTTTTTTGTTTTTTTTCTAATTTTAAACCTTTCTATTTCTCTTTATTTATTATTTTTTTCCTATTTTTCCTCCAAAATATTAATTATCATATTTATTTCTAATTTCAAGAGCCCATGAATTTGTTAATTAAATTAGCATCTCAAATGTCATGACAATTTAATGATAATTTCATAAATCAATAAACTTGAATTAAATCTAATTATGTGAATTGTAAAACATTAATGATCATACACATAAATCATGCAAGATGAATTCTAAATAACCATTTAAATTATGCTATCAACCATGTGTATCAACTATCTAATGCAAACAATATCAAAACACACTATGCTAACCATTCCATTATGCATCTATCATGTGCTAGTTAATATGTTGTGTCTAGGGTTCTAGTTGATTTCTCTATCATCCCTCAATAATTCCATCTATGTCACTGTCTTCGATGATGCTCTCTCTCTCTGCCACACTCTAAGAGATGAGTTCTCCTACGTCAAACTCACAAGTAAGTATTTAGACTATAACATCATGATATACATACATCATAAGATATAACAAATCAACATGATCATGCTGTAAAAATATACACTATAACTAACTCATAGTAATGTAATCATGTAACCTAAGTAATATCCAACTGTCTTATAACATATCTCAAAAATTAGTTAAAATTAACTAAATCAAATTATTAACTATAAATATCCACAGATAGTTAAGTAAGTTTACTTAGTGAGGAATCAATATGTAACAAGTGCATGTAGTGATCTAACTTGTAACTTGAAAAATATTGTTCATGGGTTATTCTTAGAATGTTTTAGACCTATAATATGGCTACTCCTATGACTAATATATAAATAGGGTAGAATGGGGCAATAGAACTCAATTTTTTAATTAATTGAATGAGCTTAAATAGGTGTTTCCTTGATATATTTTAGATGAACAATGAATTGAATTTAACTTATATTTATATGACCCATTTTTAAATTTTCATGATGGAATGGTTAATGAAACATAATAGGCTGACTTGTAAATTTTGAAAGATTTGAAAATTTGAGTGTTTAAAAGGCATGGATAATTGTGTTGGAGAATGGATAATAGCATCAATGTTATTGTCCAAATTTGAATGCATCTGTGTAGGAAATAAAAGGTTATTGGAGATCTATAATTGACTGAATGATATTTATCACATTTTAAGCATATTGTGGGCTATAGATGATATGGATAATCAAAATAGCTGGGTCAAACTATAAGATAAGCATTTTAGCCCAATAATGTGGCTAATGTGAGTCTATCAACTACCAGAAAGGTCAAAAATTGAAGGGTAGAGCCTTGAATGATATTTTTCAAGTATATACGACTAATTTAACATATAAATCTAAATTTAAGCATCTACATTTTATTGTGCTTGTAAATGTATTGGGTTGATCGATGTTGTTAGTAGAAATACAAAATTGTATAAAATTAACTTGTAATTAGAATAAATAGGAAAATTGTATTTGGTTGGATTCAAATTAGGAGCTTATTATCATGTAATCCAACATTTTGAAGCCAAGAAGATTGACAATCATGACATAATGAAACATTATAAAAGGACCAAAGGACTAATAAATGACTTGACCATTATTGGTATGGTGTGATAGTGGTCAAACCACTATTGGACTATCTTGATAGTGATTAAGGTGACCAAAAATCACAAAATAAACAACAATAATTTTGTAGGAGTATTACAGAGTATCTCAAGGGAAACAAATGAAATATAAATGTGCTTAAGAGTCAATGTTGATAAAACAAGGCTATGTAAAGCTCAAAATAAAGGAAAAATGTGCAAATAAGAACCCAATTTGAACCAACAATCCATATTTATGAAAACACGATAATACCATTGCAATTACAAGGCTTGGACCAAAATTATGTTTCTACAACAAAATTGTACAAACTCCCCTAACAAGCTATTATGACTTTACAAATACTCTTGCTCAAAGACTGTAAGTATAAATCTAATATATTGGGTTTATTCATGTGCTTATTCTCTTTTACTTCTTCACCCTAATTTTACACATTGTGAGTCATGTCCTCATTCACTGAGTTGATTCTACTTGACTTAAACTGTCGAGGAAAAAAACTCGAGGCCTATGTTAGAGAAATCTATTGATTTATAAGATCCCTTTTAAGTTGAAATAAATATGTTAAAAATATAAATATAATATGCCTTGCATATATCCAACAAATGTTAATTGTGATGTAGGTGTCCTACCTTAAATCCAAATGAGCTATCTTACCTTTCTATATATAAATGATCAAGAATTAAAGCTTTGTTGAAATTTATAGGTATGCCAACCTTTCAACTACAAACCAAAAATTCAGAAAGGAGTAGATGGGCTTATTTCACTTAAGAAAGGGCATCAACAAAGAGAACTATAAATATTAAGTGAGAGATGACATGAGAAAATGCAAAAAAATATTTTCATCTTAATTTAAACCAATCACACATTCTCATACATTAAAAAAATGATCATGGAACATATAAAATAACACTAAATAAATAAACATAAACTATTTTAAATGTCTACAACTATTTACACCATAAAAAGTATTCACTAAATCTATTTAAAACTTTATTTGCATCTACTACGATTTAGTGTAATAATAAAAATCACTTATTTTAATTTCTTATCCAGAGGCTTATATGGTGGGGTGAAGCCCCAAGATTCATCTCACATGATACAAAAAATGTTATTCACTACCATTTACAAGCTGACACGGGGAGTTAGACAGCTTGCAGATATAATAGAAATAATGTGTTCACATGGAGGAAGCTGAAAAGGCCATGTTTGTAGAAACCATTCACTGCAATAGTTGTTAATCCATTACTACGCCACCTTTTACATGGAATAAGTCATAAATTTAGTTCATATATAGTTTACTTGATGCAGTGAGCACCTAGGAGTGCAATAGGTAATTTTATATTTTTTTTCAATAAATTCAAAATACATAATTATTAATATGTTGCTCATCTTAATAATTATATCCCCATTTCAATATTGAAACCCTATAATTATATAAATTGCATGATTCATAAAAATTGTACCTGTCAATTGAATGGATAATTATAAATTTTTTAACTTTAAAAAAATTAGGTTGGGCTAAGAAAAATAAATTTATAACATCAAATGAAAGGCATGGGTAAGTGGACAGTACCTTTTTTCTATTTTATTTCAATAAAAATAAAGTAGCTAGGTTATAAAATCATGGATGCTTGAGAGTTTTGATTCTTGTAAGTATGTTCAAATCTATATTATTAATATAAATTTAAAAAAATATATGTATCAAGTTAATAATTCTACTTTATTTATTTAATTAATTAATTTTTCATATTATATAAAAATATATATCTTTTATTATTTATAATTTTATATTATATTGTAAATATTCTTATATTATATTATAAGATAATATATTATAATCCATTTTTTATATTATGATATTATATATTAATATATTATAGATTAAAATATATTAACATAATATAATGTAAAATTTATTTAATCATGAATTTACCATTGAAAATGGGCTCCATGCTAATATTAAAAATAAAAAAGTCTTGAGATGCCACTTTTACAAAGACAAGTATATCTCAATAAAATGACTCATGAATTAATTATTACCATTATAGATTGCAAAATGTGTGGCAAAATGGTATTCGGAGAAAGAGAATCGAGAGAATATTGACTAGGGTGGAAAACGAGATAAAAGTGTGAAATTAGGCATCAGTTCGAAGTAGGAAGCCTCTCCCTTTTGATCTTTAGTATTTTTGTTTATTAAATCATATGTGGATTATATTATTGTATTGGATTGTTTCCAATAGTAACAGGTATAGTTTTATCTTAGAATAGTCTTATAATAAAATGCATTTAAGTCCAAATCGTTGGCAGAATAATGTAATACTCTGATGGTTATTAGTAGAATTGATAGACTTCAAATTTTAAAATATATTATACCTAGAGCATCTTAATCAATGGTCATACATGCTATGAAATTTATTGACTAAAAAGAAAATGGCTAACTAAGCATAAATCGTTCGACAACTAAATATACACTGGTGATTTTATGCCAGTTGTTTGTGCAACTTTTGTTTTGTTTTGTTTTCTTCATTTTTTATTTGACTAGGGCTTGTAACTTAAGAAATCATAAATAAATGAATGCCAACCTATATCATTAAAAAAATATTATGACGTAATTAACTTAACCCTAATGTACAAGGATCTTGGTTTTGCTTACTAGATATAATTGGGGGAAAAAATATTTAAAAACTCCTCCGACTTCTCTTGCACCTTCAAGCAATTACTAGCTATTTTTATTTTAAAATTAAGCAACCTACAACAATTTTCGTAACCTATGTAAAACTTTGTTGCCCTCAACAATTAGTTTGATTTTTGAAATTTCAGTTGCTTACTTTTTAGTAGGGAAAGGCGATAGTAAACAAAGAAAGAAAACTAGCAATTGGCCCAAAGGGGCAAAGAAAGCCAGAGAAAATCTAAAATATATTTTATAGTTAAGATAATCTGATTTTTAAATAGATTTTTATAAGTAAAAAAAACTTCAAAGGGAATACATTTTTAATTTTCAAGATTTTCTATTTTAATCATATGGTGTGGGCACTCCTTAATGCATGAAAATGAATCTACTTACCTTCCTTGTTAGTGGGGACCAATTGCCAATTGACTACCTTTTCTCTCAACTAGCAACTCCTTCACCATGACATTCGCATTATATCATCAACAATGCTGACTTATATACCATGGGACTAGTACTTTGCAAAAACTTCGATACTCAATTTAACTTCAATGAAATAAACAAAGATAGACTCCATAACCTCAATGTATTTCATACACATCAATGGCATTATATTGTTAATTCACTTCTATAATCAAATAAGAAGAAAGACATATTTTTCAAGACTCACAGTGAACACATTACGGTCACTATTATCTTTAAAATAATAGAAAAGCTTTCCTCTAAAATGATCTTTGAGAATAGGGGTCTTGTAATCTTTTGAACTCAATATTATTTTTCTTTATTGATTGACAACCAACATTTTATTTCAATATATTTTTTGGGGATTTTATTTAAAATATTGACTTTTTAAAGAGAAAACCTACAAGTTACCTACCCCTTTGTAATGTTATACTATATAATATATATAACTATTAATAATCACAATGGCCTCAAAATGTTGAGTTGCTAGCACAACCCCTCTTGAGTTGTTTTACCCTGACACAACATCAACTTCACAACCCTGTCGAATTTGACAAAGTTCAGTTCAACAATCAAAAAAACCTAATATAATATACTAATAATTATTGACAAATTGCATCACTCATAAAATAAGTATCAACATATAATATTTATCAACACTTAAATTCTTATTAAAAGTGATAAAACCCCATCTTACAATCCCCTGCCATGCAATCTAAATTAGCTATGTATGACATTTTTGATACTTTTACAAATAAACAAACAAATGCTTAGATTTATTTAAACTATGATTTCTCTCTAGCGTCCTATCTCTTTAAAAAAATTGGTAGAGTTTCCATAGTTGGTAACAAGATCTAGGCAATTTAGAGTCCTTTTATCCCTCATACAAACCTACAAGATTTGCTATTAGGTATCCTAGAAAGCACAGCTTGACAACCACTGTTTAAAAACAATCCTGCGCCGCACAGTTGCAATTTAATAATATGATAGACTGGCTGGAAACTCGGGAAACAACTGATGTTGCCACATCCATTACATATTTAAATTGCTAAATGAAGACATCTAGCAGCATATCATTATTTAAACTGTAGCATAATAGAAAACCTAGGCAATGGAAAAAAATAGTCTATGCAAAGATCGAGTAGAAAACCATGAAACTCTCAAGTAACTCATACCTCCCATATTGCAATACATCTACCAACACTTTAAAGCCTAAAAATGAGTGGTAAAATCCTGCTACAGTATAAATGGCCAAACATAAGTTAAATCTACCTAAAATTCGTGCTCATACTTAGTAAAGTGTCTCTCACTGACTATTTTAGAAGATTTGCTTATGTATTGATAGATATTATCAAATTTGCAGTACACATCATTCAGATGGATGAAAAACCCTTCAAATATAAATGCCCATATACAAGTTATAACTCCCTGAAATTTCATGGTAGGTCCTTTACAAATCTTAGAATCAGACAGGACAAGATAAATTCAAGCATTTGACTAAAAAGTGCTCCTCTTTGGCAAAGACATTGTAGATTATATAATATTTATTTTAATATATTAATGATGAAATTATTAAAGCTATAAAATGTATTGTATGTTACAATAGTTATATATATTTATTTTTCTTTATTTTGATTGTATACAATATTGATTACAAAGCTAGAGTTTTTATGAGTGGTGTGGAAGAGATAGTTATGTCAATCTTTTCTCCTCTGATTTTCGAAGATTTACATATTTACTTCCTTTCACTCTTGCATAGTATTCAAAAGTAAATACAAGAAAGATGTACATGTCATTGCTTCAACATACTCTTGATATGACAATAAATGTTAAGCCTTGATTATCAATGTCTCCAATGTCAATTATTATTTTATTGAGTGTCATTCCTTATGCTTTGTGTTTGGTTAGTGCCCATACCATTTTTATAAGCATCCGCTGAACCTTTATCTAAGGATTTTTTTTTTTTTTAAAGTACTAAAATTTATTAAAACTATTTTTTATTCCTTCAATATGGTGAGATCTATAAAGTAAAAAATGAAATTAATAATAAGATACAGGGTATAATTCATTTGGTCTTAGTATCTTGTAGAGGCAATTTTGGTCATAGGTTTGACTCTCGTCTTACTATGCAGTATGGGGTGAAGACCCAACATCACACCGCCCAAAATTATGAGGGGGTTCACCCTGTGTTAGAGTAGTCAACCGACACCTTGATTTTCCTCTAGTAAAATTTTTTTTAAAATGAAATGAATAATTAATGGTGTAAATATGTGCACTTGTATGTGGTAAATTTTTAATTTTATTTGATGTTACGAGTAATCTTTAACTTCTTTTCCACAATCAATTCTCCACCTCACTTTAATTTAATAGTATTACATCCTTCTTAACATCCCTGAAATTGTAGACGTGTCAATCAATCCTCTATTAAAATTAAAGTCTAATAATGCCACATGAAAGTGACATGGCACGTAGTTTTAAAAGAACAAATAAATTGTAGTGTCTATCACTATTATAACAATATTTTTTAAACTATATTTAGTGCCAAAAACACTTGACATATATTCTAATTATTAGTACATATATTTAAAATATATTTATATAAAAATATTGAAAAATATTAAAATATACATATTTTATATTTTTAACATATTGTCATTGTTAATAGTTTTATGAATTTTTTATTATTTTTTTATAAATTAATAATAAATTATAGCAATTAAACTATATCAATAATTAAACTTCAAAAAAATAAAAATAAAATAAAACACTATATAATCAAAATATTTTAAAAAATTAACAATTTTTTTTTTTAAATTAATCATCAAATAGAAATAAATCTAAATTAAAAATAAACAAGTCACAAATATAAGAATGCACCACCACATATACTCTTGTTATAAAATGACTTAATGAAAGTTTGTTGGACGGGAACCTTTTAATTATTTATTGTTTACATCGAATTTATTGTGTATTGATTATAGAGCGCCCAAATAAATAATTTCATGCAAGTTAATTCCAAAAAGCAGATAAAAAAATAAAAGCCTTGGATTGGGTCGAAACAGCATGTTCTAAGTTTTGCTTAAATAATCATTCTCTCAACTTAGCAAAATATTCCGTGTTGCATGCAAAGGAAGGAAAAATATATACCTTGTTTATTAACGAGTTCTGGAGCACGTAAGTGCTAAAGTCGAAGTTAAACGTCCAGAGAAATGTAAACTGGACTCCCTTCATGGTACGTTAATTTAAAATAATAATAATAAAAATAACGCATGCAAGGTAGCGATTTAATAAGAGTTCAGTGAATGGAATCTTCAAATCTTCTATTTATTTTTTTCTTAGTCTCTGTATTTCTCATTTTGCAGGAAGAATTGAATTGGAAAAGCAGCGATGGGTCATATCTTGGGCCATTATCTGAGAGTTGCCATGATAATTCTTTTTCTGGGGTGGCTTGTCATTTGGTTTCTTAGACCCATGAATCAGTGGGTGAATCCTTGGGCAAGGGTTATGAAAAAAACAGATTCTACTGCGTATGGACCAGCTGGTATGATTGTCTATAATCATTTACACTGTTTATGTTTATTCCGATTTTATTATTTAATTATGTTTTAGGAGTTTAATACTTTTATTTGTTTATGTTTTAGAGTATTTTGATATTTTTTTAGTTATTTGATTGATGAAAGGATTTCAATCAAGATTTAATTTTATTGAAATCTCTTGATTATGTAATTTATCTTTTTCAATGAAAGGATTTCATTTGATCGATTAAATGAATCACACTTTATTTTTATTTTCGGGTTTCTTTTTTTTTAATTATAGAACTTATTCATTGATTTTTATCTGTACAGGTTCTGTCGACCTCCTTTTGACACTTCCAATATTTTTGTTAGTTATTTTGACGTCAATATACCTCCACGTATCCAGAATAAAGGAGACTACTAAGTGAGATTTCAATCAAGCTCTTCATATTGTCATTTTGTTGATGAAGGTTTTTATAACAAGATATTATGGCATTATTTAGTATTTCTATAGTAATAGAAAATAATTTCTAGGAAAAACATTGTATATATTATTTTTTATCAAATTTTTGGATCACCTCTCAAAACACTGATAATAAAAATAAATCGCAGATTTAAATTATTATTTTTTAAATATTATAATATAAAATCGTTAAATTTAAAGCATATGCATTTTTTTTAATATTATAATTTGAAATAATTAATAATTAAGTTTACAAGTATATACCTTAAAATTCATTTTTTTAAATTATTATAATATATAATGATTAAGTTTACAAGCATATACATAAAAAGCCATGGACCTATCACCTCACCCTGTATCTTGGACCCAGCGTTACTTTGGACGCTAGTGAACACCTAAAAGCCTAAATCTCCTTGCATATTTCAAGCAATAAAAAAATACAATATTTTAAGAAGACTTATAAATAAAAAGGCCCTCATCTTTTTGGGTCTTTCAACTTGCAAATATTTTATTTGACCCAACCCCTCAACTTTGGAAGCTATTGAGTGCCTAAAGGCCTTGGTCCTCCTTAAATATTTCAAAGGATTCAAAATACATTGTTTTGAAAAGACTTTAATACATAAGAGAAGACTCTTATGCATAACCATAAAAGCATATTTGTAATGAAGTGCAATTTAAATAAAAAAAATGTATGGAGGGATGAATTTAAGAACTTTTTTAATATGGTAGTATTGTTTATAACCGATTGTTTAATTTAATTAGCAATTAACTTTTTCTTATAATGCTAATATTACTCATAAACTATTGTTTAACTTATATAGGGATTAACAAGTGAAAATGGTTTCTATTTCAGGCCAAAATGTAAGAATCGGAGAGGTAGCTTATGGTTGTATCCAATTTTTGTGAGAGGACCCCTTGGAATTGTCACTATCGGTGAACTACTTATTTTTCTCTTCTTTTCGGGTTTATTGGTATGGAGCTTATCGTTCTATCTTGTCAACACTCTGGTTGGACTTAATCGACTGGATTTACCACCCGAACTCACACTGTATGTAAAAAAGCTAAAATATTTAGATCAAATACTAAATCTTTTTAAGTATTATTTTTTATGAGGAATGGAAAATAGCAATTTAATAGAAGTATTGATTGTAAGCGCTCTTAAAGCATAACATCAATTCGTTTATGTCCAATTATATTTTGATTTCATATACTTTTAAGATCTCAAATTCAGCTGCATTTAGTAAAATTCTATGGACAATATTTTAATTTAATTCACATAAGATCTTTACAGGGCGCAATTAAGGATGTTCACAGTGGGAGACGATCTTGGCTTAGTTTCAGCGATATTTTTGGCTTTCTTGTTCTTCCCAATTATACGTGGATCTGTCTTGTTACAACTTCTCAATACTTCATTTGAAGTTTCGGTCAAATATCATATGTGGATAGCTCATGTGGTAATGGTGCTCGCAACAATCCATGCATTGTGCTATTATTTGCTATGGGGAACCTCACATTTACTTGGGACAAAGGTACTTAAATATCTCATATTTTTAAATAATCAGATAAAATGTTTAACGAATAGTTGTAAATTTATATTAGGTCCGATTCTTGAGTGAATTTGAAGGATATTCCTTCGATTCTTGAGTGAATTTGATTGAGTGTATTTTTTTTGGAGTGAATACCTCTTCTATGTTTGAATGCATTTGAGGCAGTGAATATCCCTTCGAGCGAATTTGACGGAATGAATACCCCTTCAACTAAATGAATGCCACTCAATTCTGCAAAACTAAGGCTTCATCTAAATTTAAAAAAATTGTAACAAGAGTTTCATCTGATGATGCATAGTTCACAACCTGGAGGAGAGTAGGATATTCCACTGTAGCTGGGGAGCTTGCTTTGTTGGCAGGGTTGATAATTTGGGTGACATCCATAAAACGAATTCGACACCGCTTCTTTGAAGTATTTTACTATACTCACCACTTGTATGTGCCATTTATCCTCTTCTATGCACTGCATGTTGGAGACAGGGTATTAGCACTTTCACTTCCAGGGATTTTTCTTTTTTTCCTTGATCGTTATCTTCGACTTCTCCAATCACGAAAAACCGTGCATGTTATATCTGCCACAAGATTGCCTTCAAACATCGTACAAATGACTATTGCAAAGCATCCATGTAAGTATGCATGCCTTAATTCAATTCTTAATTATGTGTAATTTACAGTTTCATGTTTCATTTACTCGTGGAAAAATCATCTCAGTAGGTTTAGAATCAAACTTTGGGTGTAGAGAATATTAACCATAGAAAATACTGAACATAGCTAATTTTTATGCATGCTGCAGCTATGGTGTACAGACCTAAGAGTGTTCTTCTTTTGAATCTTCCCTTCATATCACGCACTGAATGGCACCCTTTCAGCATTGTTTCTACTTCAAATGTTGAGTCAGACCAATTATCTATATTAGTCAAGTGCCAACAAGGCTGGACCAAAAAACTTGACAAGTTCATGGCCTCTCTAAGCTCTATCGAGGGTCCGTTGCGTCTTCCAGCAGCTATTGAAGGTCCTTATGGTCCAGCGTCCAGCGACTTATTAAGGTAGAATTCTGTGCATTCAAATTTTATACAGTATGAGTTATTAAGGTAGGATGTAACAGACCTAATTTCTTTTGAGCTTTTGTGTGCACAGGTATGAAGCATTGATACTGGTTGGTGGAGGAAGCGGAATAGCCCCAATGATAAGCATTTTATCAGAGACATTGTACCAGCATAACATTAAAAAACCAAACCATGCTCCCAGTGAAATCTTAGTCATATGGTCAATCAAAACTACTGAGGAATTGTCCATCTTAAATCTAGTATCTCCAAGAATGATATGCCCCAAATACTCTGATGTGTTGAAAATAGAGGTGCATGCCTATGTAACAAAGGAACAAGCCCCAGATCCTGAAATAGCCGGGCTCGACTTAGAGGTACGGACCGTGGCCATTGAAACTTGCTTTGATGATAACCCACCCGCTGATAACCCACCCGCAGAGCCAAACTATGCTGGTTGTGTGTGTTCAATAACAAGCACAGACAATTCTTTGTGGCAGGGAGTAATAGTTGCTTCTGCATTGGCAGGATATCTCCTCAGTATGGGCCTATTTAATCGCTTCGCTATATACCCATCAGATCACAACTCTTACAATGTGTATCCATGGTGGGGCAGAGTACTTCTGACCATAGTTTCTATGACTATAGGGATTGTAATATTTGGTGGCTTAGCTTATGCGATCTGGAACAGACAGGAAGCCAAGAACAATAAAAATACAATTCACAAGTATATAGATGAAATTAATGGCATGCAGCCCAGTGACAGTGTAAGGGTGCAAACCCTTTTGAGGAGGTGTACCCAGGTTCATTACAACCAAAGGCCCGATCTTCAAGGTAACTCTAGTCCTATTGACCCATTTTTTATTATTCATTAACATTAATATAGTTTCTCTCAGACCCATATGGAGTCCTATTGACCCATTTTTTATTATTCATTGACATTAATATAGTTTCTTTCATATCGATATAAATTTGTTGTGAAAACTAGACCTTTGCAACTTTTTGTTTGGTTTAAATTGTTTCACAAGGAAACAGACATGAAATCATTTTTGTAGTTTATCTATGCTGAATTTCTTTATGATTGGTTGTTTCATAAGGAAACAGATATGAAATCATTTTTGTAGTTTACTTGATCTAATTGCTGATTTTTTTTATGATTGGCATGTGAAAACCAAAGGCATGATTGGAAAATTTGCAGTCACAATGGATGGAAAGAAAGTGGGCGTTGTAGTGTGTGGACCAGAGAGTATGCAACAGGCAGTAGCAGCAGCCTGCAGACGTCACACCTCCTTATTGGGTCAGCAATCCTTGGGTGCATTGGATTATCACTCCCTCAGTTTCAATCTCTAGTCACGTCCCATCCTTCTTCTTTCTCTTATGGCTAATTTTGTACAAAATAGAATTCTTACATTGCAGTGGCTAATTTTGTACAAAATAGAACTCTTACATTGCAGTGCATTGCACCAGAAATTTGAAGCAGAACTTCATAAAGATATATATCTTCTAGGTTCCAATTTTCCAATTTCATCTTTTCATTTTAGTCGGAACTTTGAACAATTATATTTTTATATTGGTTATTGGAAAGATTTTTTTTTTTTTTTTTTTAAATTTATTTGATTGAAGTTCTACAAGTTTGGTTATTATTTTATTTTATTATTATTATTATTATTTCTTTCGATTGTTCACAGGGGCTTCCTTCTTAAAATCAAGCAATGCAAGCATATATGTAATGGATATGCTTCAGGCTCTTGCATTGTTTTTATTTTGGTTTGGTTTCAAAAACACTCCCTAACATGGCTTCACTGCTCGAATACCCAGCAAATTGAATCCAACCTATATAGCACTAGACATCCTTCCTGAGGACTGATTTTGAATTGACTGGCCCTCTAGGATTCTAGATATTTAAGAGCCCCAAGATTTGATCAGATCAAAGAGTATTTGTATTTTTTCTGCAGCAGAGGATAGCATTGTTTTGTATAAAATGGATCAATGGAGAATGGCATTTTCATTGGAATTTGATTCACATTCATGTTCTGTATATTGGAGAACACACACTTTTATTATTAGGATTGATGTTTGTCTTTGTCAGTGTAATAATGTTAAAAGTGTTATGTTTGTTTGCTTACTGATGAATTAGTTTATAGTGGTTTTTCCATCCTTTCCCAGCGCTGCAATTTGAATTGACCCTCTAGGATTACAGCGATTCCAAGATTTCTTCAGATCTATTGGTTTCTGTTTTTGTCTTGCAATAGAGAATAGCACTGTGTTCTATAAAATGGGTGAATGGGGAATAACAATTTCAGTGGGTTTGATCAAACCAATGTCCTTTTTAGGATGCATTCTCATTTTTGTTTTGGGTTGTAGGTTGTATGTCAATGTAATGACTTCAGGGGATATGATTTGTGACTGCTACTTGGCAATTATTAGCCATTAACCTCTGCAGCAGGCCCAAGGCCACTTCTGCTCTTTATTCTGTGCACGGGAGAAAACAATTCCATTGAATTTGAAATCAGGATGGGAAGTTATCGATTGCCACCTGTCCTGCTTCTATCCAATGCTGCCTTCAGTACCCATTGTATAAAATGGCAGAGTGAGGGATGGAAATTTGAGTCAGATTTGATCTGATCCGTGTTCTTCATTTTGGGATACATCCTCATTTTTCTTTCGAGTTCTAATTTAACTTTGTTTATGTAACGGCTTTATGAGATTTTCAACTCCGACTGCTAGTTGGAAATTACTAGATACTAACCTCTAGACCAAGCCCAAGTCCACTTCTGCACTTTGCTCCATGCGCAAGGGAGAATGATTCCATTGGGATTCAATATCCTCTATAGTATGCATAGTAGGATTTGATCAGACCCATGTTATCCTTTTTGGAATACATTGGCATTTTTTTTCATTTTTTGTTTTGGGTTCTCGTTTAGCTTTGTCAATATAATGACGATTGGAGATTTACTATGACAATTAGTTGGTAATTATTTTTAGATATTAGTGACCTAATTTTTTATTTTGTTATATATTTAGGCGGAAATGATTTATTATAAGGTTAGATCAAGTAAGGCGCCTAATTCTGTATTTTGTTATTTGTTTAAGGGGGAAATGATTTATTATAAGGTTAGATTAAGCCCCGACCTAATTTTTTATTTTGTTACATACCCAAAGGAAAATGATTTATTGTAAGGTTAAATCAAGCCCCAACCCAATTCTGTACTTTGTTACATGTCCAGGGAGAAAAGACCAAGCCCCAACCCAATTCTGTATTTTATCACATGCCCAAGGAGAAATGATTTATTATAAGGTTATTATACTATTAATTTTATTTTGAAGTTCTAAAAGTTATGGGAGCTATTTTTTTCATATATCTATCAATCAATAAATTATAAAGATAAGTATAAGCACTAGTTTATAATAAAAAAATGGATTCAATATGTTCATGGCCCATCAAAAAGAATAATTACAAATAAATATCTGAATAGAAAACTATTCTATAATTAATAATTTACAATTATATATTTAAATAAATATCAAAATAGAAAACTATTATATAATTAATAATTTACATTTATATATTTACTAATCAATGATTAATAAAAAATTATTATAAATATAAGTGTATAATAATAAATGATATTTATTTCATATATCTATTAATCAATAAATTATAAAGAGACAAGTATAAGCATTAGTTTATAATAAAAAATGGATTCAATAGTGTTCATAGTTCATCAAAAAAAATAATTAATTTAATGATAAAGATGATGATATAAAAAGAATAAAAAAAATCAATCAAAATAAAAAATTATTATATAATTAGTAATCAATAATTATATATTTACTAATCAATAATTAATTAAAAAATTATTATAAACATAAGTGTATAATAATAAATGATATATATAATTTCTAAAATATATATATATATATATATATATATATATATTCTAAATTATATATATATGAAAAATTGTAGACTTTCACAAATTTTTAATAAATTTTTTATTGTAATAAAATTATTCTAATACAATTTTTTTATAATAGTTCTCTAAAAATAAAGTAAAAGATGCATGCTTGATCAACAACATTTATAAAACATTATCCTCTTTATTATATAAAAATATTCAAATAATTTTAGAGAATGTATGTAAACATTCAAATGCAATAACATTATAGGTTTGTTAGCCAAATAGTTTTAGAAAAGGTATGTGGAAGATAGACATGTCTTCACATCTTCATGAATGTGAGATTATCTTCTCGATACCTAATTAAGCTCACTGGATTATGTAGGTAAAATTAAATTAAGAGAAAAAAATTACACCAATAGCCCTCCTTAAGCATAGTTTAGGTGGGTAGAAAAATTGGGTCCCAACAATGAGGCTTGATGAAGTACCCAAGTATATAGAAAATAGAAAAGACTAGAAGATCCCCTCCCAAATGATGTTTAAAATTCTTATAGTAGAGTTCACAAAATGACCAATGACCAAGGTCAATGATGAGATCTTCTGCTTGAAGACTAAAGAAGCTCCATCCATATCAAACAATGTTGCTTCCTTTTGCCAGAGGAAGAATATGATGAGTGTAATGAAAGTCTACCCATTCCATATTAGAAAATGAAGGCAGTAGTACAAAGATCTTTGAATATGGTCCAGAAACGAAGTGTGGCATAGGTCTTGCAATATCATGCACAAAAATTGAATGTAATGCCACTGAAGTAGACATGTTAAAGAAGAATCATTATATTGACAAGGGTCAATGGGAACATGAATCTGTCCATATAGAAATGGAATAAGGTCATGCTAGCAAGCATTCCATGTATATATGTCATGAAACATAATTGATCTTTCTAAGAAGAACCACTAGAGTATAATCATCTATGCTCATCTGGGATCTCTCAATTATATATAGGTGAGTCAACATGATCATGAGAAACTATGCACACTTAATGTGATAGATGTCAGATTCAATCAAAAATGTGTCCAAATGATTAATATGTGCAATAGTCACCAAATTCTCTCTGATATTTCATAGGTTGGTACTTTACATTTAGTGTGTACTTAATCAAGACATTTAAATGCGTAGACAATCAACATGTATGTAGAAGTAACATAAGCATGCAAAAGATAAAAAAATCCAAGCCCCATGAAACCATAGAGGATCAAATTTACAAGGCTTGAGAATAACACAAATGTGTAGCATTTGAAAAAACTTGTACTTTTAAAAAACATTGCACTTGAAAAAGAGCTATTGGCTGAAAATTATGTGAGTTTGAAATTCTTATAAAACTTCACCTTAAAAAATGAATATTTGGTTGTGATCAAGGGCTTAAATTCCCATGTGACCAGGGGATAAAGGTGAGGATGACCCTTGTTTGATTGATAGGAAAATGATGTCACCCCAAACATGCCTCCAAATTTACTATGAATTGATAAGAGAGTGACGTAGTGATGTCACCCCAAACTATGCATTTCTAATTTGAATTTGATGTGCTCATGCAAGTCACAAAGTCAAAGTAAGGTGTTGCCGATATCTAGGTCATGTGTAGATGCAACTAATGGCAAAGACAACAGGTTGTGACCAAAAGGTTGTGCATCTAAACCAACTCACCATTACGTAGGTCATGCATCTTAACCAAGTCATCACCCTATACAGTCAATAGCCAGACTAGGTGCGTCTCATCTAGGTCACAGATCTAGCTCATAGATGGTCAACCAATAGTCTAGGTGGATGTCTAGTGTGAGATCTAAGTTGTGGGAGGTCGAGAACCAAGTCACAAGTGAGTACAGTTAATGGTCAAACTAGCAATTTATGCCTAGATACTGCAAGGAAGAAAAGTGAAACCCATAAAGCTTCAAAAATCCATCAAACTTGATGATGTATAACTAATATCATGTCAGAGTGAATATATTTGCACACTATTATTTTTTTTTAATTTAAAAATATACCTTTATTAATAAAAAATTATAGTACAATGCTAGTCATACAAAAAATGGGTGAAAAAGTCACACCTCAAAAGCCAAGTTACCTCAAGCTAAACTAGCCTCAAGGGTCTAAAAAACACAAACAAGAGAAAAACCTAGATCAAATACATTTTGGAACACCATATCCAACAATCTCAAAGCTTCCTTTTTTACCCTTATTCTTTTTAACTTTAGTCCATAACTCTATAAGAGGTGTGGAAGGAATAATAACATTAACCAACTATAATTGGGGTTCAATTACGGCTTGATCCTTATCTGACTCAAAAGTATCAGACTCATGTGATCTCTTGATTCCTCCACCTAAAACAATATCTTCCATAGATGTCTCTTCCATAAATTCCTATCTGGAAATCTTTGTTGGTCCATCTATAAAGTTTTCCTTGACTTCTTCTTTTGAAAGAAGATGCTCATACAACTGTCAGTGTTTACATTTAATGGGATGATCCCTTCTTTCTTTGGTCTATTTGTGTAAGGGCATGTGCCTTGGAGATGGCCATTTTGATGGAAGAATGGCATCTAAATGTAATCTTTTCATATTCCAAAGCTTGGATCCAAAGAGAATGGTCATGTTTTAACTACATTATATCTAACAGACCTTTACTAAGATCCACTTCCACACAAATGCGAGTGTAGATGAAGATTCCTTGATGAAATCTCTCAAAATCCATCTTGATGAATCTTCCTAAAGAATTTCCAATAGCTTCACACATTAAAGGGTACCAAAAGGAAATGTGAAGATTTGGGAGCTGAACCCAAATCATTTGGGACACCACCATAGTAGCAGGATCAAAACCTAAAAACCAAGGGGCCGTAAAGAGCCTAGCTCTACCCCAAAACCATGAGCCTTCTTCAAAAACTCTTTGAAAATATTTAAGGGAGAAAATTTGAACTACAAAGAAACCCTTCAAATATAAATGGATCACACACTCCTTAGTGTTGGGGATCAACCAACAATGGATTACACTTGTGAAAGCAATGAATGCGGAAATAAATCAGATAGATAAGTAACTGAAATGATAAATAGCACAGAACAAGATATACAAGAAAACACCCTGAAAACTTGTATTAAAAACTCTTTACAATAGGAATACAAATGAAGAACTTCGTTCTTCCACACCTCTCTCAGATGCACACAAGATCTCTCACTAGATCTCTATTCCTCAAGAGCTCTCTCTCAAGTACTGTCCTTCAAACATTCACAATGTTCTACTCATACTCTATTACACACACAATAGCTTAGAAGATCTCTCCTACATATAGAAATAGGAAACTTGAGCATGCTCTTACAACAAACAGTTAAGCCTCTTCAACAAGGGCTCTAAAAATAATATTGCTAACAATAGAGACGCGAGCTTGAGTCTACAACTCAAACTCATCATGCAAATACTCGCTTCTGTCCTCGGAAATCGTTTTCTGGACACACAGGTAACTGACGTCGGTTCCTGCCTGTTCGCCTGTGACCGTCGCCGGCCGACCCTACTGCCGACGTCGGCGCCTCTGTAACTGCAACTAACCGACGTCGGTCGCTCCTGACCGACGCCGGCATCTGTGTAGACCCGAACCTGTTTGTGTGCTCCTTGGTGAAGCTTTTAGCTCCACACACCTAACAATCTCCCACTTGGAGATAAACCAGCTGCACCAGTACCTGTACAGCAACATCTTCTAGCTCCTCCATCTTCAACTCAATCATGAAGACCAACAGAAGTTGAATGAAGATTCAACTTCTCCTTAGTAACCGGCTTTGTTAGCATATCAGCAGGATTCTTGTCTGTATGGATCTTCTCTAGCTTCAACTCACCATCTTCCAATACCTGCCGTATGAAGTGGTACCTTAGCTGTATGTGCTTGGTTCTAGAATGAAAAGCTGAGTTCTTAGCCAAATGGATTGCACTCTGACTGTCACTATGCAATCTGCAACTCCCATGCTCCCTTCCAAGCTCTTCCATGAACCGTGTCATCCATATCATCTCCTTGCTAGCTTCTGTAGCTGCAATGTACTCTGCTTCTGTAGTTGACAAGGCTACAACCTTCTGCAACTTAGATATCCAACTAACTGCCGTTCCACCTACAGTAAAAACATACCCTGTAGTGCTTCTCCTGCCATACAAGTCTCCTACCATATCTGAATCTACATACCCATGTAGAGAAGTATCTGAACGTCCATAGCATAAGTGTCTACTGCTGGTTCCTCTCAGATATCTAAGGATCCATTGTACTGCTTTCCAATGTTCCTTTCCTGGATTGGCCATATACCTGCTTACTACTCCCACCGCTTGGGCAATATTCGGTCTAGTACACACCATTGCATGCATCAAACTTCCTACCGCGGAAGAATATGGAACCTTACTCATGTACTCTACCTCATCATGTGAATTGGGACATTGTTCTTTACTTAACTTAAAATGTCCAGCCAAAGGTGTGCTTACCGGTTTCGCATCCTGCATATTGAACCGTTTCAACACCTTGTCCACATAATCTTCTTGAGACAATATCAACCTGTGATTTTCTCTGTCTCTCTTAATGCTCATGCCAAGGATTTTCTTAGCTGCTCCCAAATCCTTCATAGCAAACGTTTGAGCTAACTTCACCTTAAGCTCAGAGATATCCTGCATGTGAGATCCTGCAACCAGCATATCATCTACATACAACAATAGAATAATGTATCTACCGTTATCAAATCTCTTAAAATATACACAATGGTCGGATTGACACCTACTGTAGCCATGCTCAGTCATAAACCTGTCAAATTTCAAGTACCATTGCCTAGGAGCTTGCTTGAGGCCATACAAGCTTTTCTTCAACCTGCACACTAGTTTCTCCTTACCCTTGACCTCAAAACCTTCTGGCTATTCCATGTAAATTTCCTCATCTAAATCTCCATGAAGAAATGCTGTCTTAACATCTAGCTGCTCAAGATGCAAATCCTCAAAAGCAACCAAAGACAATACAACCCTTATGGAAGTCATCTTAACAACAGGAGAAAAAATCTCACCAAAGTCAATACCTGGCTTTTGTGCAAATCCTTTCACAACCAATCTGGCCTTATACCTCATCTGTCCATCCTCACCTTCCTTCAACCTGTAAGTCCATCTGTTCTTCAGTGTTCTCTTACCAGCTGGCAATTCAACCAAATCCCATGTTTGGTTCTCTCTTAAGGACTCCATCTCCTCAACCATGCCACGCTCCCACTTACTCTTGGACTCCACCTGTAAAGCTTCTTCAAAACTTTCTGGTTCTCCACCATCGGTTAGCAATAAATAATATAAAGAAGGAGAATATCTAATTGGAGGCTTACTTACCCTTTCAGACCTCCTGATTGGTGTCTTGGACTCGTTCTCAACAATCTGTCCACCCAAATTTTCTGACAGTAACCGACCTCGGCCACCTGTAGACCTGTTACTGGCCGACGCCGGTTCTTCCTGGCCGACGCCGGTGCCTGGTCTGCCGACGTCGGTCTCTGTATGACCGACATCGGTTTCTGTACTGCCGACGCCGGTTCCAAACCTGCCGACGTCGGTCTCTGTGTTTTCCTGTAAGTGATTATTTCTTTTTCCCGCGAGCTCATTTTGGACCATAACTTCGTCCAACTCATTGTTGCTCTGCCCAGCTTGATCTAGCTTCCTTATCTGATCACTGTACATCACTCTTTCATTGAAAACAACATCACGGCTCCTAATTACCTTGTTAGTTCCTAGATTCCAAAATCTGAAACCAAAATCATCTGAGCCATAGCCTATAAACGTGCACCTAATAGACTTAGCATCAAGCTTCTTTCTATTTTCCTTATCTATGTGCACAAAGGCTTCACAACCAAAAACTTTGAGATATGAGAGATCTACCTTTTTTCCTGTCCATGCCTCTTTTGGAATTCCACCATCCAGAGCTGTAGAGGGTCCTCTGTTGATCAGGTACACTGCGGTGTCAACTGCTTCTGCCCAAAAATCTAAGGGCAACCCTGCATGCAATCTCATACATCTTGCACGCTCCATAATAGTTCTGTTCATTCTTTCAGCAATACCATTCTGCTGAGGTGTCCTTGGAACCGTCCTTTGTCTTCAGATTCCACGAGTGTAACAATACCAGTTCAACTTAAGACTGCAGAACTCACCGCCATTATCAGATCTCAAGCACTTTAATCTTCTGCCTGTTTCATTCTCAACCATGGCTTTCCAAATCTTAAAAGTCTCAAAAACATCAGATTTCTTTTTAATACAGTAGATCCATACCTTTCTTGTGGCGTCATCTATGAATGTAACATAGTACTGTGATCCGCCAATAGAGGCTACCTGAGCCGGTCCCCACACGTCTGTGTGAACAAGCTGCAACTTCTGCCTTTTCTTAGTAGACCCAGTCTTTAGAAAACTAACCCTTTTCTATTTTCCAAACACACAATGCTCACAAAATTCTAGATCCATACTTTTCAAATCTGAAAGCATACCTTTAGACTTAAGGATTGACATCCCCTTCTCACTCATGTGGCCAAGCCTTGAGTGCCACAATTTAGCATCCACATCTGAAGTAGATAAAACTAAAGGAGATTTGTTAGTAACACAATTACACAAATAGAGAGTACCTTCTCTCTTACCTCTGGCCATAACAAGTGCACCCTTGGTCACCTTCCAAGAATCTGCTGTGAGAGTTACTGTACAACCCTCATCACCTAGCTTACCTGCAGAAATCAAATTTCTCTTCAAACTAGGAACATGCATCACATCCCTCAACACCCATGTGTTGCCATTCTACATCTTTAGCTGCACTTTACCTTTGCCAATAATCTTACAAGGCTCATCATCCCCTAAGTACACTATTCCAAAATCTCCATGGACATAGTCACTGAAATATTCTCTGTTAGGGGTAGCATGGAAAGATGCACCAGAATCTAATACCCAAGATTCTATATTATTATGCAAAGAGAAAATAAGAGCATCCTGTGCAATACCTGCAACCTTTGTCTCTTCCTTTCCTTCGTGCTGATTGTCCTCCTTAGGCTTTGACCAGCAATCTCTGCTTATGTGCCCCAATTTTTCACAGTTCCAGCATTGTGGCCTTCTGCCATTCCTGGATTTGGATCTGCCTCTTCCCTTAGACTTAGATCTTGATCTCCTCTTGCTCTTTTCTTTTTGCCTTCCTCTGCTCTCGAGATTTAAAGCGTTCCCGGATGTCCCAGATGTCTCTTCTGTGCTTTTCCTGCGAATTTCTTCATTCAAAATAACACTAACCACATCCTCTACTTTTAAATTATTCGAAGCAGAAGCAGTATTAGAAACTGCCATTACCAAGCCATGCCAACTTTCAGGCAAAGAACATAATATTAAAAGAGCCTTTATTTCATCTTCAAATACAATATTGACAGAACTTAACTGATTAACAATACCATGGAAATCATTCAGGTGATTAGAAACAGATCCACCTTCTTGCATATGCAAATTAAATAACTGCTTCATTAAATATACCTTATTTGAAGCGGAGGGTTTTTCATACAAATTTGCTAACGTGGTCATTAACTCTACCGTAGTTTTTGCCTGTGACAAATTAGATATCACAGTGGAGGCCAGACTCAGTCTTATAGACCCAAGAGCCTTTCTGTCAAGAACTTCCCATTCTTCATCCTCCATGTCCTTGGGCTTCTTTGCTATCCCACCTAATGGTAAGTAAAGATCCTTCTGATACAGATAGTCCTCTATCTGCATTCTCCAGTGTTGATAGTTCTTGCCATTAAACTTTTCCATTCTCAACTTACTTTCTTCTGCCATTGCTTCTCCCACTCAAACAGAAATCCCTGTGAGCAACCTGTAATCCGAACACACTACACAGATCTGAACCACCTGTTAGTGAACCTGAGCTCTGATACCACTTGTTGGGGATCAACCAACAATGGATTACACTTGTGAAAGCAATGAATGCAGAAATAAATCAGATAGATAAGTAACTGAAATGATAAATAGCACAGAACAAGATATACAAGAAAACACCCTGAAAACTTGTATTAAAAACTCTTTACAATAGGAATACAAATGAAGAACTTCGTTCTTCCACACCTCTCTCAGATGCACACAAAATCTCTCACTAGATCTCTATTCCTCAAGAGCTCTCTCTCAAGTACTGTCCTTCAAACATTCACAATGTTCTACTCATACTCTATTACACACACAATAGCTTAGAAGATCTCTCCTACATATAGAAATAGGAAACTTGAGCATGCTCTCACAACAAACAGTTAAGCCTCTTCAACAAGGGCTCTAAAAATAATATTGCTAACAATAGAGACGAGAGCTTGAGTCTACAACTCAAACTCATCATGCAAACACTCGCTTCTGTCCTCGAAAATCGCTTTCTGGACACACAGGTAACCGACGTCGGTTCCTACCTGTTCGCCTGTGACCGTCGCCGGCCGACCCTACTGCCGACTTCGGCGCCTCTGTAACTGCAACTGATCGACGTCGGTCGCTCCTGACCGACGCCGGCGTCTGTGTAGACCCGAACCTGTTTGTGTGCTCCTTGGTGAAGCTTTTAGCTCCACACACCTAACACTTAGTCCAAGTAGAATAGACCCACTGACATAGATCCTCTGATCAAGGCCATAATCCATTAAATCTAAAAATAATAGAATATTCTTGAAAATTTAAAATTAAGGCATTTACCTCTAGGAGAGATATTTCTATTATTGGCATCTCATCCAATTGCTCCATGATATATGGACTTAGGGAAACTATGGGGGAAGTTGAAATAGGGGGAATAGTTAAACAAGAAATGTCCTTGAAGGAGATAGATCCAAAACCATGTTTTGAACCAGCTCTAAAATGAAGCTTTGACACCATAATATTGTTGGTAAAGGAAAAATATGTCTGCAAGGAGAGTCACAAGGATAGCTGCAGCTACTATGGTAGGCTTTCCATCAACCTACAGGCTTGTCATCGTCCTAAGTTTTGTTTCCCTTTCACTATTGCCTAATGTCTCCACTCTCCATCCAACTCTTTTTTCTATCAACATAGACCATAATTTTCACGTTATTCTTGAGTTTTGATACACTTAAATTCCATCTCTTTAGTACTTCAAATCAAAATACTTTCACCTAGTATGATGAACTATATTCTTGGCCAATTTGATAGTGTTTAGTTATTATAAAAAAAATACTATAAGTTTATTTAGTTTCTCCCCAATTTATTTTAGAAATTTTTGGAGCCATAATAATTGTGTACCTAATAAAGTAAATATATTTTACTTTTGTACATTAAAGGACAAAGGGATTTGCTTCTTTGAACTCTATGTAACCAAGCGAAAAATAATTTCCCAATATTGACTCTATGTAGCCAAACCCAAACCAAGTGAAAAACATTTTATTGATGTTGGATTTTAGCCATCTAAACTAACTCATAATTAGAACCACTAAAACCAACAATTCAAACTTTTTAATGGCATAATAATGAAACTAGAATTGATAATATCTTTCACATACCTCAATATCCTCTTGACTTCCTTCATATGAATCTTGTATTAGACATATACCTTGAAATAAGAGAAATTGAATAAACAATATTTGGTTTTGTATGAGTTAGAAACATTAAGCTTCCAAAAATACTTATAGAAGTTGTCTTATCATCTATTTCAGCACCATCTTCTCTACATTACATAACTCCATGAGCAGTTGAAGTTTAAATTGGTTTAATATCAACCATATTGAAATTCTTCATTAAGCTTCCAACAATACTTCTATAAGTTATTCCATCAACTGTTTCAACACCATTTTATCTACATAACATAATTCCATGATCAGTTGGAGTGGAAACTTGTTTACACTCAAGCTATAATAAATGTATTCAACATATCATTTGCATACATTGTTCAAAGACAAATTAATATTTCGCCTTTACATTGATGAACCTCCATCATTAGGAAGCATTGTATGAAAATTAAATATTTAATTTTAAATTCATTCATTATAATAATTTTTAATTCATCATTCATCTTATAATTATTGTCCATATACAAAAAATCACTAACATACAAACTTATAACAAGTATATCATTACCTTCTTGCTTATAGTAAAGAGTAGGTTCGCTCTTGTTTCTCTTGAAGCCATGCTGCTAAAAATATCCATCAATTCAAGGATACCATGCGCTCAGTCTTTGTTGAAGGCCATACAAAGCCTTATTCAACTTATATATTTGGTATTCTTTACCCTATACTACCATAAAACTTTATGGTTAGTGTACATAGACTTCCATTCGAAGTACCCATTGAAGAATGCACTTTCCACATCCATGTGATATATGCTCCTTTTATTTTGAACTGCTAGTGAAATTGCCATTATAATGGTCTATTTTCTTGCCATTGATGTGAAAGTCTCTTCATAATCTATGTCATATATTTGAGTGAAGACTTTTGTAACTAGACATGCCTTGTGTCTTTCAACACTACCATCACTATTATAATTAGTCATGTAGAACCATTTAGTATCAATGCACTTCTTGTCATGTGGAATTTGTATTTTCTCCCAAGTATCATTTATATGAATGGATTCCATTTCTTATTGAATTTTTTCACCCAAACATTATTAGTACATGCATATTTAAAATATGATTGTTCAAAATCAACTTGTGTAAATAAATCATAATTAACCATCTCACCTCTTGTGCCTTATTCATGTGCTTGAATTATTGTATTCACCTAATAGATTTCACTCAGGCTTATTACCTTTCTAGAATAACTTGGACTTGAAGTTGGGCTTGCACTTGGAACATAAGAACTAGATGAGGGGATGCTTGGTGGACTTGTAGCACTTGGAGATGAAATATAAGTGGGTTTCTCATCAACAATATTATAAAAAATACCATCATTATAAATAGATTTAGACTTGTTGATATGGAATTTATCTTTGTCATGACCATACACTTCCCCTTCATAAAAATAGCATCTCTTGACACAACAATGTTGTTAGTGAGAGGATTATAAAGCCTAAAACCTTTGCTTTGTTCACTATACCCAACAAAAATACAAGACTCACTCTTTGGATATAACTTCTTTCTTTACTAATCAGGGACATGAACATAAGATAAACAACCAAAAAAATTGAAATATTTAACAATAGACTTATTTTAATACCATGATTCATATGAAGTCATCTTGTCAAGTGCATTGGTAGGAATATGATTGATAATATATACTATTTTAGCAACTACATCAGCCAAAAAGGAGTTGTTCAATCCCTTTGTTTCTAACATGCTCCTTGCCATTTTAATCATAATACAATTCTTCCTTTAAGCTTTAACATTTTTTTTAGGAGTGTAGATACTTGTGAGATTCATTTTCATGCCATTCAAATAACAATAATCCATAAAAAAAAATTTATCAAAACTCACCTCCATGGTGACTCCCTAAGCACTTTATTCTATAGCATCTTTTACTCTCTATGAGGGTTTTAAATGTATCAAATGTTACACATTTGTGCTTCAAAAAATAAACCCAATACTTCCATGAGTAATAATCAATAAACATAAAGAAATGGGTATGTGCATGGAATTGGGGGATATTTTCATGGGATTTTTTTAGTGACGCGTACGTGTAATAGAAATAATGCATACATGTTATTCAAATTTATGCTTGGTGATTACCAAGCCATAATTCATATAGGATTTTAACACTATAATAAATACATACACATTTATTATAGTGTTAAAAGCATGTACGCTTTTCTTATACTATGAGAAGTGCATATGCACTATATCTATTAGACATAAAAATTAAAAAATGACTGAAACCTCAACCAAATTCATTTTTTTTTTCTTTGGCATCTTGTCTCTACCCTACCATGATCATATTTTACTATCAGGAGGATAAACCACACTTCCATTGCTTGTTACCCTGACGAATCAATAATACTACCACAGAGGGGAGATAAGTAAGCAAAATTCAAACCTGTTAACATTAGAGTTCAGCAAAAACCATTTTTTGTTTAAACAACTTGTTCAAGTTAAAGATATTAACCTATTAACCCTCCTAACCCTCCTAACTCTCCTAAAATTCCAAAATACCCCCATGTAGTTAGGATGATTTATCTTCACAGATAGTCAAGAATAAAACATAAATTGAAGAGACAATTAGGAGAATGAGGAACCCTAGTTCCACCAACACCCACATTACATATTTGGCTAACACTTTAGAGTCAATACTAGGCCAAGTTGACTCGATAATTATTTAAACTAGAAAATGGTCATCATATAGGGATAGATGTAGGATGGGCTTACTATGTTGAAAAATTGTTGACATGTGAGGTGAAGGATAAACAAATTAAAAAAAACCAAATTTGTGCCTTTTTCATTGATGCATCCACCAATGCTAGCATAATTTGATAAGAATCAATTTTTGTGACTGATGGTGGATGGTGTTTGATTACCCACCTTGTAACAAATACAAGGTTTCATTTTATTTTTTGAAGAAACTCTATTGTAATTTTTGCCTCAACAATATTCATAATTATTTTGACTAATCATAGTTTTAAGGCCAAGGGAAAGGCTTTGTGTAGGATAGACCAAGTGCACATTGTGCACCTAATCGACATGCAATATTCCCTACCCAAAATCCACTTCAGCATGAGATCCCCTCTATAGTGAAGGAGGTCATCGAGATAGACACTTTCCATAAGCTTGGCGTGCTTAATGACACACTCATTTAGCATACAAGTAAGCTTTTTGAAACTGATGCTAGAGAGGGTGGACATGAGGATAATCCACCTATTTGCATGCCCAACCACACCCTTGAGGATCATGCGGTGTTATATGCACTAGACCTTCAAATGATGATGGTGGTGTTTCAAAGGGCCTAGATGCTATAATTTTGAATGATGAGGTTTTAGCACTACATTTGGTATGCAAACACGAACTACACATATATAAGTATATTATATATTTGACATGTTAAATTTTAGTTATATTTGTATTTAAAAGGTAATAATAAATTTAATAATATATATGTATTTTTTTATGTTGTAAGAGGAGACGATACCACCATCTTCATAGCCAGTTTTTAGGCCATCTACTACTACATTTGTTGATGTTACTCAGTAGATGTTTACATATATAGAGGTAATTTTTAATTTATATTATACTTCATGTACCTATATTTATTTATATAGATCTATGCTCAACTAACAATCATATTTTGTTTGTTTAGTTGATCATGACAGTGGATACTCCTCCATCTTTACGGACTAAAACAAATATAGGCATTATTGCTACAATATCATTTGCATAGCCACTCATTGAAGAATTTTAACTTGTAATTTTGAATGGTAAATATAGATTCATTTTAATAATTTTACTCTATACTTGGGAAAATATAACTTACATGAATGTATTGTGTACACAAGGTTGTCCAATGACATCTAATAGTCCCATTCAGATGATTAGAAAGGTGCCTTCTCATGTTCCCCCCCTCCCCTTCACACTCCTATGCATGCACCTTGACCTATCACTGACCCTGTTGAGCATTGAAGGTAAATTGAGCATGACCATGAGATTAAAATAAGTGCATGTTTAAATAATTTTTGTATTAGCTTAAAATTATTTTATGAACTTGGTTACATGTATAGTATGTAATGTTTTAATAATATTTGTATATGAACATGTCTAACTACAGGTGATCTATGAGCATAGAAGGAATCATAGTCTAACCTTAGAGGAATCTAAGGAATTTGAGGGATCTACATCTATGACCAAGGCATATGAGGGAGAGACTTCTTCAAGGAATGGAAATAGAGGGAGGTTTTTTATGAGAAGGATGTCTTAGATGATGTATTTTTTTATATGCCTATATGAAAATATACACATTTTTGACATTGTATGCCTATATGGCATTCACTCGACATTTTATTATGTTCTTAGATTATGTACTTTTTTGTATGTTTATATGGCATTCTATTATGTTCTTATTTTTTATGTGCTTAAGGATTTTATGGATACATAAATATGTTCACATTTTGTGGTGAACATCTTTCTGCATATAATTTGGGTCACATTATTATTTCAAAACTAAATTTGATGGTTGTATGGGCATATTTTAATATGATCATCTTTAATATTTTATTTATGTAAATAGTAAAACTAAATTACAATCCTTCAATAGATGTTACAACTAAAACTATATGTGATAAAATAGTATAGTGTTTGAGATAGAGTCACATATTAGGATGAAGTGCCTCTCATGATTGGCCTACACCATTTGAAGATTTTCTTTGTGATCCTTAGTTGGAATGGGGTAGTATGCTTGGCTACTTGTAGACAGTCGTGTCATCCTTATTAGCTTTTTTTATGACATTTCACTATTTTTGATACCCTTGCTACACTTGTTTGATATCATTTGGCACTTATTATTCACATTTTGTATTCATCAAACTTATTAATATTATTGAGGCCTTGGAATATTTTGTTGGTTATAGCTCTTATGTTTCACTTCCTCGACTTTTTTCTCTCCCTCTCGACTACACTCAACTTGGCCACTTCTTCTCTTCTCATCATATGCCAACATTAGAATGTTAAAAATGATACAACCTCTTTGATGAAATGGGTTACTCTAACTTATGCTTCTCAAATAGATTGGAAAGTTATTCTATATTCACCCTTGAAGAGAAAAATTATCCATTACTTTCTCATGTAAATGGGGTTGATTCCTTTATTTATTCTTTCAACAAATGGAACACACAAATTAATTTATCACTTTTATAAACCTTCCATAGAATTTCTTGTAGAAGACGTGATTAATAATGAAATTCTTTTTTGAGCCGATGATCCACCTCTCTTCATTAAAATTGTAATTAATAACACCTTTATCTGAAAAGTCTTAGTAGATGAAGGATCAAGAATTAATGTTACCTCCCTTTGTCTAATTTAACAAATTAGATATACCAAAGATAACATTAAACAAACTTGTCTCACACGTCAAGGATTTGATAAAACAAATCAAAAACCACTTGGTTGTATTTGGATCCCCCTCACTATTGGACCCAAGACCATACATACCAAGCTCATGGTCCTTGATTTACCACTATCTTATAACATACTCCTAGGTCACCAATGGACACACTGTATGAGGCTTATTGCTTCCTCAGATAGTCAATGTATTAAATTTATTCATAATGGCAAATGCTACAAACATGGGACCAATCCTAATCCATGGAGTATACAACTACCAAACCCCAGATCTCAATATCAAATTCCAACCATTCCACACATTAACAGTGAACCTCTACTTGAATTTGTTAACATGAATCTAGATTTATAGGTCACTCTCATTTTTTCTAATGATGATGAACCTAATGACTGACAAAATACTTGTAATAATACTAAATTAACTCCTTACATTTTGGAGTGTCTTCCTCTTTCTTGACTTCCACATGATCGTACCATCCCTCTATTTGATGATATCAATGAAATTCCTCATCCATGCAATGCACATGAAGATTCTTATACAGAAGATGATTTCACATGTGATGAGTATGGAGTGGCCAAAGTATTTCATTATCCTTTAATAATTTCTCCCTAAAAATTTACTGATTTAGGCACATCTAACACTTATTCTCCTTTAAAAATAAATGGATGCACTATTTATCACATATATGATGATAATTATATCAATGGCCCAAGATCAATGATGAGAATTATATGTACAACACTATCAGTAGACATTATCCAAAATACATGCCTTCAACCATGATGTCCATGTCATTCACATATCAATTGATATTGAATCAAAACCTAAAGGTCATGTATCTCAAATTAATCCTCCAATATTAGACACCCTATGGGTACTTGAATAAATCTCAACTCTAGAACATTCAGAAACTTCTAACCCTTCTACACTTTCTACACAACCAACCAATCTACCTTCTCACAATTATATAGACAATACTAAGGTGACCCACCTCAATAAAATTGAACCTCCATCTTCAACACAACCTAACACACCTATCACCAATTTAGTTGACTCCCCTCAACCTAAATTCGACCCTACACCTAAAATTACCTTATATGTTAAAGCCACAGATGTAAAACAAATACATTCTGAATATGATCATAATGATGATAAAATCATTTATCTCAAAGTAGATGTCAAATATTAAATGGAATGTTATCCACACTCCCTAGTGATGAAGTTCTACTAGAACTACTCCATGCTAGAGAACCTTAGCTTCCTCGACAACATCATAAACTTGCAAACTTCACATGAAAAGCTCCTTGATTTAATAATTTTATTGCTAGTGTGGATCCTAAAAATAAATCTTATTTATTCTCTTCCTCATGCTCCATATCATTTCCAAGATAGAAATTATATGATCATTAAAGAAACCATAATAAAAGAATATAGTACACCAACATGTCGTCGACCTATCACTATCTCTAAATAACTCACTCCAATAGAGCATGATAACTTTATCTTATTCTTTGACAAGTATCAAGAAACATTTACTTGGTCATATGAATATATGATAGGTATTGATCCTAGCATCATCATACATAATGTCATCACTTACCTAGATGCAATACCTATTGAACGAAATAATGAAAATTTCCACCTGAAACTTCTACTTTATGTCACAAAGAAATCATTGAACTTTTGGATGCCAAATTCATCAAACCTATTGACTACTCAAAATGGTTATCAAACATTGTTCCCATTTGTAAAAAAGTCACCATGGTCATTTCTATATACATTGATTTTCATAATATTAACTTAGCATGTCTAAAAGATAATTTTCCCTTACCTTCAATATATGTTATAGTCTTTTCCACTGCAGGTTATGAAATGTTATCACTTATGGACAGTTTCTTAGGCTATAACCAAATTCACATATCTCTTGAAGACTAACATAAAATAACCTTTACTATAGAAAGGGGCACCTATTGTTACGTCAAATTGCCTTTCAGTCTTAAAAATGTTGGAACAGCTTATCAACGTGTAATGACCCACATCTTATATGATATTATAAATAAGATAGTGGAAACCTATGTCAATGATCTCATCATCAAATCTAAAAGTTGTACAATGTACCTCACTGATCTATCTGTCATTTTTGATTGACTTTAGACTTAACCCATAGAAATGTGTATTTGGAGTTACATCTAGTAAAATTTTAGGGTTATTAGTTTCTCTTCGAGGGCTTGATGTCGATCTAGACAAAAGAAATGTTATTGTCAACATGCCTATTCCTCGATCCATTCCTGACATATGCACTTATCTCGAAAAACTTGGTGCAATTTGATGATTCATCCCAGCAATGGCTTACCTTATATACTCTATCAACTCACTTCTCAAAAAAGGTAATGCTCTAGAATAGACAGATTCATGCCAAAAACATTTTAATAACATGAAAAAATCTTTTTTCCATCCTCCTACTCTTTGACCACCTTAAAACGACCATCCCTTAATATTATATACCTCTTCTACCTCCATATCATTTGGGGTAATGCTTTCCCAACAAAATAATATCGGTAGAGAGTACACTATTTATTACATCAGTTAAGGACTCATTGATTATGAAAAATGTTATACCAAATTAGAACATGATTACCTTGCTATTTATTTCATAGCTAAAAATCTCCATCATTATATGCTCTATCAGACCCCTTATATCATTGTTCACTCTGATACACTTTGTCATTTCTTCTCCAAAGTATTCTTACTTGGAGATAGAATTGGAAAATGGATGGTCCTCTTGATGGAATTTGACCTTCAAATTATTACACAAAACTTTGTCAAAAGATAAGTCATCATCAACCAGCTTACGGTGGCACTTTTACCAACCATGAATCATCTTTAAGATAATCTCCCTAATGACAACATTATTTATATTGGAGGTCTTAACCAAGCTCTCTCTCTCTCTCAAATATTGTTTTTATAATTTCACTATTGATTTAGAAGCAAATAATCAAGAAGATACCAATATCACTCTTGATACTACTAAACCCAAAGTAGTTATCAAAGAACTACTTGAAGTTACCATTGATTTACATAAAGACACCTAAACCCTTCACTTTGATGGTGTTGAATGCCTTCAGTGCGTTGGGGAATTTTGATTAACCTTTGATGTCACTAATAACAATGATGAATATGAATCTCTAATATTATGCATGAAAGCAACACTCGACTTAGATATCCCATATCTACATGCTTTGGGTGACTCACAACTTATTTGGTGCTAAGTTAATGGTGATTGTTAATGAAAACTCTAATTGCATATCATCAAATGACTACCATACTTGCCAAATAATTTTCTTCTTTTACAATTAAGCCAATTTCAAGAGATCAAAATACCATAACTAATTCTCTTGCTTCATCAACATCTCTATTTCACCCTCATCAAGTACTTAATGATTCCCAATTTCTTATCCAAATAATAAAATCACCTTATTCTATCAAACCAAATTATTTTCTCATCTATCACATTAAGGCTGTCACTATTCGATAAAGCATGTGGTATAAAAACATAATCCAATTTATTGAACATCAAACTTACCCTCTAGACACAGATTCTCATGAAAAGACTCAAATAAATAAACAAGCTTTCATATATGTGTTTTGATACAACACCCTTTACTACCATAATTTATAAGGAACCCTAATCCATTATGTAATGCAAGAAGAGGTTCTTACTCTCCTCGCACAAGCACATGGGGGCATTTGTGGTGGTTATTTTAGTAGACATGCTATGGCCCACAAATGTTTACGTATGGGATACTTTTAGCCTACTCTAGAAAAATATGCTATTAATTTTGCTAAAAAGTGTAATCCTTGGCAACTCCATGATGATATAATCCACTCACCACCAGATGAAATCCAAACAGTGGAGTCTCCTTGGACATTTTTTATGTGGGGATTAGACCTTATTAGTAAATTACCTCGGTCACAAGATGGCCATGTTTTTATCATTACTGCTACTGGATATTTTACCAAATGGGTAGAAGCCATGCCTCTTGTTAATATCATAAGAACCACTATTTACAAATTTACTCTTAACCAAATCATTTGTCATTTTGGGGTTCCCTATACCATCATTTTTGAAAATGGTCGCAATTTCAAAAATAAAGACATGAAATAATTATGTGCTAAATTTAAAATTTCTCACAAATATTCCACACATTACCATCCTTAATGTTATGTACAATTAGAGGCTACTAACAAAATCCTAAATAAAATCTTACGAAATTTTTTTCGATAAACTTGTACTGATTGACACCTTTATCTCTATTCTGCACTCTGGGCTTATTGTACTAAATATGAATTACCACTAGGGCAACACCATTTTCACTGGTATATGATTCTAAATCATTATTATGATTAGAATTCAAACTCCCATATTTATGTATATCTCTTCATGGTATAATTCTTGATGAATAATTCGATGAAGCTCTTCATAATTTAAACTTTTTTTATGAACACTATTTGGCCACTTTATAACATAACTGCCAACACAAGACTCGCATTTCTAAATAACATAACAAAAAGGTTAAAGTTATAACATTTAATGTCAGTGACTTATTCCTCAAATTAGATTACACACATGACAAAGAAAGAAAATATGCCCAAAAATGGTGGGGCCCTTACTTATTAAAAGACATTCTTGGTCCTAGTACTTATCATCTACAAACTAATGAAGGCCATGTTCTCAAAGAACCCACCAATGCACAATTTTTGAAGAAATATTTTCCTTAAATATCTCCCTTCTTTTCATAATTCTATATACTATCCTACTGACACTTCTTACAAGACTTCTACCATAGTTTCTCCTTTTCAGCAGCGTATTTTATACAAAAGTCTTAGTCCCCTTCTTTGGTCCTTTGGTTTTTTATTTTTATTTAATTCATGAGTTGCAATGTAATACCATGGATAAGACCCAATTTTTCTTAATATTTTTTTTTTTTTCATACACCCATTTTTATTACTTTTTCTCCTTGATCATAAGTTTATTTTTTTACTTCTTTATTTTATGAGTTGTAGTGTAAGACCATGGATAGGACCAGGCATTCCTCACAAATACTATTTTTCACATTTTACGCCTACTTGGGTTTTAGTTTTATGAGTTGTAGTATAATACCATGTATAGGATCATTTTTTTCTCATAAAATATATGTATTCCTTCAAACCTTTTTACAAACCGAGTGTTCTTTTTAGAATTTACAGAAATGGTTATAAGTTTGTGATTCCATATTCTCAAACTTGGTTTTTGTTTCTTTTGTAGATAAAACTTACACAACAAATTATGATATAATGTTTCCATATAATTACATACAGTCTTATGATAATGAATCCTACTTACCTATCATTGTATCCCTTGTTAGGATCCTCCTTAGAGTACAATTGATTACTTTTGTATAAGCAACTAAACACAGAATTAAACTAAAAGTAATAAGTAACTAGAAATTAGAAACAACAAAGAATAGGTGATACGAGAAACAATACAATCTTGTATTACACTCTTCCGGAAGGAAATACGATGAAGAAATCTCACTCTTCCCACACCTCTTGGGTGTACAGTAATTCTCCCTCAAGAGTTCTCTCTCTCAATCAATTACAACCAACTCAAACACTGAGTTGTTCCCTCTAGTGACAATCAACCCAATGGTTGTTGTTGCCTACTTCCAAGTCCTTGTGACAATCAACTCAATCGTTGTTGCCTCCTTGACCCCCGCAGACCTTCTTGATCTTGCACCTTGTAGATCTAATTGATCTTGCTTACACCGTGTGTTGCAGATCTTCTTGATCTTGCTACCCCGTAGATCTAACTGATCTTGCACACACACACACACCCGTAGATCTACTTGATCTTGCACACTTGCAGATCTAATTGACCTTGCTTACACCGTGTGTTGCAGATCTTCTTGATCTTGCTACCCCATAGATTTAACTGATCTTGCACACACACACCCGTAGATTTACTTGATCTTGCACACTTGAAAATATAATTGACCTTGCTTACATTAAAATATAGCCCCATGGGTCTCTTAAATAGATCCCAAACCAAACAATAATTAGAAACACAGACTCAAGACTAAAATTAGTCTTTACATGCAAACTAAATGTTCATCTAAAATTAGAATAGTTCTGGAAATGCACAGATGACCGATGTCGATCTCTGTCTGTCTGGAGATGATCGATGTCAGCCAATGCATAACCGATGTCGACAGATGCCGATCGACCCCTGACCGATGATGGCAAGTTCTGATCGACGTCGATTATTGTGTAACCCAGCAACTTCCACATTTGCATATCAGTGAAGCTTTTAGCTCCACAACTCAACAATCTCCCACTTGGAGATAAATAGCTGCACTTGTACCTGTACTTATACAACAACATCCTCTAATTTGTTTTTGGCTTGTTTCTCCATCTTCACGTTCAATCTTGAAGACCAACAAAAAATTGAATGAAGATTCAACTTCTCCTTTGTTCCTGGCTTTGTTAGCATATCAGCAGGGTTCTTATCCATATGGATCTTTTGCAGCTTCAATTGTCCATCCTCCAATACCTGTCTAATGAAGTGGTACCTAAGTTGTATATGTTTGGTTCTTGAATGAAAGGTTGAATCCTTTGCCAAATGAATTGTTCTTTGACTATCACTGTACAATTTGCAACTCTCTTGCTCTTTTCCCAACTCTTCCATGAACCAAGTCATCCATATCATTTCCTTGCTAGCCTCTATGACTGCAATGTATTCTGCCTCTATAGTAGACAGGTCAAGAAACTTTTGCAACTTTGAAATCTATCTAACTGTCGTTCCACCAATAGTGAACACATATCATGTGGTGCTTCTCCTGCCATCCAAGTCACCTACCATATCCAAATCTACATACCCATGTAGAGAAGTGTTTGACCCTGCATAGCATAAATACCTGTTGCTGGTCCCTCTCAGATATCTGAGAATCCACTGAACTACTTTCCAATGCTTCTTTCCTGGATTGACCATAAACTTGCTGACAACTCCCACTGCTTGGGCAATATCAGGTCTAGTACATACCATGTACTCAACCTCATCATGTGATTTAGGACACTATTTTTTGCTCAACTTGAACTGTCCAACCATCGCTGTGCTTACCGATTTTGCATCCTGCATATTAAACCTCTCCACTACCTTATTCAAATAATCCTCTTGAGACAAAATCAACCTGTGATTTTTCCTGTCTCTAAAAATACTCATGCCAAGGATTTTCACTCCTAAATCCTTCATGGCAAATGTCTGAGCTAATTTTACCTTTAGCTCAATAATTCCCTGCATGTATGAACCTGCAACAAGCATATCATCTACATACAGTAACAAGATAATGTAGCTACTATTATCCAACCTGGTAAAATAAACACAATGGTCACATTGACATTGACTAAAGCCATGCTCTGTCATAAACCTGTCAAACCTCAAATACCACTATCTTGGAGCTTGCTCAAGACCATATAACCTGGCCTTATGTCTCACCTGTCCATTCTCTCATTTCTTTAACCTGTAAATCCATTCATTTTTTAGTGCTTTCTTTCTGGCTGGCAACTCTACCAAATCCCACGTTTGGTTCTCATCCAAGGAATCAATTTCCTCATTCATGATATGCTCCCACTGTTTCCTAGATTCTACCTACATTGCCTCTTTAAAACTTCCTGGTTCTCGACCATCAGTGAGCAACAAGTAGTATAAAGAAGGGGAATAATGAATTTGAGGTTTACTTACCCTTTTGGACCTCCTCATGGGCATTTGAGACTCATTGACAGCTTGTTGTCTGCCCAAATTTCATTCTAACAATGATAGATTCCAGTCATCTCTCAGTCTGCACCCAACCGATGTCAGTTCTATCTGATTGACATGACCGACGTTGATTCTCAACTGACCGACGTCAATTTCCACCTGCCTGACATCACTGACTTTGGTCTCCACCTGACCAATGTCGATTCCTACTTGATCGACGTCGGTCTCTGACTGATCGACGTCAGTGTCTGTGTTTTCCTGTGAGTGATGATTTTTACCTGCGAACTCATTTTGGATCATAACCTTGTCCAAATCAACATTGCCCTGCTCAGAATTATTCAGCCCCTTGAGCTGATCACTATCCATCACCTTCTCATTGAAAACTAAGGCTTTCCATTTCTTAAATGTGTCAAAACCATCAGATTTTATCTTTATGCAATAAACCCATACCTTTCTTGTAGCATCATCAATGAAATAAACATAACACTGTGATCCTCCAATAGAAGCTCCCTTAGCTGGTCCCCACACGTTTGTGTGAACAAGCTCCAACTTGTGCTCCTTTGTTGACCCAGTTTCAAGAAACCTCACTTTTTTCTGTTTCCAAAAATACAATGCTTACAGAAATCTCGATCTATGCTTTTCAAATCTAAAAGCTTACCTTTTGACTTAAGAATATCCATTCCCTTCTCATTCATGTGACCAAGCCTACAGTGCCAAATCTTTGCATCTACAGCTGAAGTAGACAAAACAGAAGGAGAATCAGTAATACAAGTAGATAAATAAAGTGTACCTACTTTCTTATCTCTAGCTAATACAAGTGCACCCTTGGAAACTTTCCAAGATTCAGCTATGAGAGTTACTATGCAACCCTCATCACCCAACTTTCCTGCAAAAATCAGATTCCTCTTCAGGTGGGTACATGCATGACATCCTTCAACACCCATATGTTGCCATTCTGCAATTTCAGCTACACTTTTCCTTTGCCAACAATTTTACAAGGCTCACCATCCCCTAAATAAACTTTTCCAAAGTCTCCATGGACATAATCATGAAAAAATTCTCTATTTGGGGTTGCATGGAAAGAAGCACCAGAATCTAAAACCCATGATTCTACCTGACTATCCAAAGAAAACATAAGAGCATCCTGTGCAACAATACCTGCATCATTTGCTTCTTTATTACCTTCATGCTTATCTTCTTTCAACCAACAATCTTTCTTTGCATGTCCTTTCTTTCCACAATTCCAGCATGTTATTCTTCCATTTCTGGATTTGAATCTACTGCCTCTCTTTGACCTTGATTTCCCTTGCTTGACCTTCTCTCTGTGCCATCCCCTGCTTTCAACACTTAAAGCATTACCTGATGTTTCCCTTGTGCTTTTCTTGCAAATTTATTCATTCAAGATTACACTAACAACATCATCAACTTTCAAGATATTTGAAGCAGATGCAGTATTACTAACTGCTATTACCAAGCTATCCCAACTTTCAGGTAAAGAGCATAAGATTAAGAGAGCCTTAATTTCATCATCAAAAACTATTTTGACTGAATTTAACTAATTTACTAATCCATGGAAGTCACTAAGATGACTAGATACCGATCCACCTTCCTGCATTTGCAAATTAAATAATTGCTTCATAAGAAATACCTTATTCGAAGCTGAGGGTTCTTCATATAAAGTTTCCAAAGTATCCATTAACTCTACCGTTGTCTTTGCATGTGATAAGTTGAAAATCATAGACAATGCCAGGCTCAACCTTATAGATCCTAGATCCTTTCTATCAAGAACATTCCATTCTTCATCTTGCATATATGTGGGCTTACTTGAAACCCCACTCAATGGTAAGTACAGATCTTTCTGATACAGATAATCTTCTATCTGCATCCTCCATAATTGATAATTTTTGCCATTGAATTTTTCTATTCTTAGTTTACTTTCTTCTGCCATTGCTTTACTCCCACTCAATCAAAAACCCCTGAGTGAACCTCTAATAAACAAACACTAACTCGCTCTGATGAACCACTTGTTAGTGAACCAAGCTCTGATACCAACTGTTAGGATCCTCCTTAGAGTACAATTGATTACCTTTGTATAAGCAACTAAACACGGAATTAAACCAGAAGTAATAAGTAACTAGAAATCAGAAACAACAAAGAATAGGTGATACGAGAAACAATACAATCTTGTATTACACTCTTCCAGAAAGAAATACAATGAAGAAATTTTACTCTTCCCAGACCTCTTGGGTGTACAGTAATTCTCCCTCAAGAGTTCTCTCTCTCTCAATCAATTACAACCAACTCAACACTGAGTTGTTCCCTCTAGTGACAATCAACCCAATGGTTGTTGTTGCCTACTTCCAAGTCCTTGTGACAATCAACTCAATGGTTGTTTTGCCTACATTGACCCTCACAGACCTTCTTGATCTTGCACCTTGTAGATCTTACCTGATCTTGCTTACACCGTGTGTTGCAAATCTTCTTGATCTTGCTACCCCGCAGATCTAACTGATCTTGCACACACACACACCTACAGATCTACTTGATCTTGCACACTTTTAGATCTAATTGACCTTGCTTACCTTACAATACAGCCCCATGGGTCTCTTAAATAGATCCCAAAACAAACAATAATTATAAACGCAGACTCAAGACTAAAATTAGTCTTTACATGCAAACTAATTGTTCGTCTAAAATTAGAACAGTTCTAGAAACGCACAGATGACCGATGTCGGTCTCTGTCTATCTGGAGATGATTGATGTCGGTCAATGCATAATCAATGTCGGCAGATTCTGGTTGACCCTGACTGATGTCGACAGGTTTTGATCGACGTCAGTTACTGTGTAACCCAACAACCTCCACATTTACATATTTAGTGAAGCTTTTAGCTCCACAACTCAACATCCCTTTCACCTTATCACATTTTTTGTGATTAGAGGTATCTCAATTCGTTTCATGTTCATTTCCCTTTGATTTCCCTTCCTTTCATTCCATTTTAGATAAAACAAGGTCAAAGTCAAGATTACACTTTTATTTAACATGAATAAAAATGACCCTTAAAAACCATGCTCTCTAAGTCCTCTTTCTTAACAACCAAATTTAAAGTTTTTGAATGACAATCATTTTTAAAATCCATGTTTAGTTCTCTGAATCCGTATGGAGGAGAAATAACAAAATCCATAAAAAAGATAAAACCCAAATCATTAACAAAAGGAAATGATCAAAAGGTAATATAAAATCAAAAAGCCAACATCACACTAAAAGATGTGATTCATAACACATCTCCCATTCCTAATCAAATCTCAAACTCCACAGTTGGCCTCAAAAGAGATTTGAGGTCCATTAGGATGTAGTAGTCTATTAGATTGAGATAAGAGAATTTAAAATTATCTATAGTGCTACCTACTTTCTAACACAAGTACCTAATCTCCCTAGTATCCCAATGGCTCTGTAAGGAGTCCTAAGGAATGGAGAACATGTTGTGATAAGGTAGGTTCATTTTGTTTTCACGCATATAACCTTCCTAGGATGATATTCATATTTTATTTGATAACCCAAGATTTGTGTGGTTAGGAGAGTTTTTCAGATTCTTTAATGTCAAAAGTCCTCTTATTTTGACAAACTTAATTTTAGTATCTTGACTTCTATAAAGAGTCTCTCTACCTTAATTTCTCCTACATATCCCCCACCACCCATTTCATTCCCCCCTTGAGAGGCAAGTTTGATTCTAAATATGTTTCCCTATTTTTATATTTTCTCTTCTTCATAGCTCAAAACATGCTAACACTACTTTGTTTTGGTTTTATATATCTTTAGAACAAAACTATGGATTATTTTCTTAACACCATTGTTTTACATTTTTAGAATTTCATTAGTTTCATTTTAAAAAATTATCATTCTTTTTTCTCAAACAACTACATATTTCTTTACTTTTTCCATTATTGAGTGAGTTTGGATTGTTACTTCTCACTCACCAATGTTATTTTTACTTCATATGCTTTTTCCATTGTTGAGTGAGTTTGGATTGTTACTTCTCACTCATCAATGTTGTTTTAATTTTACTACTTTTACATGTCCTTGGTTTGATTTAGTTTGTCATTTTTATTACCTAAGAAATGATTTTTCATTGAGTTTTTTGGTCATTTAGTACCCTTGGCTTTTCAGTTACCTAATTTACTTTTAAAAAATTGGCTTGGTCATTTGGTCCTAACTTACCAAATTAGGACCAAATTTATCACCCTAGCTTACCAAATTTCCAAGTACATCATGCCTACACATTATAGTTATCTTGATTTTCCTTCATTTGTTTCTCTTTGCTCTTTAGTTTTGTATCCTTAGGGCTTGTCCAAAGCAGTCTTTGTGCCCTCCATGATAAAAAAATACAAACACAACAGACAACCATTCAATGATAAAGGTAAGTCAAGGGATGCATTTATTACTTATTTATTTCAGTTATTTCATTATAGTAATTTGCTTTCAATTATTTTATGCTTTAAAATAATTCAATTTATTTAGCTCAACATTGTGTGTTGTATTTTTTTCTCGAAGCACAATCTTGCATTACAATTGTGTGACACGTGATGAGCTTTGAGTGGGGCATATGTATACACACAATATTTTTAAACATTATTAATTACTAATAATTTTTCTCTTGCAAAAACCCATTGAGTCTCAATCTCTCTGAGTGCATTCCTTAAAGGGTGCATCGAGAAAGGGGTGGGAAGACCATTGGTGCTTCAAAATATTATTGTTACCTATACCACCACTTAAAACCAACACAAGTCCTTCCTATACATTTACCTAAGCTTTGACACCTCCCTTACACTCCTCCTAAAATAATTCATCACCTCAAATATCCCCTACCTAAGCTAAACCCCTTTTTACCATCCTCCAAACATAGTCGAACAAATTGACCCTGTTCTAGGAATTGAGCACTTTATAAGACTAAATTAGCCCAACTGACTTAGTTTGGGACCTAACTATTTTATTTCCTAAATAATTACATTGACTGGAGCAACTATGTCAGCTAAAATTTTAAATGGATTTAGGGTTAGATTTGGATATATAAACGCATATTTCACCCCATTTCCAATAGAGAGAATCATTCATTTGTGTTTCTTTATGATCTATTCATCCACCATTTTACTTGATGAGTCATTACTTAGGGTTTCATACATCTTTGGAGAATAAACTTATATTTTATAAATATTATTGTTCCCTATACCACCACTTATAACCAACACAATTCCTTCCTATACATTTACCTAAGCTTTGACACCTCCCTTACACTCCTCCTAAAATAATTCATCACCTCAAATATCCCCTACCTAAGCCAAACCTCTTTTTACCATCCTCCAAACATAGTCGAACAAATTGACCCTATTCTAGGAATTGAGCACTTTATAGGACTAAGTCAGCCCAACTAACTTAGTTTGGAACCTAACTATTTTATTTCCTAAATAATTAGGTTGACTGGAGCAACTATGTCAGCTAAAATTTTAGAAGGATTTAGGGTTAGATTTGGATATATAAACACATATTTCACCCCATTTCCAATAGAGAGAATCATTCATTCGTGTTTCTTTATGATCTATTTGTCCACCATTTTACTTGATGAGTCATTACTTAGGGTTTCATACTTCTTTGGAGAATAATCTTATATTTTATAAATATGTTGGATGCATAGCAGAAGTCTTGTAGCCTAGATCTGATTTATCTTTGTGATCCTTATGAAACACAATAACATCTTGCAAAGAACCATTGGCCAAGGGAGAGATTGAGCCTCGGCAGGTTCGTCTTCAAGGTAAGTATTCCTAACTCTTATTCCTCTATTTTGGTAGATAAAATTGCATAAGTAATGGCTTATGAATTTATTTATCTATGCTTAGGATTACCTCTATATTGAATTGAGTAGAGTTTTTCTTTGCATGTTTATTGTTTATGTTTATTATCCCCTATTTGTGCCACAAGTTTTGGTGAACACTATATTAGATTTACTTTACTTTGTTACAAACCATAGGACCTAGTTAGCATTATTGTGTGGTATTATTTGAATGGAAGCTTTGGAACCCTATTTAGTGATATTGTATGATAAGAGACCCCTTAGTAAGGTCTATAACATCCATATTGATTATGACCCCATTATCTAAATGTACCAACAAGCGAAATGGCTAGATTGATGTATATTCTCTGATTTAGGATTTATTTATAAAATAGCTTCACTTTCCATTATATACAATGGGTCTCCTGACAGGGCATGATGGGAGGCCAAGAACTTGGTCTTGGACATTTTTTACCACCCTATACATGTTGGCAATGTTAGTTTTGAGCCATGAAACATCAAAAGTGGAGATATCAAACTGTTACAACTATAAAATCATATATCACCCAATAGTTATGCATGAAGACATTGATTTTCTCAATTTTCATTTCATAGGGAAGGGATTCCCTCTTCGACAACATCCTCATCCTAAAATTGTAATAATATTGACTTTTTGTGTTCTTTCCTTATTATGAGAATGTTTTTTCTAAAAAACTCTTATTGAGATTATTTGATAGTGCAAATGTGTGTGTGTGTGCACACGCGCGCGCGCGCCCACACACACACACACACACACACACACATTGAGTAGATAAAAAATGACTAATATGAGTGCAGTGGAGAGGGAGTGAACAAAGTTGAGGAAGTGAAACAAAAGAGCTATAACCCAAAAAATATTTCAAATCCTCATGAGACATGAGACTTACAATATTGCACTACTTCAAAGGGCCAAAGAAGAGTCTCTAAAATAAGGGTATCAATTGTATGAAAAGAAGATAACACAACATCAATTCATGATTAATTACCCCATTTTCATGAGAAGTTAAGGATTAATTTCCCTCTTCAAGGGTGAATATGGAGTAGCTATCCACATTATAGTAGTGATAAATGGTGTAGCCCGATTATGAGAGGCATTTAACACTAATATATGACTCTATCTCAAAACTATACTATTTTCTCCCATATACTTTTAACTCTAACACATGTTGAAGGATTGTAAATTAGTTTTAATAATTACACAAAGAAAATATTAAAGATGATCATATCTAAATATGGCCATACAACTATCAAATTTAGTTTCAAAATAATATTACGGAAAGATGATCACCAAAAAATGTGAACATATAAATAAATTACGTAAAGGCATACAAAATAAAAACATAATATAATGTCGATGAATGCCATAAAGACATATAATTCCGTTAACACATAAATTGCTATATAAACATACAAATAAATTTCATCATATAAGAACATAATAAAAAGTCGGGTGAATGTCATATAGGCACAAAATACCAAAAATGCATACATTGACATATAGTAATATAAATAAATGCATCATATAAGACATCCTAATAATCAAACCATCACCATCTCTTTGTTTTCCTTAAAAAAGACCCTCCCCGAGATGCTCTAATCGTAGATGGAGATGCCTTGGATTCTTCTAAGGTTTGACTATGTGTCCTCATACACTCATAGCTTGCTTGTAGCATAACATGTTCATATACAAATATTAATAGAAAATTTACATACTAGACATGCAACCAAGTTTATAAATTAATTTTAAACTAATACAAAAAGTATTTAAACATGCACTTACTATAATCTCGTGGTCATGCTCAATCTGCATCTGACACTCAATAAGGTCAGTGATAGGTTGAGGTGCATGAATAAGTGTGTGAAAGGGGGAGAAAATATGATAAGGTTCTCTAATAAGCATCTAAATAGGAATATCATATGTCATCAGACAAACCTACATCCACAATATATTCACATAAGTTATATTTGCCAAAGTATAAAGTAAAATTATTAAAACAAATTTATATTTACAATTCAAAATTACAAGTTAACATGTACCTCAGTGGGTGCATGCATAAATGACATTGCAACAACAATGCCTTTGTTTATCTCATCCTATAGAGATGGAGGAGTTTCCATTGTGGTCATTGACTAAATAAATAATATATGATTGTTAGTTAAGCATAGATCTATAAAAATCAAATACATGTACATGGAGCATAATATTAATGAAATATATAATAGTACAAGATATGTTTTTTAATTTTTTGTAATCTATTAGAGTTGAAATTGTGTCACTTAATTTTACACAAATGTGTATTGACTTAAAACATAAGGAACTATTTTGCGGTACAAACCCAACTTAAAGTTGATGCAACTAAAAAATGCTTAGATGCATTGACTTTGAAAACACAAAAACATCAAATTTAATTGTGGTACAAAGCATCGAAAATTATCAATTTCCGATGTGATTCCATCCCAAATGGTGATGCAAGTTGCACTTAATGTAATAGTGGATACAAGGCTCTTAACTCTTTATATTGATGTTGTGAGGAATTTTTAGTTTTTTTGAACCAGTTGTCACAATCTAACCTTGACCACATGTATTTTCCATCTATAAGACTTATTGCATTGAAATATGGAAATGTCACTAATATTGTCAAGACTATATAAACGGTCCTTGAAGACTATCATGACCATATAGATGGGGCTATGATCTTGACAAAACTTGCAATTGCACCAAAACTTTTGATCTAATTTGCCCTAATGACATCTTTCGCATTGGATGTGTTTTTGGACTCTTGTATTCCTACAATAAATTGAATAGACAAATCTAAAATGTCAAAGGTATAGTTTCGGGCTCTGTTTTGAAGCAATCCACCCATTTATCAAACCCATCAAAGAGAAATAGATAATTGATAAAATAAAATTGCATACCAAAACTAACTTCAACAAGTTGTCCAAGACTCTTCCCTAGAACAGAATACAAGCTAGGGAATGATAAGTGCTCAAGTGTGTTCAATGATCAAATGAACCTAATTATTTTTTTATTTATATATAAATGACTTGAAAGACAAAAATGCTCAGATGGGTCCTTCCATTTAAAAGCGTGGCATATATCAAAGTTTCAGGGGCATATGAATTCTCTGAGGAAGAAGACATAAAGAACTTGGGGTTGATTAGGAGTTAACATGAAAATGTGTGAGGAGTTTAAAGCCACAAAATTAGACACATCAGTTGAAAATACCAAGTTTAGATTAATAACTTGTACGCAAACAAATACACCAAACATACATAAAATAATACTAAATAAATCCCCGGAGACCATTTTTTAAACTTTTATAGTAACCAATTCTTAATACGAACAACTGTATTATAACTCCTAGTTCCATACTCTCCTCCAACTCGGAAATGTTACATTCATTCACATGAACTATATAATAAGAGAACTTATCAATTACAAATGCGATGCACTTAAAAAGAATTTCTGTTAATAAAAAATAGTTGGCGTGCAAGATTGCACAGATCGATTCTCTTATAAAATCGCCGAGTGCAGTGGACAAAATGCTCGACCCAATTGAAAAAGGAACCAGCGGCAAAGCGAACAATAGATAGCTGCATGACATTGAATGTAAACAAAACTGGAGATGCGGGGCATCGATCCCCGTACCTCTCGCATGCTAAGCGAGCGCTCTACCACCTGAGCTACATCCCCATTTCACTGCATGATGCATGATATTAGTATCTTCAAAACTATTTAATATATTTTCAGACACGGCACCCCCTGCTTAGGAATAAAATTAGTCGTCGCCGTTGCCGGGGATAAACCCCGGGTCACCCGCGTGACAGGCGGGAATACTTAGCACTATACTACAACGACTCACTTTTGTTTTCGCTTATCAATATAAATAAATTCAGTTTTGTTTTTAATCGTAATTTTTTCATTGCAATTTTGTACAATGATATGGTATTACACTAATTCTTGCTAACCTATATACATACATACATATTGAGATACCCTATATTTGTTCATAAATGATATGAAAGAGGTGTTATACTAATTCTTGCTTCTTCTATTAAAAAATGTGTATAATTATTATCCTTCATTCTGATGTAACGGTCAAATGAAATTGAAAGGTTGATAAACAGGGTGTATAATGAGTGCACTTTTGATGTGGGAGTGATCATTAACCCTTGACAATCAATATTGTCAATATTTATTGTTGTTTTGTTGAGACTCATTCCTTGCGCTTTATATATTATTAGAGCCCATACCATTTTGATAGGCATTTGGCAAAGACCACCCTATATAATAGGAGGAATTAGAATATGTGTTCGATTGCAAACATCCCATGGGTGACCACAGTGTTTTTTGATGAAAACAACTATGTAAATGGGCAAGGAAGTTGGATTTGAATTTGTGTGGTAGAGAATGTGAATTTTTTTCCCGATTGCTCCATTAACTAAATCTGTTGCCACTCAAAGGTTAGATGTCAACATATTTTTGTGTCCTTTACACAGAAGCACAGTTTGCTCGAGTTGAGTCTCGTGGGTCAATGTCACCTGTTGTTTGCTATGTTCTGCTTTACAACTTGTTATTGGAATGTTTCATGATTTTAGCATTTACTTATTATGTATTATTGCCAAATTTTTTAGTTGCATACAAATATGTTGACACTTTAAAATCTTCTTGTTATTTTTCTTGTATGAAGGATGATGTTCTGGACATGAGCATATTCCAGTCTTTTCCATTGGGTTTGCATTTCTGATATTGTTCAATAAATTTCTGAACAATTGTTAATTTTCTGTGCATCCATGTTGATGGAAATTTGTGTTTAGTGTTACCACTGTGTCAAATCCTTGTCAAAGGGTATGGCCAAATGATTTTCCTACATACATTGGTTTGTCATTTATAGGTGGAAGTTGTCCCAAATCACCAAAAAGTATAACTAATCAACCTCCAAAATCTTTGTTGTTATGTTGAGAAAATGCCTCACGCAATTGACTATTTATATGGTTGAGCATATTTGGCCTTATGAAGCTCATTTCATTAATGAGCACATGTTCAATGTGTTTCATTTCTTCTTGGAAAATTATTAGTGCTTGTCCCTCAAGTTCCTTCATGTCGTGGATAGGAATGCAGAGGCTTGAATGTATAGTTGAAGCATTTATGTTAAAGGTTTCAACCCCAATTGGAGCAAGGATAAGGGGATAATTGGGTCTCCCTGTAAGTCCATTCAAACTACATTTGATGCAGCCAATCAAGTAGGATTTGCATATACCTGTTGTTCCTTATATAATCATCTTGAGTGATGGATCCTTTTTTTTTTTTTTTTTTTTGGGTGGGGCGGGGGGAGGAGGGGGGAGTTAAAGGCTAGATGTTGTTACTAGATAACTCATTCGGTAGTGTTTTACTTGTGTAATCTGTATATGTATTTTGGGTGACTATGCACTGAGAATCTATAAACTATGGTGTTATTGTGTGTAGTCCAAGTAATACCTCAAAATGATCCCAGTTGTGGCTAGAGTCAAAATCAACGATCCCAAGCATTTTGATGTCAGCTATGATATTATCGCTTGATGAGTACATGTGGGATAACAGTGCCCACTCATGCATTTGCACCTCCATATGTACATCTTCTTGAGTGTCACTAGCATCACTGCTTGAGTCAGCATTATTTTTTTCTTCTATAGAGATCTACTCAATATGCCATGGAACATACAAACCCTTGATTTGTTCCCAATGTGCAACAATGTAATGTGTAGTTAAACCAATGTCCACTGCAATGTTGCAGAATGGTTTATACAACATGAGCTCTTACCAACAAAAAGCTTCATAAGATGGTGAATCAATAGGAGCCATAATAGAGAAATGAGGGAAAATGTGAACAAGAGCTTGGATTTTTTTTGTCTCCATTGATTAGTTTTTCTTTGATTATTGAAAAACCATGTTCAGCTAGCTTCAATGAGTGGTAATCTATCTAGAAAAGGACAATTTATGTTGGAGTGAAGTATATAAGCTTGATTTGGGTGAGGTTCAATCAGATAGGAGGTCAGACCCCCTCACAAGTAAACAAAATCTCTCTCCATTGCTTTTTCCCTCTTTATTTCACTCATAGATGCATTATCGATAAGTCTGACATCCCTTTTAGTGTGCATTGTATTTTTGTGCTAGTTTTTGTTCTCATAAATACATTTTTGGTAGAGCTCAATGTCCTACATTTTTTAGTACAATTTTGTGCCACTTGTTTCACATTTCACTCAATCTTGAGTACCCTGAGATTATAGTTGTCAAACTTGATTACCCTGGCACACATTCAAATATTTTTTTGTATGCTCATATTATACACTTCAAACCTAAGCTTATGAAAGCATCATCCTTCACCATCTGTATTCATTTGGGATGGATTTCAGATCACTTATGGTGGCATCAATATTGTTTATGAGTATTTTACTAGTATGGGTCCTCCATTGTTCATCTTCTTTTTCCACACACCACTTTTATGTTTTAAGAGCAACTCTCTTATTTTTTTATGGCATCTTCTATAGATTGATAACATTCTAGGTTTCTTGCTTCATATGGTGTTTTTTATTTTGGGATAATTCATGTACTCACACTAAGTTATAAAGTGCCATGGGGGGTTTGTTGATTCAACCTTGTCTACTTTAATGCATTTTTGTGCTCTATTTTGGGCACCTTTTCACTATTTCAGTTGTTTAACTTTCCCATCACCACCAGGGCCATCTTCTTGAGAAACATTTGATCTGTATCTTTGACACTTTTTTGAAAGTTGACAATCTCCTTCAGATTTGTTATGGAGCTTTATCTCCTTCTGAATGGTAATTATTCTAGTGAATATAGTGTCAACATGTTAGTGTTCGAGTAGTGGATTTAGCCCATTCATACAGACTTATTTGCATCACTTCGCCTAGTTAGTAGTATGGGGGTATGGTGCAGATCTTGCTTCTCCAGTTGTCATGTTCCTTACTAACCCTTGGTGCACTACATCTTCTATCAATAGATCAAATTCATTTGGTGAAATTGTTTTCACTATCAACACCTTTAACAGTCTCTTTTTTATAAGTATTATTCTGGTGAATTCCAGTGTCAATTTCTTTGTGATTGAATAGTAGATCTAGACCACTCATGCAAAGTTGATTTCCATTGATAATTTCAAGTCCACATAGAGTGCATTTCTATTTGATGGTCTTCATTCCATCCTATGCACATTCTTCAATGTTATGTTTGAGTATTGATCCATTTACTTTCTTGGGATGCCTTGCAACATATGTTTTCCTCCCTCAACTTTAGTTATTATTACTAGTTTTTGGGTACCTTTTGGTGATACATTTCATCCTTGATGACTCTTTTTCCTCAATGTTTTGAGATCAATGTTTTTAATAGAGTTAGCCTCATAAAGAGTATTGGTTCCTATTTGACTTGGCAATTATAGAAACTCAACATCCATGTATTTTGGTAAGATGGATTGGTTACCATAAGACACTTTGTATTTCACTATGATTTTTTACATGGGTACCTAATCAAGCCTAGTTGTTGAGACCCATTTAGTATTTTTGCTTTTTATTTGTTCACTCCCTATTTTATGCTTAAGGGAGGGTGTTGGATTAAAGCGTATAAGCTTGATTTGGGAGTTGTTTTTTTAATTATTAGAGATTATTCTATATTTTTCATGTATTTATTGAGGGCACAATAATAATAGATACTCATATTTTATAGATTATTCATGCAATAATAATTTATTGCACGAAACAACATACCTTGCCTACTTAATAGGGACTCCCATGCATTTTGACTTGGTCAGTTGTGGAGACCCACATGGATGATGTGAATACATTTACAGAGACTTTATTGTGCATATTTTTCTATGTTGTGCAATGTCTACATTATTATAAGTGTGATAATAGTGTGAAGGATTGACCCTATGGACGTATGAGTGTATATAACACTCCATCAATTTATATATGCTTCAATGAAAAATGGTAATTTTATTTCATGAGATGTGCTCTTAGAAACACATTTAAATATTTGTTTTCTAATAGACTAGGTAATGAATTTTCTACTATAAACCATTAAAGGTAGTTCTTGTAGCATGTGGCATGTCTCCTTTGCACCTATGCCATGGTCAACAATAGTTTCTATGAGAAACTTTTTGTATGCAACCATCATTGACAGATCAATTACTATTAAAGCTAATATTTGAGTTAGCATATGGTGGTAACTTTCAGACTTCATTTCAAATTTTGAAGCATACTTTGTTATATACTTGAGCAAGACATGACAAGAGACAATTGGTTGACAATCAACATTTACATGCCATATTGAAAGCATACTTGAGTTGTGGATGTTCACTCCTTCATCATTACGTTATAGAAGGTATGTTTTGTATCTACATGGTAGAGTAGTTCCCCTTTTTCATAAACATGTAGATTCATTACATTTGGTGTGTCATTAAACTTAATTTATAAGATCCTCATAATTTGTTTGAGCATTAAAACCAAATATTTCATCAGTGGTTAGCAAACATGGATCGTATAGATTAGAATGGTGGACTATATCTTGGAGTTTGTCTTTGGTCCATGGATTCCATGCTATCACATAGCGATAAAAACATAGTCTTGTAAAATCCACTTGAAGAGGATATTCCCAATTCAAAGCATCCAAGTTGGGTGCATTTTCTAACCATAAAAATCCATATATGTGTGCAGAGCCTCTATGTTTCCATTCATACCTGATTATTAAAATATAAATAATACATAATAATTTTTTAGGGTTATTCTATGTAATTAGATAAACCAAATATAGTTTAAATATCAATACATGTATAAAAAATCCTGGTTGTGGAGATGCTTATCTACGATTTCTTCATAGAAGATTATAAATCATTTATCCATGTATGAAGATATAAGATGCATATTTTCAATAACATTTTGGTTTCCCAATGACTACCATTGCCTGGGAGAGCTGGAGGGTCACCTGGTATGACTCTATGTAGATCTAGTCACTTGGTGTTTGTCGTGCTCAGGTGAATAATAATGTTGGGGATCCAAATTATGTGATCACATTTGTTAGTTCACTTCTACAATTGGACCAAAATGAACATGTACCTCTAAATGATGATCCAAAATGCATTAGTTGATCTATAATAGTAGCATTAGGTAACTATGTTAGATGTACAGTTTGAAATTGTGATTGGAAAATTGTCCTCAATTTTTTTTTACAAATACTACTGATGTTCCCTAGATTTGATGATGCATAATTAAGTTTAAAAAGAAGTAATGAAAGTATGGATGCCTCCCAAACTAGTTATCCTCATTTCGGACTAAGTACATAACATATTCATACAACTGGACTTTCCTAATATGGGGTTATTGATACATGTAAATTCTTGTTGGGAAAAGAGAAGGAAATGTCATGGAAAATAAGCCCTCTATGTTGTATTCATTGATAGGCGAGATGGTAACATTTTTCAAATTCAGTACAAATGGCAGACTGTTATTGGTATTGTTTACATAATCTCTTATTTGGTCTACCTCTCTTTGTGCATTTGGAAGAGATGAAAGAAATAATGATGTTTGATAATCATGTAGAGTTTTAGGTGCACTTGTGTTTTTATTGAAGTCCATATTGATTATTTTCACGTCTTCCATGTCCACATTAATATAGTGAAGGGAAGATGATATATCGGTAGGCTAAGATGGGATTACAATAATTGTTTGATGGTCAAGTTAAACATCTCTGTAATAGGGGTTATTTTCCATCTTGTATTGTAGTGCTTACATGACATATGTCCTACTTATATGACAATCATATGGTTTGTTGTCTGAGCCAACTCTTCTTATGACCAAAATGTCAATATCTTTAGTTTGACACGGCAGGCACTTAATAATAGAAGATATATCTTGAGTAAATTTAATAGTGTGACCATTGTATTTGTATTTTCCACCCTGTGCATGGGTTATTTGCAATATTGGATTAACCTGTGCTATGAGCATCTCCTCAACTTGAGTGAGCCTAGATGACATTTTGGGTTGTATACCTGGGTCCATGTTATTTGAAGTAGAGAAATGATTATTGTTATTTTATACAATGCATCAATAACAAGTATGTTCACCATGTAAATTACTTGTTTGTATCCTTGGATAAATCTCCTTGCATATGAAACATGCATGTATTGAAGAAAGATGATATATCCTTCCATATAATTTCTTATGAGGTTATTCAATAGAGAGACTACATATTGTGGGGTTGATAGATGTTTTTTATGCATGGTAATTAAGTTGATGATGTGCATTTATTTGATCTTTGTGTATTTTATAACTCAAATAATCTCTTTTGTTTGTTTTCTCATTCTCCATGAATGTTTGTAATGATCATGAAGAAAAAAGTAAATGTTATTTTTTTGCGAATGATATTGAGAGTTAAAAATTCCATATATGAAAACAATATATTATGTAAATAAACAAGTAATTGAGAGCGATGAAAAAAAACTATAAATACTTGATGAGCTTAAGATAAAAATTCGTAAATGTTAAATTGTTACAAATGGTATGTATAATCTATTTTGTTGCATATGAAAAAAATACACTATGTAAAAACATAATTATTTGAAAGTCATGGCTATAGGTGAATATTTGTATGGATGTAATTGTAAGACTATAAGCAAATTTGGATGCATGATTTTGAGCACAATTTATGATAATGTAATATAGAAAAAATAAGTGTATTTTCTTACAAAAATTGCATATATGTAGATACATGTTACTTGCGACTACTTGGCTTTTCTTAAGTACATATATGTACTAATTTACATCAAATGCATAGAATAAAGACACACCTTTTGGTGTAGCTTCATATTTAATTGCATTTATAATGGTATAATGCATGTGTTCCTTGTCATTGTACATCTCCAATTTTGTTGCTAGTGTGAAATGATATTTGCAAAAGAGCACTTTTTTTACAATTTCCCAAACCTCATCAGGAGAAGCCAATATGTTTTGTAGATCTTTTGTTATGATACCCATGATTGAAACAATAACATCATCAAATGTTGTGGTCCATATTGTACCTATGATGTCTTCTAATATGAAATTCTAAGCGTACTTATATTCACAATCTTCTACATCGATATGACATTTATGATAGTTCCAAGATGCATCAATTTTCTAAATCAATTTCTTTTTTACATTGTTTATTGTCAATTAGAGCAATGCAAGCATGATAACAAAATTTTGTCATTATAATGTGTATGACCATTGCATCCAATGTAAATTAAATTTATTTCCTAAGAACTCTTGATTAATGAATGTCTACAATTGTTCTATACTCAGTAAAACTTATACTCGGTGATGCTATTGTCATTAGTAGGGTTGCACCATTTTCCTTATACCATCTATGTATTCCATGTCCCTTAGGCATATCCAAATTGATAAAGAATTATGTATCTGAGGTAGTCCTTATAGTTTTTCCATTGTATTTTTGAAGTCTATCTTTTTTTATGTCAAGAATTGGTACCGGTAGTGTCTTGGAATCACATAAATTTGCTAAAATTTTACCCTCTTCATCACAAAAAATTCCCCAAACAGCCACTTTAATATTATACTCAGAGTTGTCTTATAGTATTAGTGTTCTTTTCATATTTGAAGTTCCATCTGGCCTTGTGAAATTGAAGGCAACAATAACAGATATAACAATGCCAATAGTGTCAATTTTTGTGTTTGTAGTTGCATCTTTGATATCCTTAATTATTTTGAAGTCAAATTGGTATAGTGGGATAATGGGATTTTCATCAAAACTATGTTTAACAAAGGATGTCATGTTGAGGATAATCTCATATGAATTTTTTGTTTGGTTGTATTTTTTGTTTGCATATTTTAAAGTTTCATTTGAAATTGATTATATTTTTCTAGTTTGAATTTGACTAAAGAAATGAGTTGCCACTTGACCAAAAAAATTTACAATGATGTTATCTCCTTCATTGTCGACAATGTTGAATCTAAAAAACTACCTTAAACCACTATTGTTTGTGTATGTACGTAGAATCCCCTTATTAATAAATCTACTCTATGTAGTCTAGTTGTGTTTGTAAGGATTTAAATGTCTAACTGTAGTGTGTGGTAGTAGCTGCATGAATTCTTCTTCAAACATTGATCCTAATGCTTTGTTCATATCAATTTATTTTTCATGACTATCCATTATTTGAAATCTAATTTTGGTGTACAGGCAAACAAATGCAATTTTTTTTTCCAATGTGGATAGTTTCCTATAAAACAAGAAATAATAAAAACAATAATGAGTGTGAGTTTTTATTATGTGTAAGCAAGAGAAAACAATGTATGAAAAAATGGATGTGAAAGTGTATTTTGGCTTGAGTTAACTATATGTTAAGAAATGTTAAAATAAATTGTATATGAAATTCAACAATTGAAAATTGCTAGATATTTATAAATAAGAACATTGTAGTATGAATTGAAGGCCACTGATATAACAAATGTTTGATGATGCAAAATTGTAGAATATAAATATAAAATTGAAAAGTATAATCTTAAAATATGAGTATACATAAATGTAGTGCAATAGAAACCTGTAAATATAAAGAACACTATACAAAGATAGAGTGTTTGGTTAGTTTTGTTTATAAACCTTGTGCATATAAAGAGCATTAAAAGGATTAAAATACATATGAAAATTGAAAATCATGATACTAATGAAGAACATTGTAATAGTTTCCAATTTTTAATATGTATTACAAAATTATAATTGTTTTTCATATCTATACTACATAAAATGTAGATTGTTTTCAAGGAATTTAATAAAAAAGATGTTTTCAACACGAAAGAGCTAACCTTGAGACATAATTATTTACATATAAACTCTAAAATAAAATAAAATTAGATTAAATTATTTGACGTTGTGAAGTTTTTTTTCTCTATTTAGGCAATGTGCCTTGGATTTGGGTTTGAGAACATGGATTCCATTTCGGATTAACATATGGCCAGACTCATATTTCAAGGCATCCTTGACAATATCATATATGAGACCAAATCTTCTAAAGTATGTTTTGTTTGTTCTTAAACCCTATGATGAATATTGTATCAGGGTTTGTAACTAAAACCCACTCTATTAAGTTTCATTTTATATCAGTGACAAAAAGTTTTGGCATTCAATGATGGATGACGTGAATGAAAAACTATTTTCTATTGAAACTTTCTTCACACTGTATTTGTTTGATAGCCAAAGACCATGTTGGAGTCTTATTTGATATAATTGTGCTCTTTTTCTTTTTGGTTTTCATGTTGATAAAAAATATATGGGAGAAGCAACATGAAATATGAAATAAAAATATGAGTATAATGAGATTAAAATACGATACATGATTTTAGTGGTAATTGATTAAAAGATAAAATATAATTTAAGATTGAATGACCTAATAAATTTAAAATGAATGTATAAAAACACATAAGAAATTTTTTGAAAAAGATTATTACAAACATTGATTTAATTTAGTAAAGTTTAAAATACATGCATTCTAGCATGAGATGTTTATAAAGTTAGTTCTAGTAAATTCTACTCTTGTAGAATTAGTTAGTGACTATCATTGTTGTTATACATTTTAAAAAGTTTTGTTTAAGCAAGATTAAAATAGTTATTTTATGAAATATACAGATGAATTGTACATTTTTTTTTATTGGTAAAATACTATAATTTATAATTTATTATAATACACTATACTATATTGATATAGATCACATATTAAAATAATTTAGTGCAAAAATTAAAAATATGAGTCTAATGAGATTCAAAAATGATGCATGAATTGAGTTGTAATTGTTTATAAGATAAAATATAATTTAAGATGTAATGACCTATTAAATTTAAATGAATGCATAAAAGTATTTAAGAAAACTTTAGAAATAGATCATTAAAAATATTGATTTAATTTAGTAAATTTCAAAATATGCGCACTATAGTAAGAGATGATGATAAAGTTGGTTGCACTAAATTCTACTCTTGTAGTATTGGTTATTGACTATCATTATTATCATATGCTTTTCTAAATTTTTTTTTAAGCAATATTTAAATAGGTATTTTATGCAATATATAATTTAATTGTACATTTATTTTTTATTGGTATAATATGATAATTTATAATTTATTATAATACACTATATTGTATTTATCAATGAGATATGGGTGAGTTGATAAAGTCACTTGGTTGTTTCAAGCTCTACCTAGGTTCAAATCTCAATATAGTATATGAGGCCAGATGTGGTCATCATTGGTATTCTTGGGTCAGTTGTGACCATTGTTGGTATTCTTAGGATGGTTGTGGCTGTTTGTTGGTATTCTTAAGTTGGTTGTGGCTATTATTGGTATTTTCAGGTTGGTTGTGGCCATTCATTTGTATTCTTGGGTCGATTGTGGCCATTATTGGTATTCTTAGGACAATTGTGGTTATTTTTTTTATATTTGGTACATGTGATAGATGATCATTTGGGGAGCTAGGCCCCTGATTTTATCCCAAAATGGTTGGAGTTCCAGTCAAAAGCGAATACCTATAAAAAATACACTATATTATATTTAGATACATTACTTTTAGCTTATGTATTATAATATTATATTATTTACTAAAAAAAGTTAAGTTATTTGTAGTGAGAGATGTCTAATTAAAATATATATATGACATGTAATTGATTTAGGCACATATTAAATTTAATTTCTTATGAAATGTAGATATTTTAATCTATTGAAAAAAATCAAGAAAGAGTATTTTAGTATTAATAATATGTTATTATTGTCAAAATATGTTATACATAAAAAAGCACCATATTGTAGGGATTAAACAAAATTCATATAAATTTGCAACCTATGGGTCATTTGGTGATTAGCTATATTGTTCATATGATTTTTGACAAAGGAACCTTAACATTCTTTTGACCTCCATGTGTATTACATTATAATATTTTAGTATCTACAAACAAAAGCTTATTTATTTGCACTCTGAGATGTTGATTGTATTGAAATATATGTGATATAGTTATTTTATGTACATATTAAAATAAATTCTATATGACAATGGGACTGCATTAATCTAGTGAAAATCTCAAATATGAATAGTGTGTTATTAATAATATGATATATTTTTCAAAACTTGTTATATGCAAAATGCATAAAACATATAAGAAAACTTTAGAAATAGATCATTACAAACATTGATTTCACTTAGTAAATTTCAAAATATACGCATTATAGTACAATATGTTTATAAAGTTGGTTGTACTAAATTATACATGTTGTTAGATCATATATTCATTAATAAAAGATCTATTGTTTTTGAAGTCTCTCAAATTTAATAATATGTTATTATTGTCGAAATATGTTACACATAACAAAGCACCATAATTTATGAACTAAACAAATTTCATAGAAATTTACAACCTACGGGTCATTTGGTGATTAACTATATTGTCCATATGATTTTTGACGAAGAAACCTTAACATTATTTTGACCTCCATGTGTATTACAGTATAATATTGTAGTATCCACAAATAAAAGATGATGTATTTGCACTATAAGATGTTGGTTGTATTGAAATATATATGATATCTAGTTGTTCTGTGTACATATTAAAATAAAATTTTAATGACAATGGGACTGCATTAATTTAGTGGAATATCTCAAATGTGAATAATCTGCTATTAATATTATGATATTTATTTCAAAAGCTGTTATATATAACAAAGTACAACATTCTATGGACTTTACAAAATTTACATAAAAGTATAACATATGGTTCATTTGGTCCTTCACTATGTCAGTGGAACGTTTTTTTCACAAAGGAATTTGTGCATTATTTTGAGCTCCATGTGTGTTGCGTGGACATTATTCACAAGGTCAAGAAAATTATAAACTTATTCATTTTTTACAATATGGTCGTGCAATAAATTCATTGATGTTATTTTAGAAATGTTTCTACATGCGGTAGTTACATTGCTTGAAATAAATTGTATATGAGATACAAAAGGACTACGTGCATCAATTATGGCTGAAATTTTGACATTGCTATTGTTGTTGCTTGTAATTATAAATAGAATTGGATTTTTGTAACTTTATACATAATAAAAAGGAGGTACAATAAATCATGAGTTGTATTGACTACAATGGTATTGAGCCATAGGAAGATCATTTATATATGTTGTAGTTGTTTCAAATGGACCGTAAATATCTAGCTTGTTGTGGGGACTAAAATTGAGTCAGTTGATGTTGTGTTTGATATATCAATCAGTTCATACTAATTATTCATTGGATCCATGCTATAAAGGCAAAAACAAAAAAGTTTAAAATTCAAATTAAATACATAAATAAATTATAATATAATTTTGTAAGACATTAAACTAAATAAATAAGAATGACTGGTATATTGCATATAAGTTGTATAAATATGATCAAATATGACTTGACATAAGATGCTTTATATAAATAAAACAGTGTAAAATACAAACTAATAATTGAATAAATTAGTTGTGCATTTTCTATGTATAAATATTAGGGTATTAGGCTAGATAGTAATATACATTGGGGGGGAGGAGAGGGAAGCGGTGGGGTGGTCCCTCATTAATTTACTTTAAAAACTTATTGTATACACAGTCTAATGTTTAACTTAGGACGTGTTAGGAGAGCATCATAAGATTTAAAATCCTTTCGCTAATCCCAAATTCTGGTATCAAACAAAGCATTTGTAACTCGTTATTCTGAGTTGTACAATTGTCCTCATATGTTCCTCAATGATATGAATGGCCATGATCATATAATATTATATGGAATAATATATACCATAATATAAAATATGCTAAACACTTTTATTTTTACTTATGCTTTGTCTCAAATTGTGAGATACATATTTATTGATTTGAAACACTATCTAAATGAAATATTCACAAATATTTTGATTTGTGTTAACAATGTGAAATATCCATATGCATAATGCAAACTAAATTTTATTTAAGATTCAAAATGTTGATCTAAAAAATAAAAAGATAGAAGAGTAATAGTCCACCTCTCATTAAGAGAAATAGAAAAGTAAGATGAAAATGACTCTTATTAATACATGTGCTTTATCTCAAATCTTGTGGAATACATATTTATGAAAAGCAAATGAATTACTCAAGACCATTTAAATGAGTGCTAATAACATCAAGTATCCATACAAAAAATCAAAACTAATTACTATTAAAGATCCATACACAAAATCAAAACTAAATACCATTTAAGATTTGAAATGTGTACCTAAAAAAGAAAGAAAAAGAAAAAAAAAAAGTTTGATCTTTTTGGGATATAAAGATTCTTTTAATGCTTAGGAACCATATATTGGAAAGTAAGCTTTATAATTATTTTCACCTTTAGAAAAATGTAAACGACCTTAAAATTTTGACACTATTTATTTATTGTTATTTATAAATAAAATGACATGTTTTACATAAAAAGGAGGTTTATTCCATTATAATGTTATCAATAATATATATATATATATATATATATATATATATATATATATATATATATATATATATATATATATATATAAACTTAAACTTAAACTTAAACTTTAATTTCTATGGAGAAGTACAGTATCTATAAATATACATATTTTCTATTGGTTGAGACTTGTTTACAATAAATTTCTCTCTCTCGGTCAGAATAAGTTTTGTGTTGACTTGTATCTCAACATTATGAATTTACAATTCCAATCCTCCATCATCATCAAGAATAGATTTATAAAGATTAATAAGAAATATTTTCAATATAATATTATATTTATACATATTTTTTATTTATTTATTTTTATATTTAATATGTTTCTATTATGTTCAACTAATACAATCTAAGATTTATTTAAAAAGTTTAAATATATTGTTAATTTAATATTTTTTATAGCTCTAAAGATATGGAACACTATCATCTTTCCACTCTGCCCCAATACAATGAAGATTTCTCTTCCCTTTGTTGTTAAGGGCCCTGCAAATTAGTATATTGTACTAAGAATGATTTAACTGTGAAATTTTGGTTAGTAAATTGCCCAAATTTTTTGGAAAATAATGTAATACAAGATAATAGTTTGTCGTTGTGTTTTTGTTGAGATCATTTTCAATCTAATTATAGATTTATGGTGCAGGTAGGGATGTCAAGTGCCCAACAGACATTGTCTAGTCAAGATTTTGGTGCAAAGAAATTCAACATGGTTGGAGTTTACTTACAAAAATCTTGTATAGTATGAATGGAACAATGTTTTTATTCATTTTATTATATATTTTTGTGGCCCCTCTTCTTAAGGCATTGGGACAATCATAATAGATGGTAGATCTGGCTGGATGATTATGTTTTTTTGGTGTTCATTACTTTTCAATCCAAACACATTCTAAATCAAACTTAGATTTTAAAATTTATGTTTATTGTAAGGTATAAATTTTATGAAAACCCTTTCTCAATTTGTGATTTCAATATATATCATTTTTCAAAAATTTAATTGCATATTCGGATTTTGCACAACCTAATTCCATTCTAATCACACTTAATGAATTCAACTTAGTTATTTTAGTGTATGCGGCATGGTTACCAAATATGAATTTTTTTGCAAATTCATCATGGAGGAAGGTGCACCAAAGGTTGGAATTTCATGCAACAATATAATTACATTAAATGAACTATATGCAACAAGATAATAAGATAATTTACAACATCTCAAAACATGTCACTAAGAATAATCAAAAAATTGAATTGTATGCAACAAGATAATTACATTAAATGAACTAAAAATACCAAAGGAGATATCCGTTGATGCTTATGAATCATAACATTTCAATTTCATAAAATGCATAGAGAATAAAACTTAAAATAATTTGTGAATTTTGCACATTAATTTAGTAGAATAACTTTGATGTTAAGTATGTTGTTATACACACACACACACATACATATACATATATATATATATATACATACATATACATATATATACATACATACATATATATGTATACACACACACACACACACACACACACACACACACACACACACACACACACACATATACATATACATACATGTATGTATGTATATATATATATATATATATATACACACACACACACATACATGTATTTATGTATACACACACACACACATATACATATACATAGACATAGACATATACATATACATAGACATATACATATATATATATATACATATACATATATATATATATATACATAAATATATATATATATATATATAGCTTATATTTTCCTTATCCTATGTTTTACTAAATAGCTTAAAAAACATAGTGAATAAGTTTGAATTCAATCCAACGTTGGCATCAGAATGTTGTGATAATGCAAAATGAATAACCAAGAAAAATATTGCATGTATTATGTAGTGCATATAAGGTGGTTCAGGTGGCTTAAAAGCATTTAAAACTTATGGTTCTATGCAAGTTGTAAAGATTAGAATTTAATTTTGAAATGCAATTAAAACTTATTCTTTTATGCAAGTTATGAAGATTACAAGTTAATTTTGAAATCTTATATGTTAGGCGATCAGACTCTCCATCTACACTTGTGATAAATATGATCCATTCACCTTTGTCATCATCTTCCTAGCTCGTACCAAAATGAAATATTTTGAATAAGGTACGAACATCGATCAAACAATTAAATAAATTGTAATAAAAGTCTAAATCTTACACCTAAAATGAAACTTTAGTCTATATCTGCATTGATTAACTTTTGGAAAGGTCACATGCATAGAGTGGATTGATGAAGTTAAATAAAAGCTAAATCAGCCAACATTGACATAATTAGAAGTATAGTTTGTGGTGGTTTAATTTTGACATGATTAGTTAGTCGTATCACATCTACCAAATAGTATTTTTGGTTTTACATGATTCATCAGTCATATCACATCTTCAAAATAGTTAATACAATATTTGGTGCCATTCATGTCACATTTGATAGTTGTTATCTACTAGTGCGATCAATCGATGATAATCAAGCAATAGTAGTGTGGTTGATAAAAATCAAGAGGTAGTATTATGGGTGACAACATAATACAATCGGGATCTACCTATAGTTGATTGATGATAATGGGGTCAACCCAAGACAACAGAGTCACCCATTAGCCAAGCAATAGGTTGATGGTAAATGTGGTCAATTGATAACAAAGTGACCGACCACCCACAATAATAGCATCGCCCCATAACATCTCCATTAATCAATGACATTATTATCAATCAACTGCACTATTATCACATGATCAAATGAATTTAGGATGTATTCTCCCAATTATATTATGTAGTCGGGTGATGATGTGATGCTATCAAATGACTACTTCATGCGATCATTTGACAACATCATGCAGTCATCTGGCTATATAAAATAGTTAGGAGATTGTATTATGTTTCCAGATGACTACATGATGTTGTCAAATGACTACATCGTGTGATTTAATTGCATGATGTAGTCATTTGATGACATCATGTAGTATTTTGACTATATAATGTAGTTGAGAGACATGATGTAGTCATTTTAAGGCATCATGTAGTCATTTTAAGGCATCATGCAGTCGTTTGACTACATAATGCAATTCTTTGACTACATCATGTAGTCAAGTGACATTATGCAGGCTTATTTTACAGTCGAGCATCTACTTAATGTATTTGGATGGAATGATGTGTTTTTTTTATGGCACCATGTAATTTTCCAACTACACAATGCAATTAGGATCCACCTACCATTGACGGACAGTAATGCAATCAATTGACAGTGACAAAGTCGACTAACATCCTCATAATAGGTCTACAACTATCAAAAGTGACAGAAATGGCACCAAAATATCCATGGATGAATCTTAGGTGCATTCCTCTCAATAGAAATGCCTCTGGCATAATTATATAAAAAATTCAACTAGTTAATATCCAAAGCGACGTTGGCCAAACATTATGCACTCTTAATATTAAAGCACATCATATTTTTTTAAATAATTAAAGTGAATTTGCTACTTAAAGTTTCAATTTTCAATATTGTCATAGCAAGAGTGTCATTAGAGGATACATGTGAGTGGGGTTTTCGTATCTAAGACCATATGACTTTAGAATCCGATTCAATCAAAAGATAAAAAATATTGCCTTGAATATATTAATAAAGGTACGCTTTTTAATCAAAAAAATATTACTTTGAATAGACCAACTTGGGTCATACATACTTAAAGTTTTCTTTACTTTGACTATATTATATGGATTCATTAGTGCTAATATTCACACCATTTTAGGGATAAGGGAATCACAATTAAGCTTGTATACTCTTAGGGGGGATTGTGTTGCCCAAATTTTCATATAATTGAAATATACGCAAAAATGTGCCATTTTTTAAAGTAATGAACAATGTACAAACTACACTATATACAAAATATCTTTAAATGATCTTGATAAAAATGTTTATTCCTAAGAAGAGACCTTAAGGATACCTTTGAGATTGGAGTGCCAAACCATTTTCTTCTATGTAGAACTTTATATTTTCTACCAATGTATTCTAAAGGGAAAGATTGACTTCGATAAATCTAGGGGCTCCTTGCTAACCCTATATTATTAAGAATTAATAATAAAGGTCATAAAATGAAATAATATCTTTAATTTAAATAAAATTAAGAATATTTTATTGAAAATGTTGAGTTGACTATTATTCTTAAGTCTTGTTGATTAACGAAGAGATAAAAATTCTGATACGTGTAATTATGGATTAATTATAGACTTCTAAATATCAAATGTAGATTACTATAATTTTTTATTATACATATGATCCAAGTTTCAATTTTCCCTATATTGTATTCCAAATATTAATAAAAAATAAATGCAAATATAAATTAGAATGAGTGATAAAATCGAAGAAATTTGGGCACATATTTACCAGAGATTATATTTCACATGTAAGTCCATCTAAAATACGAGTTATAACATAACAATGATTCTCTATTTTTGTTAGAAATTGAAATTATAAGATATACATTCTTCAAAACTATTTTCACTTTTTATATAAAAATTATAAGAAACAATACTTAATTCATAAATTATCTTCACTAAATACCCAAAATATAATATAACATAATAATAAAATTAAAACTAAAAATAAATATTAAAAAAAATATCATATAACATATATTATGTTTAGATACACACCATACCCTCCCTTTAAAAAACTTTATTCCTAAAACTAGTAAAAAAATTCTAAAATTAAATATACTCAACATAAAAAAGCGTCAAAATGGATAACCTCCTAATATAAACCTCTGATTTTTATTGTAAACACTCAACAACACTAATTTTGAATCTTCAATATAATCATCTTTAAAATGTTGTTAAAGGATACATTAAATATTATTTAATCACAAGATGAAAATATTGCCTTGAGCCAATAAAAAGCCTTGTTGAATGCCCATAGCTTCCACCACATCCACAGTGTTAGAATAGAACCTAAATGATCAAACTAAAATTGAATATTCCAACCTTTGTCATTTTCCTTAATTTGACAATGATATATATAACTCTTTGGGCAGTTCCCTCCCTTCACCCCCTCCCCCATAACCAACATGTGAAATGTGTAGACCAACCCAAGGGAGGGATTCAAATATGAAAAATAGTTCACTTAGTCACTGCTTTAAAAACCACTTACACATTGAGAAATACAAATGTCATCGGGACATTATTGAAAAGCACCCAAATCTAAAAACTCCTTAAAGTAACAATCTAAAATTTAAGTCTATATACACTAACCCAAGGTCAAAGTTACATGTTTTCAAGTGTCAAAAGCTAAAGAGTTATATTATAATCTAGCAAAACACTATTGAGCACACATACACATAGTTTGGAGAACAACATGTGGTTTGAGATCTTTCGATGTATTTTAATGTAAACATCACTCAACCACTCAATGGGTGTGGCTGGCACTATCCAACCCATATTTATAACCCATTTTTACAGGTCAAACAAGTATCAAAAGTGCAGCTAAGGTTTCAACGCAAAGGAATACAAAATATGAATCTACACCCAAGACTAAAGATCATAAATTACACATGAATCATCTTGAGGAAAATAAAATGATCTATGGCAAAATAAACCAATAAATTACATAGGGATAGTTCCAATAGATAGTGGGCATATCCAGCTGCTACAGGTATCTAGGCCTCTACTAGAAACACCTAGAAAATGTTGATACTTTGTTTCTTTGGTTGAGTGACCAAATATCCACTTTAGAGCATATCAGATAATTATACAAAAACAATGATAAAAATAGAATAATATATTGGTTAAATGCACTATATTCATGTCATTTCTATATTTAGTAAGTGCAACAATTTATCTATTAGCATTTAGATTTTTATGGTAAATGATATATCTTGTGCAATCTAAATTTTAATAGTTTTATAATTATTTAAATCACTAAATCTAAAATAAGTTAAAACATTATGGCAGACCAGATCTTTATTTTGAGCATTGAAAATTCTAGGTTTTCATCAGGGTTTCATCTTTCCTTCTTAAGGTTTTAAATTTTTGTGTTAGAGTTTCAAATTATATTTCTAAATTCCTCTTATTTACATAAGTAAATCATGGCTATAATGTATATACATAGTTTATATTTTCTAATTCAAGCTATTATTTTCACAATTATATGACACTTTGTTGAATATGCAACATGTTTCTCACTCATGTAATGAAATGGTTCAAAATTATGTGCAATAAACTAAGATTTAAATTAAATATGAATAATCCTTGGCTCTACTTAGTAACTCATATTGTCTAAATATCTAATCTAATATGATTTTGGTTACTAATCAATGCCATCGAGAATGTATGACTCCTTTCATTCCTCCTCCCACTAAGCCTCAAGATAGTGATAACCACCATCTCATGCCCATTATTCACCCTAGGATTATATTGGATTATGTGGTATATTCTATCACAACATAAAGAGGAAGGATCCATCTTGTGTGACATAATAGAGGTATTGAAATTATCCCTCCTAATCCTGCTTTGCTTCCTAGAATGTCAACTAGTGCAACAAGAGAGTATGATATTATTGCTCAACTTAAGAATATTCCAATTGAAATATCTATGTTGAGTTTATAAGAGGTCCACTATCTACAAGGATATTCAATAAGAAACATTGTGTGATATAACCTTACTAAATGATGTAGAATCTACTTATTTTGCATTCATTGTCAATACATTGAAGATTAGTGAAGACAAGATCTCTTTTGAGAATGAAGATTTTCCTACTTAGCATAATATAAATAAAAATATCCCTTTTTCATTCAATTGTGAATCTTAAATAAAGGATTCAAACATGTCTTAATAGATAAGGGATCAAAATGGAATATTTTCAACATCGCATTTCTACAAACAATGGATATTAACATGGACTCTATTCGTGAATAAAATAAGAATATTAGAGGCTATGATAATGTTCAAGTATCCAAGTTCTAGGATAAATTACTTTAGATGTAATAATGGGCTCTAAATTTTTATCAACCATGTTTCACATCATGCCAAATAATTTTAATTATAACCTACTCTTAGGTAAACTATGGATTCACGCAAAGGAAGTTGTACCATCTACCCTACATAGGTTCCTAAATTATGTCCATGAGGTATGTTTTTATACATTTCTAGTGGATAATCAACCTTTTAATTATTGTAAACTAGCATAATATAATGGGGGATGTATTGAAAACAAAATATGTATATAGTGAACAAAAAACAAACCATAATGATTTGTAAATCACAACACGCCAACAAATGCTTCAAATTATAAAAGAAAGAGAGCTTACAAATCTTACACAGAGGAGTATTTATAGCTCCTTGTACAACCAACTAATCTCTAAATATAAAATATTCTATAAATATTATAAAACAAACCAAGTATCCTAAATATGTCAAAATACTCATGCAAATACATAGATAATCAAATATTACTAAAATATGAAACTAGCATATATGCCCAATGAGCATTATTTCTTTCATTCTCCCTGATAATGACCATTGGGTATAACTCAAAGAATATCTCTGAGTTTTTGGAACCTTTCATAATTTAAGGCCTTTGTGAAGATATTTATTAATTGGTCATATGTATTATAATACACCATCTTGATTAGTCCTTGTTAAACCAAATATCTAATGTAGTGATTTTGAATCGCAATATATGTAGTCCTGCTATGAAATATTAGATTTTTTGTCTTATAAATAATACTCTTATTGTAAAAATATAAGGCATGTCCATTTTGCAAATGATGAAAATATTCTAATAATTGCCTCAACTGTACTATTTGGAAAGTTATTAATGTTGTAATTTTTTACTCTACATCTATTATAAAAAGAGATACTGGTGATTGTTTCTTAGTTTTCCAAGAAAATACTATAGAACAAAGACTTAAGGTATAACCAATAGTAGACTTCCAATCATATGTGTAACCAACATATTCTAAATCTGCATATCCTATCAATTTGTTATCCTATAAATGTTAAAATTTTAGTCTATAACTCAACATCCATTTAACATACCTAAGAATCCTCTTCACTACACTCTTATATGTTTATTTAGGTTCTGTCATGAACCTGGATACCAAACTTGTTGCATATGTGAAATCTGGTCGAGTAATAGTCAAATAGATCATGCTTCCAATTAAATATCTATGTTGAGTGGGATCTACTCGATCTAATTCATCTGTAGTAGTCAAATTAAGTCCAACTTAAATGAGTGTTGAAACTGATTCGAAACAATTTATTTTAAATATTTGTAATATATATGAAGCATACTTCTTCTGAGACATGAATACTCCATCTTCACTTTGTCATATTTATATCATAAGGAAGTAGTGCATATGTCCTAAATTTTTCATATCAAATTTTGTGACCATAGATGATCTAAATGATGTAAAAAAATTTGTATTGTTCCTAATGTATATAATATCATCCACATATAGAGCCGAGATAAAGATATCATTACCCACACTACTGATTTTAAAATTGTGATCTAATTGACTCTTGATAAAAACTTTCTTATATAGATATGAATATATAACTCTTGATAAAACCTTTTTTGTATAGATATGAATATATAACTCTTGATAAAACCTTTCTTATATATATATATATATATATATATATATATATATATATATATATGGATCTATCATAGAATATCATGCTCTAGGTACCTGCATAAGACCATACAAGGCCTTCTTCAACATGTAAATATATTTTTCATTAGAAGTTATTTCAAAACCTCTATGTTGTGACACAATACTTCCCTCTCAATATATCCATTCAAAAAATCCTTTTTTTACATCCATCTAATAAATAGCCCAACCCTATTGAGTTGTCAGAGGAAATCCTAGTCTAAAGGTTTACATCCTTATTACAGGTGAAAATGTCTCAATATAGTCAATACCATTATGTTGAATGCACCCTTTGGCAAATAGTCTAGCCTTATCAATGTTTCCATGTGATTTTTACTTAGTCTTATACACCCATTATTTACCAATTTCTTCTTTACCAAGATCTAATTGAACCAATTCCCATGTGTTATTTTTCTCAGTTGTTATTTCATTATTCATAGCTTCAATTAAATCTTCATTTTCTTGAGCTTCCTTAAACTTATGTGCCTCATCATTTTTCATAAATTATATCATTAATGCATAGTTCACTTATATTTGTGCCCTTGTTGTTCTTTGCTCAAAAGTTGTATCTAACATTTGAGTTGGTGGGTGATTATTTTATATCTTGTTTTGATATTTTCTTTTTCCCATACTAGAATATCCATGTGTTTCTATAACTTCATCAATTAAAATGTGTTTTCAATTTTTTTAATTCCTACATATAATATTATTCTTGTTTAAATACCACATTTTTTTTTATTACTAATTTCTTGCTTACTATATCATATAGCATGTATGCCTTATTTTTTGAGCCATATCCAATGACAATACACCTTAGGCCTTTGTCATGTACTTTAGACCTTGTTTCCTTTGGTATGTGTACATAAGCAACACATACAAAAACTCTCAAATGATTAATCTTTGGCTTGTTTCTAGACCATGCTTGTTCAAGAGTCAATAATTTTACTACCTTTGCATTTACTACTTCTCCCAAAAATATTTCATCTAAGTTTTTTTCTTTAATCAAACTCCTTGTCATTTCAACAAAGGTCCTAATCTTTCTTTCAACTACTCCATTTTATGTGGAGTATAGGAAGTGGTCATTTCCCTCTTAATTCAAATTTTTTATAAAAATCCCAATACTTATTTGAATTAAACTCTCATCCATTGTCTAACATAAACATTTTGATGTACTTTCACTTTTTTTCAGCCAAATTCTTGAACCCTACAAAATTTTCAAATACCTCTAATTTTGTAGTTAAGCAATATGTCTAAGTTTTTATTGAATAATCATCAATAAAGGTTATAAATTACTTTATTTTATTCACAAAAAGAGTTTACATATAACCACACAAGTATGCATGAATTATCTCAAGAGGTTGTGCAACTCTTCAATATTTTCCTATTAGAAAGCTTGCTCTATGTTATTTTTCCATAACACATTCTTCACGTACTTCATTCATGTTTTAAATGTAAGGGAGTCCTTCAACCATTTTCCATTTCTTGATCAAAGCTAACCTAGTGAAACTAAGATGTCCATATCTTCATTACAAAATTTAATTATTAGTCATCTCACTTACCTTCAATTCTTGACTTCCTTATGAGAAATAAAGAGGAAATATTCTATCATTAATCATCTTAGATCTTGACACAATTGCATTCTTATTCAACTTTTCCTTGATTATGCACTCATTTACATTAAAGGATACTTGATAATTTTGTTCCAACATTTATCCCTTATATAACTCATTTTTCTTGAGTGTAGGAACTAATAAAGTTCCATTGATGTGTTTTACCTCACCATCTTCTGTTTTCACTACAATAGTGTCTTTGCCCTTGGTTGCATGACATTGATTATCAATTAAACATGGAAAAAAAGGCCATTTATTTTTAGGACGTACAGTGCATATTCTACACAACTACATTGCCCACATGGAAAGGAGGTAATGCATAAGTGGATGTAAGGTCGCCACATAACAATGAAGGTTCCACTTGCTTTTATCAGCCTACAGGTTCTCACACAATCCTAAAACTCACTAAGCCATCCTAGTGGGCCCTACATCCCTAAGAAAAAAAATTAATGCCCAACTAAAAGGAGGTGGGTTCAAGAAACCACTTGATCGAACAAGATGTCTTAACTTGCAACAGAGTTCAAGGAAGGTTCCAAGCAATTTTGACCAATCACATGGCTCAGTTCTCACTTAAGTTACAAATGAATTCTAATTTTGTGTTGTCATAAATTTGGTAAAATGATAAAAAAATAATAAAATATACCTCATAGGACCTAAAAATGTGCCTAAAATATCTCATTAAGCCCTTTGAGATTGGTGCACCCAATCTCCACTATTGGGTTAAACCGATCTCGATCATCAAATATGGTCAAAGAAAAAGAATGACTTAAAGTAATTATGGAGAATATAAGGTCCCCAAATTATAAAATTTATTTTTAAAACTTATATATTTAAAGAGGGAGGAGGTTTTGGAGAATGACTTTTCCATATTCATACCTCCTTTCCTTCCTTAGCCCTAGATGACTACCATTAATGGAGTCTCTGAGATTTTAGCCAAAAAAAAACACTTTCAATTTTAAAATGTGATAGGAATATGCATTCTATATTTTTTAAGGTACCTAGTTTGATGGAATGCTCATAGGAATTCTCTGTCTCCTATGGTTTTTGAATAGGTCCCAAGAGCTTCAAACTCCTCCACATCCATTAATGGCTACCACAAGGTAAAATTTTTTAAATATTTTAGTTTAGAAGTTATATTTTTCCCTCATGATGAAGGGAAATCAAAAAAAATTGGGGTCCCCTTTTGATTCAACCTATTTTTTGGATCCCAAGAGCTCATGATCGCCAATAAGGCCCAAACATACCTCCCTATGATAAAACAAGCACAAAGTAGAAACTATGAAGTTTTTAGTCCCAAAGCCACTTCCAAGTGGAATGCAAATTTTTTTTAGGGGGTCTATTTTAGGTTCCCTTACCTTGGAGGCGCTGATTATCCACAATCATGGTTGGCAAAATGGTCTACTAGGTTGTAAAGGAGGTTTAAGGCATACTTATGTAAAAATGGCCATAACTAGAAAAATACATAATTATAGGTCTTAAAAATTATATCATGCAGAAGATCATGAAAAACAAAGGGGGATACATTTTTAGGCCATCCTGCCTCTAGGCCACTAGGTCAATGCAATCAAAGGACAAAAGCTAGGTATGCTTAGGTTTAAAATTTTTGGTTTTGTTTTAACAAGTTACAGTTAACTTTATTAAATCAAAGTTTGAATTTAAATATATTAAAAAAAAATTATTTTATTTTAAGTTTCCAAATGGTTATTTGAACTAAAATGAATTGTAAAGCAGTTGGCAACTTACTAGCTGCCAAGCCTTATTAAGGCCTGTCATTGGTGAGAAACTACCACCACAGTTACATATCGTGGTTACTACAAACTGCATGACTAATTAGCCATAACTCACCACCAACCCATCCCTAAAGGACTAGATACCATATTTTAAGGTCCCATGGGGACCTCCACTCTAATAAATCCAACTTCCCTGTAGGAAGGGTTTAGTACCCTCTAAGAAGGCCTGTGTTTAATGAAAACTATCCTACAAGAAAATATATTTCAAATATCTATATCTTACAAATAGGATATCAAAAAATCATGAAACCAAAGGGAATAGGTTCAAAATTTCTATAATTACATGTTAAAATTATTTTTGACCTTCCAATGCACCATTTTAATGCCAAATAATTAGGTGAAGTGAATGAAATTTATAAAGGAGATATAAGGGTTTTTTGACCTAATTTTTTTTTTTTTTTTTTTAAATCACTAGGTAACTCCAAAAATTATACTATAAATTATATCAAATCTTGATTAATCTTAATTTATAGTAAAATATAAATTGGGATAAATTGGAAATGTTTTAAGTGCTTACAAATTAATCGAATTTAACTAGCCTTACATGGTTTCGTGTTAATCAATGTATTTAGAAATTTTATAAAATATAAAATGTTTATTTTCAGCCTAATATGAAAATACAGAGGTATACATGTAAAATACAAAATATACAATTGGAATTTAAACACAAAATAACTATTTTCATTCTTTTTATAACTTGTTACACTCTCTAAAAAGGGTATGAAAGTACTAAAAGAACATCACACTAATACCAAATACTTATTCTAAATTATTTATTCCATTAGATATATATTTTCAACTTAAATAATTATAATTATCATGGTTCTCATAATGTCCAATAAATTCCTTTACAATCATATACAAAATTGTTGATTAGGTTGTCTTCACATCAAATTCACACACAACTACAAGGCTAACCGAAGGAGGATCTTGCCTCCCATCCTTTTTCCATCATCAAGTGGATTCTTGATGTTGAGGTCATAATCAATTTTATCATCAATGGATGAAAATAATAAACACATTCATTACACTTACCTCTACCAAAATCTCCTAGCTCTGATCTTTGCTTATCTTGTTTCTTTATCTTTGTGACATTACTCTTGAACATCTAATCTCTTCATTTTTTAAATCCTATCACTTTTGGCTATTCATGATCATAACTCAGCTTCTTTTTACCAACTTCATCAATACCATTCTCACTTGTCACTCTTTAAGCAATCCTCACAAGGGTCTCTTTTCAACATTTTCATCCCTTGATGAAAGTTCCCTAGAAACTAGGTCCATGTATATTTAAAGACCTCTTTGTCTCTATTGGCACTCATATCACCATAAACCCATTCTATGTAGACCAACTTGAAAACTTTATCATCTACTCATACGTTCTCAAAGAATGCTTTATCACATACATGGTTTCTTGCTTTGTCATAGTGACTTTTAGTAACCTTTTTATTTGGTTTTCTTCCTTGTACAGACTGGTTCAAAACCATTTGGAGAAACTAAAACTATTTTCAATCACCCTCTATTCCTTTATTTCACTTCACAAATTTTATAGGCTCAAATCAATTGTTAGATCACTTTTTTAGGTCTTTCTTGCTCCCTATTAGGCCTATTAGGCCTACAACCCCTATTGCAACACACAGTCTCCTTAATACATACATATCCATATGGAAAAAAATTTAAAACCTCAAATTATATTAAGACACATACATCCCCATCTTTTCACAAAGTTTCAGGGTTTTCATTGGTTAAATCTCTGACAAACTAGGTTTTTGAGTAGAAACCCTAGCACAGGGTTTTAACCTGACTGTAATAGGTCGAGAAGGGATAATTTGAAGTTTTAAACTTTATAACTATTTTAAAGAGACTATTAATATTGATCAGGGTCTAATCAAATATTATACACCTTATTCAAACATTTTATCTTACACTTGATCCTCTGTTCAGGATTTTCCACACTATTTTATGTTTGATTATGTTATTCAATAGGATTATGTTGGGTGTTATACCAAGTGGTGTGAAAACAATTATATAAAATGCATAAATAACCTTAATAAATAAAATACAAACTCATAAATATCATAATAAGTGTTATAACTTATGTTTATTGATCATTCCCTTCATTAATCCATTCTAACAGTTCTTTGCCAATGCTCTTGCATACGAAAACAGGTTACATAATCTTATTTTTGCAAACTTGATGAATTCCTTCTTGGTTTATTGGAAAATGAACTCCCCTCTTGTTATAAAACAAACTTATTCTTATTTCATATATAATACATGTTCCAAAAAGGTCCGCATATCTAGTCCCATTGAGCACAAAACTCAGTCTACAATAGGGTTAAGAAACTCAATTCAACTCCTTCATTTTCAAATCAAACATACCATATTTACTCTTATTAATGAATAAACATTCCTTATATTTCCCTTATCAAATCATAAAATTTAACAACACAAGTTTTCAAAAATACTTTTATTCTTCTACATTGATGATGCTTGACAATACTTACATAACATGATATATTTGACAGAGTTTTCTATTTCCTGAATTTCCCCCTTTCTCTATTCCAAATATCCTCTTCCATATTTATTTCACCAATGATTCTCTACATTGAATTAATCACTAAAAAAAAAACTACTTATCTCTAAAACTTCAATAACTATCATAACTACTTCTTGACTCCCAATGTAGCAAGAAAAAGCTTACCATTAGTATGCTTTAGGCATAGTTAAGACTTTAACATAACACAAACTTATAACAAGTACAAAAAAACCCTAAACACTCTTAAAAGACTCCTAAGACACAAGGTCACAAAATTTTTACCTTTCACAACATCAAGAGACTTGATCAACATTACAAAAAAATCAAATATTTGAAATGACCAATTAGGCAAGAAAATGCCTAAGTGGGTCAAATTTAAATTTGAAAACCTAGCACCTAATATTGATTCCTATAGACTCAAGATGACTATAATGACTCAAAAAATACTCAAACATATGAAATAGACCAATATTTACAAAAGGGTAGTGATTCTTCTGTATCATACTACCGAGGATCAAAATCAAACTTACCATGAAAGTTATAATTGATCTGATTTTAATGTTTGGTTTAGCACCTCTTATTCAATGGAATCTCCTCCTAGATCGTAAGGTATATTGGAAACTTGTATACCTTATTTCCTATTGCTTAAACTCATTATGTATCCTCCTATGTTCTTCTCTCTCTTTTTATGGATCTTTAAATTGATCATATGCAATTATTGCTTGTTCTTCTTCCTCCAAATACCTGCACATGAAGCAAACAAGTCATACATAACCACTTCTTATTTTCTCTCTTGTAGTGTACCTTGTTATTTTTCAAATTTTTCTTGTTTTTTAGCTACCATTTCTTCTTCATCTTGGTTTAAGATTGCCTTCAATGCCAACTTACCTACCATGATGGTGTCCTTATCTCCTATGAGACTCAAATCATCTGACTCTTCCATTATGTGCTACCATATCTGTTCTTCCTCTGTTGTGTACTCATCCATACCACTTTTATCTTTGATTGGTGTCAAGTAATACACCTCAATCTATTTCCATGCAAACTTTTCAATCATTTCAACATGTGCTTCTCCTTCACTCTCTATTGTTTCCACCTCATAGACTTCTTCCTACATGTTAAACTCTTCACTTGGTGCTACTGTGACTTTTTATCTTTCCACTAGCATATTCATTAGCCTCAACGTACTCTCATATAATTCATCTTCAGGAATGTTCATGTCAACACAATCATCAAAAACAACATTGAAACAAATACCTTGTACCTCTTTTCTCTCCTCAAGGCTTTCTTGACTGAAATTTCCCTCTTTCATGTTTGTCATGAGGCATGGTGTTGCTTCAAACTCTCTTTCTCTTTCCTCTTCATCTAATGGTTAGCCTTATTTAGGATAACACAATATTGTCTCACCATACTCAACTATAAAATCAATTTGTTCTTCCTCATTATCATGTTACTCATGCTTCAATTCTTCTCATGTATACACATATTTCAAGAAATCATTAGTCATAAACATTTGAGGCTTACTTACCCCTTTGTTTCTCCTTCTAGGCTATCTTGATATCATATTTGTCTTTTATCTTCTCTTCTTATCTATCAACTACTTGAGAGGCCATCTCACTTTCCTCTTGATGCATACATGGAATCTTGGTCTCATATCCTCTAAGATTTGCTCTAACCTTGTCAAAACCTCCTTCATCTCAGCAATTTATTTCTCTCTCTCTAGTTCTCTTTGTCAGGATCTAGGAAGCACAACTGATTACCATATACAAGCAACTAACATGCGGAATTAAACCAGAATCACAACTAGAATTTAGAAATAACACAGAATATGAGAGACAATACCCAATTGTATTAATACTCTTCTAGAAAGAAATACAACAAAGAAGATGCCACAGTCTTCTTCCTTACACACCTCTAGGGCTCCCACACCTCTAGGGTATAAACAGTAGATCTCTTCAAGAGCTCACTCTCTCTCTTATGGTCCCAACACACAACTCAAACACAAAGTTGGTGTTCACCTCCACCAGCTAGTAACAACACTGCCAGTCTACCAGTCAGTAACAATACTGTCAGTACACCGAGTATACACACATACTCAATCGAGTACACAACGCACTTCAAGTAGATCTCCCATGAACTTGCAACAACCTGCAACTCAAATGATCTTACTTTGGAAGGTTCTACCTTGCCTTCCTCTATTGCTCTCCAACTGAGTACACATCGTACTCCAAGTAGATCCTGCCTGATATTGCTCCCTGTTGTGTTATTGACCTCCCTGATCTTGCACACCTGCAAATCAATCTGGTTCTGCACACTTGCAAACCTAGATCTCGCACACACATACACCTACAAATCAATGATCTTACTTACCATGTAGATCTCTAAACGTGGCCTTGCACACCTATCGACCAAGATCCTACATACACGAAGAATCCTTCTGATTCTCCAAACCAGCACCCATACTTGGCACTGTGGCACTAGGAGGAACACACCTTGCTCTCTTCACTCTGAAGGAGCTAATTTTTGCTCTCTTACTCTCTAGTACACTTTTACAATACATCCCATGAGTCTATTATATAGATCTCATGCAAACAATAATTAGACATCCAATTACAATAATTAGATCCACAGCTCAAGACTATAATTAGCCTTCATACATGCAAACAACCGGTTCGTTAACTAACTGTCCGTGAACTAGCAGTTTTGAAACCGTACAGGCGATCGACATCGGTCCCTATCTACTTGGGGGTGACCAACACCGGTGACTGTGACACTCAACACCCTCCTCCAATGTCTGCATCAGTGAAGCTTTTAGCTCCACAACCTAACAATCTCCCACTTGGAGATAAATAGTTGCATTGTACCTATACTTGTACACTGTCTAATCTATTTCCTAGCTTGTATCCCTCTTCAAGCTCAATCTTGAAGACCAACCACCACAAATCTTGTGGTGCACCTCTTGTCATCAAAGTAACCTGCCACATCCACATCTACAAACCCATGTAGAAAAGAACTTGAGCCTGCATAGCATGTCGACCTGCTGCTGGTCCCTCTCAGATACCTGAGAATCCACTGAATTGCCCTCCAGTGCTTCTTTCCCAGATCAGCGCTAAACTTTTTGATAGCTCCCACTGCGTGGGCAACCTCAGGTCCAGTACACATGTACTTAACCTCATCATGTGAATCAAGACACTATTCATAAAATTGTCCAACCCATCGGCGTGCTAACTGGTTTCACACAATCATCCAGAGACAAAATTAACCTGTGATCTTCCATGTCTCTAGAACACACTCATGCCAAAGAATTTTTCTGCTCCAAATTCCTCATGACATGCCACTAAACTAACCTTACCCTTAGCTCAGCAAAACCCTGTATGTCTGAACCTACACCAAGCATACAATCCACATACAATAACAGGATAATGTTGTGACCATCATCCACTTGGTAAGACAAACACAATGGTTATACTGACATTGACTAAAGCCCTACTTTGTCATCCATTTGGTACCACCTGTCAGACCTGTACCACTGTCCTGCAGCTTGCTCAAGACCATATGACCTGGCCTTCTGTCTCATGTATCCATTCTCTCTATTCTTTAACCAAGGAATCCATTCATCTCTCAGTGCTTTCTTCCGACTGGCAACCCTACCAAATCTCCCATTTGGTTCTGCATCCTCATTCATGCCATGCTCCCACTATTTCCTAGATCCTTCCTGCTCTACAGTGAGCAACGAGTATAAAGAAGAGAAAACAATGAATTTGAGGCTTACTTACCCTTTCACTCCTCCATATGGGTGTTTGAGACTCCTTGACAGCTTGTTGTCTACCCAAAATTTGTTCCAGTGACTGACCTCAGTCACCACATAGTCTGCATCTGATGAACATCAGTTCCATGCGACTGTCCAGGTCGCTAACGCTGGTTATCCTATCGATGTCAGTCTTTACCTGCTTGACACCACTGACTCCTCTAGTCTGCACATGATTGATGTCGGTGCCTGCCTATTCGATGCCAGTTTCCCATAACCAACATCGGTACCTATGTTTTCTTGTGAGTGATGACTTTTTACATGCGAGCTTACTTTGAAACAAAACCCTGTCCAAACTACTCTGCTCAGAGATATCCAATCCCATCCACTGATCTCTGTCTGTCATCTCCTCCAAGAACACCAAGGCTTTCCAATTCTTAAGTTTATCAAATACATCAGTCTTCCTTTTCCTATAATAAACACAATCCTTTCTTGTAGCATCCCACTGCTCACAAAAATCTTGGTCTTTGCTCTCCCAAGCTGAACTCTTACCATTTGACTTAAGAACATCCATTCCCTTCTCACTTATGTGACCAAGCCTACAAAGCCACACCTGTGCAATAGAAGTGGAATTAGTAATACAAGCAAGTAGATAAAGAGTACCTGCTTTCTTACCACATGCTAATTCAAGTGCATCCTTGGTAACATTCCAAGAATCCGTTGTGAGAGTTACTGTGCATCTCTCATCACCCAACTTTCCTAAAGCAATTAGCCACATTTTCAAGACTGGGACCTGCATGACCTTCTTCAACACCCATGTGTTGGTCGCCTGCAATTTCAGTCGCACTTCCCCTTTGCCAAAACTTTGACAAGGCACACCAGCCCCTAAATAAATCTTTCCAAAGTCTCCAAGGACCTTAACATGGAAAAATACTCTATTTCGAGTAGCATGGAAAGAGGCAATAGAATCTATAAAACAAGATTCTACTTTATCCAAGGAACATCCCAGAGCATCCTATGCAACAACACCTGCAACATCTGCTTCTTCAGTTCCTTCATGTTGATCTGCTACCAACCAACAATCTTTCTTTTCCTGCTCTTTCTTTCCATAACATCGTAATTGACCATTCGTGCTTTTCAATTCCTCCATTCTTAGTGTACTTTCTTCTACCATTACTATACTCCTACTCAATTAGAAACCCTTGAGAGTGACATGTAATCAAACACAAACCTGCTTCCTACAACCTTAGCTCTGATGCCACTTGTCAGGATCTAGGAAGCACAACTGATTACCATATACAAGCAACTAACATGCAAAATTAAACTAGAATCACAAGCAACTAGAATTTGGAAATAACACAGAATATGAGAGACAATACCCAATTGTATTAATACTCTTCCAAAAATAAATACAACAAAGAAGATGCCACAGTCTTCTTCCTTACACACCTCTAAGGGACCCACACCTCTAGGGCATAAACAGTAAATCTCTTCAAGAACTCACTCTCTCTCTTATGGTCCCAACACACAACTCAAACACAGAGTTGGTGTTCACCTCCACCAACTAGTAACAACACTGCCAATCCACCAGTCAGTAACAATACTGCCAATACACCGAGTATACACACATACTCAACTAAGTACACAATGCACTCCAAGTAGATCTCCCATGAAATTGCAACAACTTGCAACTCAAATGATCTTACTTTGGAAGGGTCTACCTTGCCTTCCTCTATTTCTCTCCAACTGAGTACACACCGTACTCCAAGTAGATCCTACCTAATATTACTCCCTGTTGTGTTGCTGACCTCCCTAATCTTGCACACCTGCAAATCAATCTGGTTCTGCACACCTGCAAACCTAGATCTCGCACACACATACACCTGCAAATCAATGATCTTACTTACCATGTAGATCTCCAAATGTGGCCTTGCACACCTATCGACCAAGATCCTACATACATGAAGAATCCTTCTGATTCTCCAAACCAGCACCCATACTTGGCACTGTGGCACTAGGAAGAACACACCTTGCTCTCTTCACTCTGAAGGAGCTAATTTTTGCTCTCTTACTCTCTAGCACACTTTTACAATACAGCCCATGAGTCTATTATATAGATCTCATGCAAAAAATAATTAGACATCCAATTACAATAATTAGATCTGCAGCTCAAGACTATAATTAGCCTTCTTACATGCAAACAACCAGTTCGTTAACTAATTGTCTGTGAACTAGCAGTTATGGAACTGCACAGGCGACCGACGTCAGTCCCTGTCTACCTAGGGGTGACCGACGTCGGCTGATCCTTGACCATCGTCGGCAGCTTCCTGTTTCCACCTGACCAACGTCAGTTGGCCTGACCGACGCCGGTGACTATGACACTTAGCACCCTCCTCCAATGTCTGCATCAATGAAGCTTTTAGCTCCACAACCTAACACTCTTTGCTTCACTTCTATCTTCTTGTGGCATTCCTCATTCTTTAAGCCCTTCATCATTTTTTTAGTCTTTTATCTTCACACTCTCTCTAGTTATCTCTCTTAACCTATATTGTTCTTCTTGACAAGCCTAATTACTTGCCTTCTTTGACCTTCACTTGGTCTCTCTCTCACTTGACTCTCTCTCTCTCTTAGAGTCTCTTTATTTCTTTTCCTCACCTAGGACTTCTATCTCTATCTTCAAGCTCTCTTCTTGAGCTTCTTTCCTTGGAGCTCTCACTATCTCTCCTCTCTCTAAGCCTCCTCGAATTAAGGGATTTATACATACCTCTCTTTCTTTCTCTCAACTATTTTTTCCTCTATTTCACATATCTGCAGCCTCTTCACTCTTTCCTGCAATCTCCATTAGCAATATCATAACAATCTCAATGCAACCTACTCTACTTTCTCAACATAATCTTCATGTAAACTAGCATAAAATTTCAAAACACTAAACATACCTTGCCATATAATGTTTTTTCTCTAATACCAAATGATGTAGATGTCATCATCAATTTTGTCATTAATGAATGAAAATAAGAAACACATTCATTACACTTACCTCTGCCAAAATCTCCTAGCTATGATCTTTGCTTATCTTGTTTCTTTATCTTTGTGACTTTACTCTTGAACATCTAATCTCCTCTTCCTTGTTTAAATCCTATCACTTTTTTCTATTCATGATCATAACTCCACTTATTTTTACCAACTTCATCAATACCATTCTCACTTGTCAATCTCTAAGCAATCCTCACAAGGGTCTCTTTTCAACATTTTCATCCCTTGATGAAAGTTCCTTAGCAACTGGATCCATATATATTTCAAGACCTCTTTGTCTCTATTGGAAATAATATCACCATAAACCCATTCTATCTATACCAATTTTAAAACTTTATCCTCTACTCATAGTTTCTTAAAGAATGCTTTATCACATAATTGGCTTTTTTCTTTGTTACAGTGACTTCTAGTAGCCTTTTTCTTTGGTTTTTTTCCTTGTATGGATTGGTACAGAATTGTTTGGATAAACTAATGCTATTATCAATCATCCTCTATCCCTTTATTTCACTTCACAAAGTTTTTAGGCTTAAATCAATTGCTAGATCACTTTTTTAGGTCTTTTTTGCTCTCTATTTAGGCCTATTAGGCCTACAACCCCTATTATAACACACAGTCTCCTTAATATGTACATATCCATACAAAAACAATTTTAAAACCTCAAAATTTCTTAAAACACAAACATCCCCATCTTTTCACAAATTTTTATGGTTTTTTATTGGTTAAATCTCTCACAAACCACGTTTTTTAGTAGAAACCCTAGCATAGGGTTTTAACCTAACTGTAACAAGCCAAGGAATAATTTAAAGTTTTAAACTTTATAACTATTTTCAAGAGATTGTGAATATTTATTTGGTTCTAATCAACTCTTATACACCTTATTCAAATGTTTGATCTTACACTTGATACATCTGTTCTACTTTTTTCACACTATTTTATGTTTGACTGTGTTATTCAATAAGACTATGTTGGGTGTTATACCAAGTAATGTGAAAATAATGATTTAAAATTCTTAAATAACCTTAAGTAATAAATTATACACTCATAAATATCATAATAAGTGTTATAACTTATCTTTATTGAGCATTCCCATCGTCGATCGATTACTAACAATTCTTTGTCAATGCTCTTGCACAGGAAAATAGGGCACATAGCCTTCTTTTTGAAAACTTGATGAATTCCTTATTAGTTTCTTGGAAAATGAACTCTCCTCTTATTATAAACCAAACTCATCCTTATTACATATAGAATACATGTTTCAAAAAGGTCTGCATATCTAGTCTCATTGAGCACAAAACTCAGTCTATTGTAGGGTTAAGAAACTTAATGCAACTCTTTCATTTTCAAATCAAACATACCATATTTTCTCCTATAAAGTAATGAACATTTGTTATATTTTCCTTCTCATAGAATAAAATTTTAACAACACAAGTTTTCAAAAAGACTTTTATTCTTCTACATTCATGATGCTTGACAATACTTACATAACAGGGTATATTTGATAGAGTTTTCTATTTCCTGAGTTTCCTCCTTTCCTTATTCAAAAACTCCTTTTCCATATTTATTTCACACATTCTTCTCTACCTTGAATTATGCACTAAAAAAAACAACTACTTATTTTAAAAACTTTAATAACTGTCCTAACTACTTCTTGACTCCCAACATAGCAAGAAAAAGCTTACCATTAGTATGCTTTAGGAATAGTTAAGACTTTAACATAACACAAACTTATAAAAAGTAAAAAAAAACCCTAAACACTCTTAAAGACCCATAATACATAAGGTCACAACATTTTGACCTTTCACAACATCAAGAGACTTGAGCAACATTACAAAAAAATTCAAATTTTGAAATGACTATTTAGGTGGGAAAATGCCTAAGTGGGTCAAATTCAAATTTGACAACAACCTAGCACCTAAGATTGATTCCTATAGACTCAAGATAACTATAATGACTCACAAAAGATGCAAAACATGTGAAATAGACAAATATTTACAAAAGGGTAGTGGTGCCCCTACATCACTTCCATAGACATCCTCAAACCTAAGAATCCTAGCTTTGGGCATCACCACATCATGGTTAGATTGAAGGCAAGGAATGCTCACTAGGAAAATACATCTATGAGGCTATAAGTCCAACTACCTAAATTAAGTCTTACATTTCACAAATATAACACACAATTAAATAAATACACCATTTAAAATGTTAAAATATCATAAGGTATCTAAATAAGTTTCCAACACAAATAGGCCTACCAAATGAGAAGAAGAACATGGGGATAACTCACCCTTGTTCTACCATCTCTTGGCCATCGGAGGGAATAAACACTTCAAACCATGCCAAGGTCCACCAAATATTATAGATAATTGAACTATGTCATCAGGCATCAATGAATTTGGCCCACTTACCATTACCAATACTATATAAAAGGCCCTTAAGAAATATGGTTCCATTATCCAAATAACAATACATAAATTAAAGCATCACGTAGATGGGAATTAGGAGGTCCACTATCTAATTCATATACAGATAATCAAACTATATAAAGGTCCTTGGGAATTTGGTCCATTTTCCATTACCAATACATGAGAGTGTAATAACAAATAATAATACATAGAAAGCATATGAACCTAGTTCCATAGTAGCCACTATAAGTAAGAATAAGAACACGAGGAAAGGAAATTTTAAACCCATTTGAACAACCCAACAAATTAAACCAATATAGTGTTCATAAGCACAACTGTGGCAAGAAGTAGATTTTTTAAAAACCAATAAGATTAGGAGGGATTGTACATCTCCAAGGCCCAAGTGTGAAATAAAACCAATATAGTGTTCATAATCACAACTATGGCAAGAAATTATAAAAGAGGGTATGTCAAGTGGCCTACACCTATTAAAAATGAGAAAAATCAAAGGTAGGAAGAAAGATAACTTAAAAAAATAATGAAAATGGACATAGAAGCCTACCTTATTTCCTTCTTGCATCCACTTAAGAATACCTCTAAAAAGTTTTGGCAATGGATAATTTCCTTCTTCTCTAAGCTCTTCCTCAAGCTCCTCTTTCTCCTTATCTTCTCCACTTCCCATGTTATAAATTTCAAATGACAAAAATTTATCTCAAGGAATACTTTCCTTCCTCACATAGTCCTAAATCCATTCTCTACAAACCAATGGGAAGGTGACATGTGTCCCTTCCCATCTGTTGGCTTATGGTAAAAAGTCTTCCCTCTCTATAACTCCATTTACAAGCCCATGTGGGAAAGCAAGCAAGTTCATACCTCATAAATGGACTTACTATCCGAAGCCATAAATAGAACATAGGGTGCCTCTAAATTATTATAAGGCTTTTTTAAATACTCTCATGCCTTCCTATTGGTTCAAGGGAAAAAATATCAACCCAAAATATCTCAAACCTATTTTATGACACTCTAAAAAAATTGATCTCTTAACCCATCCGAAATTTAAGTCAAAAGGATCCACTTAAGTGGCTTAAAAATACTTTAGGAATGAAATAAAGCTTTCAATATAACTCCTAAGGTTAATAATGAAAGTGTGAAAATTGTCCAAGGGAGGGATAGTGCTTAATGGGTTGTGAACATCCATGCTTCTGACTAGGTCAAAAAGGTACAAGGAGTGGTTTGGATCATGGTAGGATTAAGTAGATGTGTCACCATTCTACCCATGATGTGCTCATGCCCGACATAGTCCTAGTTCTCTCATTGTCCTCCCTTGTCACCTATACAACATTGCACACATAAAATTCCCTACCCAAGAAGTTGAAGCTATAAAATATAAATAATACAAGTGATCTCAATACAAACAACAAACACATGACATATTCAAGGCATCTCATCAATATAAATATACTAATACCAATCACTTAAACATATACATAATTCAAATACATGTTGAAGAACAATAACTATAGTAGTACAGAATCAATATGCATCATAATGAAAAATCAACAATGTAAATACAATAACACCATAATGAATATAGTAATCATGTATTTAAGCATACAAATATTCTTATGTAAGTGAAACATAACATCTCATAGCATATAAAATCTATGCCTCAATCCTAAGGACTCATTAACATCTTGTGTCTCAATAACACATAAAACTTATCTCAACAAGACGTGTGTATAATACAATGTGTCTAGAGTAAGCATTATCTCCTAGTACAACTAAGCTATTATGCTTCTCATCCAAATTTATGAAAAAATATTATTTATATTTCATATGATAATAACATCTAGGATCAATATACCAAGTATTATTATCAATTTTATTTGTATTTGAAGCAAAAAATGAACAAATTTATTTTGTCTTCAATAATGTTATGGGCATTATTTTTCTCCATGTCTACTTTTTAAGCCCAAAAATCTGATTCATATAGTAAAATAATATTTTGATAAAATAATCTAACAATTATTTTATCTCCTCCATCATTCCTAGCTCTTCCTCTTCCTCTAAAGTTACCAATTCTTCTCTTGAAAGAAATTGTTGCCTCTATCTCTACCTCTGAAATTACTACATTCTCCTTTTGATTCATTTCTATTATAATATTTTGGAAATTGAGTTTATTTTCCTATAATTTATTTTAGATAAAAATTCTTGTTCAATACTCCCCTCACTGATCTTCATTATTATTCTGTAGTTAATAAGATCCCACTCAAATCATCCATTTTCATGTTTGTGATATCTTTAGAAATTTCAACTATATAAACTATATTTTTAAAATTTGGACTCATGCTTCTCAAAATCATATCAATGACATGTTTATCATCTATTTCTTCTCTTAATACCTTCATTTGATTAAGTAGGCCTTCTACCTTTGTCAAAAAAATCATTAACATATTCATTGTTTGACATTTTCATATTTTCAAGATTCTTCTACAAAGTTTGTAATTCTGCAATTTGTGCACCTTCATAAGCATTTATAAGTATATCGCTTGAAACTTTAGAGTGATTAGCTCCACTTATTCTAAGAAATATGACTTTATCTATTTCAGCCTGAATATAAAGTAAAACCCCATTATCCTTACTTGTATTAGCTTTATATTCCTTTATTTGTGCATCATTTAAAGCATTGACATTTACAAATTATGTATACCCATTTTGAAAAATTTCTCACAAAATTTTATATTTTATTGTTTATCCTACTATGTTAATAAGTAAAATTATCTCCTTAGAAGATAGGAATTAGACTATCAGATATACCATTTTCATCAATATTTTTTATCAAAAAACATTTGAAATTAACCAAAAATACTCAATACAATACTAGAGAGGTCTTTGTGTAGACACCTAAATTTTGTCAATTTAGTGTTGTAGATATTTTTTTTCAAATTGACATACTAACTCAATCACCATTCTAAAATTTGAATTTCCCACTAACATCATTTCCCTCCCTTTTTCAAATAATTGATTAATTTATATTAATAATTAATCATGAACACTTAATTCTTCAAAACTAATTAAAATACAAAATTTCCACCTCATCCAAACGTCTTTCACACTTCTTTCACCCAAGTTTTGACTCATCCAACTACTTCTTTAACTTATTCAACTAATTATTAAGTCACCATTGAATATTTTAACTAACTTTATGAGTCATCTAACTATCTTGACTCATTCCTTTAAAAAATTCAATTACCAACTAATTTTTCTTTTCTATCACACACATATGTGAATTAGTCATCATCCATTGAGATGAGTACTCAAATCTAGCCATTGATTATTATCATAATTAAATAAATTTGGATTATTCTTAACCATTCATTTTCTCACTCACAAGCCTATAAATTGAAATGTCATCATCCTTTTTCATCATCCACCTTCAAGCTATCGAATTGCTATCAAATTAATCATATGCATCCATTGAGAATCCAAGTTATTTGTACTAATATGTTGTGGAAGTCACCTTTTTTTGGAGAAATTAATTGACCACCTACATCCAATAAAGCAAGATAAAATTATATTTTCACAATGAGGAAGGTGATGAGTGTTTTTTACATGTTTTGTAAGTATCTTGTTGTTTATCTTTATTTCATTTTTGTTACTCAATCGAAGGTTTTATTTTAGATTTAGAACAAGTTTGTATTAGTTTCATTTCCTATAGCTTGTATTAAAACTCTAAATTTTTAACCATTACATTCTGGTATGCCCAATGGAACTTTCTCCAAAAAAAATCATCTTAACATTTTTTTTAATTATTTTAAAAATTGAATTAACTTATTTTTTTCCTATACAAGTTTTAGGCTAATTTGGATCTAATTTTCTTACTATTTTTATTTTTTTATTTTTATTTTTTGTTTTTCCGAAGTCAATTTAATTTTTTTAAACAATACACAATTATTAAAATAAAAATTAATTTTAATTTATAATCTATATTTTTTTAAAAAATTGTAGGTTGGGTTGGATTTAGACTAAAAACAACCTATTAAAGTTTTATATAAATATTTAGGAGATATCATAAAATCCATGACTATTTTTTTTATTGTTTATGTTTTTTTTTTAAAACACACGACTATTAAAATGGCAATAACCTTTTTTCAAAATCTCATTTTATATAATTTTTTTAAGTTTGTTTGGATTTACATTGACAACAAACTTTCAAAATTTTATGTAAACCTAGATCATAGTTTATGAGATATTATCAAATTTGTGGCTGTTATTTTTAATTTTATTTTCTGGTTTTTCTAACTTTTAAGTTTGTATATTTTTTCTTAACATGTAGGTTCCTTTGATTTTCAATACCTTTGCATACAAAGTACTAATAGATTTTATATATGATCACTTGTCAAAAAAATAAAAAGTTGAACAACCAAATTATTTTATTTTATATTATTTTTACTAACTTTATTTTTATTTCAAGTTTAGTTTAATTAATTAAGTTTAGTAATTAAATCACATTTCCATTTATTGTAAAATTTCTTGTTTGTATCACATATGGTTGTGTATGATATTTATTTAGCATTACATTGGTGATGATATTTAGACATTAAAAATAAATTTTGTTACTTTTTGTTACCAAGGTTTTACTTGTGTATATGCTCTTTCATTGACGTCACATTGGTGATAATACATAAAAATCAGATACAAGTCACCACCTTTTTTTATTTTTATAAGGGCTCTATCGATGTAAATTTCATCACCATGTAGTAGAATAAACCCTATGTACCAATGAGATATATAAATCAAGGACCCACTATTTTAATTACCTAAGCGATTGTATATTTTAGGCACATTATGATGTGAGGGTATTCCATACTCTAATACTCAAGGTTTAAACAATGACCTCGAAGTTATATTTTTTTATATAAACCTACTAAAATCTTACGATTGGGTTAGGAACATTAGAACTAGACCCATTTATGTGCATCTATTAAATTAATTTCTTCCATAGTTTTAAGTCTCAACATATTGAAATGTATATAAAGGACTTCCTTTTAGATAATCTTGTACAAACCTTAATCCTATGACAACCATTTCAGTGATTTGAATTTTAATTCATCAGAAATTGGTTAGCTCCAAGAATTTACTCTCAATTTACCCTTAAAACTAGATTAAGTTAGCTATGAGTATAGTTCTACCTCCATATTTAGTGATCTAAAATAATAGATCGAAACTTTCCAACAGATGAGTTGGTATATATGAGAGCCTACAGGGCATTCAAATCATTTTACCTAGTTTTATCCCTTTATGTGACTTGCATGTTTATTTTTTGTTAAAGTAGAGATTTCTTTTTATTGTTTTCTTTTTTTACCTCCTTGTGAAGACCACACACTTGAATTTTTTGTGTTTTAAAACCAATTTTAAAGTCCTTACAAAGCCAAAATCATAAATCAAGAAAGAAAGTCCAAAAGTCAAAACTTGTAAAAGAATTATACTTTCAAGTTATTTTTTTGAGTCAAACTTTCAAAGTGATGTCTCTTATTAAAAGGCAAATGGCCTTATTAAATAATCTTATTTTTAGAGAAAAACCTTTTGAAAATGACCCCTTCCAAGTCAGAAGCCAAAAACATCATACTGAGATCAATGGAAATGTTGATGACGACAGACCCTATCAATATGAACATACCCATGAGGTAGCTTTACATAAAAATCCCCCATCTCAAATCACAAACTATCTCTTAGAAAATAAAAATGAGGTTTTGTTACAACTTTTGGGTCTAAAATCCAAGCTTCCTTTAAATTTTGATCCCAAGGACTTATCACTTTTTATCTCATGAAAATAAACCACGCCTCTCATCCAAGAACAAGGAACATCTAGTGATTCCCTAAGGAATAACAAAGAACATATAAGTTCCAATAACACCAATCAATGTGTCTTCCAAATTTACATGCATAAAAGTAAGGTAGTTATAGATGAAAAATCTCAATAAAGCCATGGATTTTCTGTTGAAAATCATTTAAAAATATTAGAAAGGGAAATAACTAAGCTTAAATTTAACATGTCAAGTAATCTTTTGATCTATCAATCAAAAAATACACATCCTAATTTGAATGCATATTCAAATTTAAATCAACTAACCAATCCAAATCCTAATGCTAATTCGAATGTATATTCGAATTCAAATCAATCAATCATAATCTAAATCCAAATTTGAATGTGTATTTGAATTCAAATCAAACACCCAATCTAAATTCAAATGTCCATTTGATTTTAATCAATTATCCAAATCATAATTTAAATGTAAACTTGAATATCAATCCAAAGAATCAAAATCAACATTCAAGTTTTACTTCAAAATCCTATCCAAACAATAAGAATAAACACCAACATTTCATTTTAAATCCCAATCCAATTTTAAATCCACATTCAAACCAAATATCACCATTCAAGGATGTGACATTTATCCAAGAATGAAAAAAATGAAAGACAAGTTTTAAGGTTACAAGATGATCGTTATTCCAAAAGCAAAAAAAATAAGATTGAAGAAATTTGTCCACACCCCTTTGACATTACTATGATGATGGTATCCTTTCCTTCACATTTTGAAACCCCAAAGTTTGATAAGTATAAAGGAAAAGGATACCCTAGAGAATATCTTAAAGAGTTTTATATGGTATTCTTTATTGTTTTTATAGCAATGATTATCTATTAAGACTATTTCCACACAGTCTAGGGGTCAAGCCCTAGAGTAGTTTTTATAGTTACCTAAAGGATTAATCACAACTTTTGAGGACCTTTCAAAAACAAAATTAGTCACTTTTCCTATAATTTGAATGTGATTTGACCATGTTATACCTATAGAACACCAAATAGCGTAATGAGAAAACTCTAACCTCATTCTTGTAAAGATGACATGCCTTGGCAAGTCCTTTCCCATGGTCACCTCTCAAAAACCAACTTACAACTATCTTTACAAACAATATTAATTTAGAATTGGCTATCAATTACAACTCCATTATGCTACATTCTTTAGTGAAATCATAGAAAAAGGATTTCAAATTGAAAGAGATTTATTTTCTAAGGGTGCCATCAAAATCTTTAAACAATATAATTCTTCTTCAAACCAAAATGAAAAGCCTAAGTTCTATGAAAAGAATAAGAATGTGGTAGAAGATGGTGTAACTTATGTTAAAAAATTTAAAACACCCAACCTATCAACAACATTTCTATACCAATTGGTTAACCTCGACAAGACAATAAAAAATAAAAATTCACTCCTTTGGGAATGTCATATGATGTAGTCTTTTGAAAATTGGTAGCCACAAACATGATCAAGTTCCCCCATACCAAAAATTTTGATGAAAACTATCCAAAACTTGATTTGTAAAAATATAATGAATATTATGACTACCATAAAATCAAATATCATTCCATGAACCTTTACATGAGACTCAAACACTAATCCAAGATATTATTGATAATAGTGATATAGCAGTAGAGGATGATGCATCAACTTCAAATAATAAAAAATAAAGATATGTCAAGATCCCTTCCCAAAACATGAGTAAGGGTATACTAATCAAAACCAAAGTCAAAATAAAATAAACAATAACAATCAAACTAATCACCCCTTATATTTTATAATAAATCACATTGATTGTATAGATCATCATGTTTTTGTACTTACAATTAAATCCCAATATTGTGCCATCACTATGAGGCGTGTAAATATTACCCTTCTAAGTGTCTCTTTTCCCACTCTCAAAAGAAAATATAACATCATAGATCAACTTGAGAAAACACCGATCAAAATTTCCATCTTCGACCTTCTCAAGACATCTCCCACATATAAGGACATTTTGTATAAAACCTTATAAGAATCTAAAGTTCTAGAAAATATCAATCTGTCCAATTTCCAAATTCTCGTAGGACACTTATCCTCAAAAAATCAAGTGAGTTCTGATCATTCAGACATTTTACCCATGGGTTCATCCCATAACTTTACATTTTACATAGAAGTCTTCATTTCCAAGCATAAATTAAAAAAGGTGTTTATAGACAATGGGTCAAGCCTAAATATGTGTACATTAAGTTTGATAAATCATTTGAGAAATTATAAAATAGCACTAGATCCTAATACCATTACTATAAAGGCATATTATAGTAATGAGCGCCAGTCAATGGGATCTATCTATCTTCCACTTATGGTGGGGCCTATCATTCCATAAACCCTAATTCATGTTCATGATCTAGATCTCCCAGAAAACCTATTCCTTGGTTGTCCATGGATCCATGCCATGAACTCAATTCCATCCACCATCCATCAATGTTTAATTTTTTATCATGAAGGTATGGAAGTTACCATTACAGATGATCCTCAATGCTTTTAATATTGTCAATTTGAAGCGAGATATAAAAATTCCAATTATCTATAATTTACAGAAGATACTTATGAACCTACTGAGGATTCACCAAATATTTCTATTTTTTTCCATCTTGATGAGTTAATATCTATAACCACCAGTTAACAATCAAAATCCAAAAATCCACCATCCACGTCTAAGTCTGCATGTCCACCGTCTATATTTTCCATTGTATATGCAAGTATGGGAGAATATGAAATTCATGATGCCCCTTAACTAAGAACAATTCATATGTCCCCCAACAATCATTGAAGGCCCCATCATCGAAAATAAATACAAGTGGTTCATAAGATTAGAAAAATATATTTTGTAGAAGTCGTGTTCCTTTCTGAATAATAAATTGATGATTCAAACCCCTCTTGGCTCTACTCTGATGAATTAGCTAGTTATTTCCAAAGAAATAAATGTTAGAGCATTTTTAATGACTAAGTGGTCATTTAACCCTTAACCTATACTTATAATTAATTAAATAATAATAAGTTATTTATTACTATGAGGTGAAAACTTCATGTAAATAAATAACCATATTATATTTATTTAATTATTTAATAAGTTATTATTTAACTGGGACATTAATCACCGAAGGTTTATTCATGATATCAATTAACCAGGCTCTTTTATTTATTTGGGATGGTTAGACACGTTATTTACAATGGTCACCTCCATTAATATTTACCTATAAATAGGGTTTTAACCTAATAGTGAATAACAACTCAGTATCTTGACATTTGTGAGATATTTGGATTATCAAAAGGCTTGTGAAGACTTTGCTGACAAGAAGTGAGAAGTTGGAGTTGTATTGGGGTAAATTGTTTCTCTATCAATAAAAAATTACTTGCTGGGTTTTTTTACCTCTTTGAAGTTTTTTTAGGATAAATATCATGTGCAATGTGTTCATTGATCTGTGTGCTCCATTTATGCTTTGCTTATTAAATCTCTTCTAGATCCTTTATGTATTGCTTCATTCAATAATTTCATCATGGTATTAGAGCACGTGGAGAAGATTTTGATCAGCAAGCATATCCAACAACAAAGATCTTGCCCCAAATCTCAACCAAAGCTGCAATTCAATTTTTAAAGTTTTTTTTTTAGCGGGTAGTTGTATGTACGGCCCATAATACAGCCTTGTGTGTGAGAAAATTAAAAAATTATTCATGTGGTGATCCTGGGTGTGTGAAAGTTGTAGTAGCAGATATATAGCAATTAAAAATTCCCTAGAGATCATTCAAAGCATATGTAATTGATTTCTAAATTTTCTTCAACAATTGAAACACCATTGTACGGCCTGTACACTTGAAGAAAAATTCAAATTTTTGCATGAAATTGTCTCTTAAAAGTTCTAATCACTTAGTTTTGCAAATTGAAGACCTCTTACAAATTTTCAAAGCCTAAAAAGCTCTGATTCATCAATTTCAATTTTTTCTCCTCCATTGACATCTTGTGCGGCTTGGGACGCTGTAAAATTCTATTTTTGCACCAAAATTCTTTTTTGAGTGCTTCCCTAGAATTAGAAAGAGATTTTATGGAGATCTGCAAAATTTAAAGACCTGAGAAGCCCTGTGTCTCTCTCCAACTTCACCCCTACCTCCTCTCAATGCCATTTTCATCTATAGGCAATAGGTAAAGGTAAGTATATAGTTTATTGAATTATTTAAAAAAATACTTTAATTTTTTAATTCCATTATTGCATGCAATAGAAATAGTGGCCCCCACTTTTATTTAAAATCTTTTTCTTCAAAAAGTTAAAAAATATACAAAATTATTTACAATTCAATTTTACATGCACGTTTATTTTTATATATAATCAAATAAAAATTATATATAATTTTTTGCATGTAATCTTTTAAACTTTAGTATATAAGAATTGGTTTCTATCTTTTTTCTAGAATATTGTAAAGAAAGGGGTCTAGTGTTCAAATCACACTACCACCAAATTATTCTTTTTTAAATTACTTTATCAATCATTATTTTTTAAAAATCAGAAATTAGACAACTTTTTGGGTTTGCATGCCTCTTCTCACGTGCAAAACCTTGATCTGTTGACCTTTTTTTGCAACATTTGACGTAGTCAAAACCTTGTCAACCATAGTCGTGCAACCAGTCAATCTTAAAATTTTGGCATGTTCTGAATGCTTTGGAGAGGTCTATTTTTGTTTTGAACTCTTATACTATTATTTTTACACCTATTTTAATAATTGTGCCTAGGTGGTCATTGTGAATGTGACTCTTTTGACACCTAAAATTGTGCAAATTTATTTCAATTTTTTGATTTAGTTAGCATCTAAAATTGTATATCTAAATATAGTTGCATTTTTTAATTAACTTTATTTTTTGGAAATAGTTCAAAAAATCTCATTTAAAAAGGTTAAATCATAAAGTTGTTCTTTTTTAAGTTTTTTTAACAACACTTGCGACACCTTACTTTATCGTAATATTGTGAAAATTTCTTGTTTTATCAAGCTTAATTTGGAACAAATAGTGTGTATTTATATTTTTTATTTGTTTTAATTATCAATAAATTTTAAATTCACACTTAAACGGTAGTTTTTTAATCATTTGGATACTATCATGTTTAAAGGGAAGCCATGGCTTCGCCTCACTTTTCCTTAGACAAATCCCAAATGCTTAATGGAAATAACTATAACATATGGAAAATTTGTGTTAAATCTAAATTCATGGTCTGTAAATTATGAAATATTTTCATTGGGATTGATAAAGCCCCATCTAGATGACATGTGATCCTTGAGCTTACCAATGCATTTTAGTAGAAATTGTAGGAAGCTATGTCCCTTATCTTGTAGAGTGCTAAGAATGAATTTTTTTTCCACATTGGTAATCAGGAATCTCCTTGCAAAGCTTAAAAACTTCTTAAATATATGCATGAGGGCACTCATCTCTCAAAGATCATTAAGTTAATCCTTGAATTTTTGATAACACCTATGAAGGGTGATGAAAACGTTATGAAATTTTTAACTACAATTCAGAACATTAAAGCTCAGTTAAATGGTTGTAATTGTAATTTGATTCAAGATCAATTGATTTATTTTATCATTTAATTGAATATTCATGAAAAATTTATAAATTTCATTTCAATTTTGAATTTTAAGTATCAAATTGAGCGAGATATCCTTGACATTACCACCTTATCTGCTCTCCTAATTCAAGAAGAGTAAGTAATGACCAATTTTAATTATAAAGATAATGCCACTCAAGCTCTTCCCACATTAAATAATGTTTTTGATAATAATAAAAACCAAAAATTTAACCCTAACTCTGGTAAAGGCAAAAAAGGGAAAAAAAAATTGGTAATAAGAATCATAAACCTAAATTCAATGAAAATTGTAATGTGTGGTAAATTTGGTCATAAAAGAGAAACATATTATAAAAACAAGATAGAATTAAAAATAAATCTTCTAAAAATAACAAAGGGAAGAAAACTAATCAAAACCCTAATCAAAATAATAATCAGGATCAAAATGTTATTACTTTATATGTTGTTTTATGTGCTTCAAATGAAAATAAATAGATTTTAGATAGCAGTGCATCTCCCCATATGACATGCTTATCTAATATTTTATATGATTCTAGAGATATCTATGAAAGAATTTACTTAAGAGATAATTAATTTTTAGAAGCAACTAAACATGGAAAAGCAAAAATTTTAAATATTGTTATTAATGATATTTTCTATGTACCTAAGCTTAAAAATAATTTGATATTTTGTTCTCAACTTACTAATGATAATTTCATTGTAACATTGCTTAAAGATATTTGGTCCATTAGAAATCGATTTGGTTTCTTGATTGTTAAAGGTGTTCCAAAAAATGATTTATATATCTTCTCTCCTTCTACATTTTTAATTTTATCACATAATAAGAATGAATCTCAGTTATGGTATGAAAGATTAGGATATGTTAATTTTAGAAGTTTACATGATATGTCTATGAACAATCTTATTGTTGGACTTCTTTTTATCCCCTCTCATCATGAAACTTGTGAGGGTTATTTACGTGGTAAACAACACACTAACCCTTTTCATAAGAATTATGATGTGAATTCCTCTCATCTTTTAGATTTAATTCATATTGATGTTGTAGGACCTCTTGAATTTGTATCTCTTAATAGTTTTTTTATATACTATTACATTTATTGATGATTATACTAGAATGATCTGATCTTATTTTATTAAAAAAAATCTGATGTTTTGTCTAAGTTTAAAGAATTTAAAGCTTATGTTGAAAATACATCTGATTTTTCTATTAAGAAATTAAGAACTGATAATGGTGGAGAATATGTTAGTAAAAAAAAAATTTTGCATTGGTTGTAGTATTCAAAGGGAACTGACAACTCCATATTCCCCTCAGTAAAATGGTATTGTTGAAAATAAAAATTGTACCATCATAGAAATGGTTAGGGCTATGTTACAATCTGCAAAAATTCGTAAATTCTTATGGGTCGAAGACATGAACATTGTTTTTCATATTCTGAATAGAGTCCCTACCAAAGCCTTGCATCTTTCTACCTTATTAGAAATGTGGATTAAGAATAAACTCAATGTGGCTCATCTTAAGATTTTTGGTAGTTTCTATCTTTATCCTTAAAGTTAAAAGGAATAAGCTTGACCCAACTTTATATTCTTGATTTTTTGTAGGATATAGGGGTAAGACAAAAAGTTTAAGAGTGTACGATCCCTTTAAACATCAAATTATTGAGAATAAGAATGTTCTTATTCTAAAAACTATTTTTGTGAGTCTTTTGTGGATCCTTCTCATTGTTCTTCTATTGATGAACCTGACTCTTATTTTATTTTTTTGTGATGGAATGGATGCCCTTGAGGAAGTTGATCAAGTTATGGATAACTTAGAGTCTAAGGAACCCCCTGAGTTTCATGTTCAATCTAAAAGACTTAAATGGGTAAAATCTCTAATTTAATCTTCTAATGTTGATAATTTTAATAAATTAAGTAGAATTCAACATTCTTATCATGCATTAATGACTATGTATGAATGTGAATCTCAATCTTTTGAGTAATCCACTCAAGATGATAGATGGAATGTTGTTATACAAGTTGAATATAATGTCTTAATTGAAAATCAGACTTGAGACCTTGTCCTTCCTCTGCCTAAAAGGCATATTGTCAGTTGTAAGTGGATTTCTAAGATCAAATATAATTCAATTGGTAAAATTGATAATTTTAAAGCTAGATTAGTTGCTCTCAGATTTACTCAAAAATCTAGGATTGACTATGTTGAAACATTTGCTTCTGTAGCAAAAATGAGTACTGTTAGACTTCTTATTACTCTTGCAGCCTAAAATGGCTAGGTTATCCACCAAATAGATGTCAAGAATGTATTTCTAACGATCATTTAGAAGAAAAAATCTACATGACTCAACCTAAAGGTTTTACTGATCATAATAGAGAACATCATGTATACAAATTAAAGAAATTTTTATATGGTTTAAAACAAGCTCCTCAAGCTTGGTATTCTAAGATTACTTCTTTTTTCAAAGAATTAAGTTTTTCTAATTACTATTCAAATAATGATCTCTTTGTTAAAATTAAAAATGGTCATTTGATTTTAATTGTATTATATATTGATAATTTTTTGATTACCAACGATCTAACTAGTTTATTTCATAAATATAAGGATAAACTAAGTCAAATGTTAGAAATGATTGATTTAGGTATTCTACATTATTTTTTAGGAATGGATATATTTTAGGATAGAAATTTAATTATTGTATCACAATCTCAATATGCACATAACCTTCTTGTTAAGTTTAACATACTTGATTGTGAATCTACCACTACTCCTATTTAAGTTGGTATTAAACTTGATCCTAAACTTGCATGTGAAAAAGCTAACCCTATTTTGTATAGACAGCTTATTAAAAGTTTGATTATCTAACCATTACTAGGATAGATATTTCATATGTTGTCAATGTTGCTTCTAGATTTATGTAAGATCCTTAATTAAATCATTGGAAATTAGTTAAACATATTCATCGTTATATCAAAAGAATAATTAATTATGGTTTATTTTAGTCTTCCTTTGATAATGATAAATTATATGGGTATTATGATGTTGATCATGTTGGTGATACTTTAGATTTCCAATATACTTTTGTATATATATTTAAGTTTGGTGTAGGTGCTATCACTTGGAGCAGCAAGAAGCAACAAAAAGCAACCTACTATCTCTCTCTTCTACAGAATCTGAGTACAAAAGTGTTATAGAAGTTGCTAAATAATTCATGCAGCTATGAAGGTTGTTGGGAGAACTTAATTTGGATGCTTCTTAGAGTACCATATTTCATTGTGATAATTAAAGTTATATAGCTCTGGTGAAAAATCTAGTGCAGCACCAAAGAACTAAACATATTGAGATTCATGTGCATTTTATCTGAGAAAAAGTCCTCAATGGTGATATTAATTTGCAGTTCTATCCTACGAATGAACAAGTGGCAAACATCTTCACAAATCCACATGGTGCTACCAAGTTTTGTCAATTTTGTGCAATGTTGGGCCTCTCAGAATTTCTATTGAGGGGGAGTGTGCATGACAATGCCACCTTTTAACAGCCATTTATTACTTCTTCTTCTCTATACTTCTTCTCATTTGTAAATCATTGTAAAAAATTTGTGTGGAATTTATTTCATTTAAGTAAACTTCGTGTAGAATTTTTACTTTAGTACCCCAATATATTAAAAGCATAATTTGTAATGGAGATCCTTATGTTATAAAAGGCTCCAAATATGCTTAGTGATTTTTTTTATAAGAAACAGTGAGATCTAATCTCACAATCATGCTAGCCTAAACTTACTTTCAAGTAGTTTATGGATTATAATTCTTTTTATTTTCAAAAGGTTACTATTAGCATGATGAAAGTTTTTAAATCATTCAAATTTTGCACATAGTATAATTCATTTATGGTGACTATGGCATTTATTCCCACTTAGCATTAAGGGGGAGTGTTAGAGCATTTTTAATGACTAAGAGGTAATTTAACCCTTAGCCTATACTTATAATTAATTAAATAATAATAAGTTATTTATTACTACAATGTGGAAACCTCATGTAAATAAATAATCATATTATATTTATTTAATTATTTACTAAGTTTTTATTTAACCAGGACATTAATCATCGAAGGTTTATTCGAGATATTAATTAATCAAGCTCTTTTATTTATTTGAGATGGTTGGACCCATTATTTACAACAGTCACCTCCCTTCATATTTACCTATAAATAGTGTTTTTAACCCTATGATGAATAATATCTTGACATTTGTGAGATATTTGGACTATCAAAAGGCTTGTGAAGACTTTGTTGAAAAGAAGTGAGAATTTGGAGTTGTACTGGGGTAAACTATTTCTCTATCAATGAAAAATCACTTGCTAGGTTTTTTACCTCTTTGAGGTTTTTCTAAGATAATATCGTGTGCAGTGTGTTCATTGATCTGTGTGCTCCATTTATGCTTTGATTATTAAATCTCTTCTAGATCTTCTGTGTATTGCTTCATTCAATAAATAACCTATACCTAAATCCATTATGTGTAATATAATGAACTATAAATGAAAAGGTCTTGGTTTCCATGAACAAGGTCTCATTGAAACAATAATGTCTACAACACATGAAGCCTTTCAAGGTATTATATTCAAACCATCTAGTGTGAGTATATTTAATTATGAAAGTGACTATTTTTTCATGTCCAAGGAATCCTCTTTAGACACTGACACAAGTTTCATTTGTAGCCATTTTGAATACTTAGGCATCACCAACCTATTTCATGATAATGTCATATTGATCCTTGAACTATCCTTTCTACAACCTAACCTATGGGACCAACAACAACCACCTTTGCTTGATCATTTTTAGAATGATGAGGCCATATCCAAGTTTTTGAGAGTTAGATATCATATATCAGCAAGAGATCATAAGAAGTGTTTTTGTAATTCAATTAGATAATTATAATACTTTGGGGAACTTACAACTTATACTCATCTGCATCATTATACAAATAGTACAGTTCTGTTGATAGAAATATTAGATGATGAAGTTCCAAATTTACAAAATATTGATGAAGACATTCCCAATCAATAGGACCTTGAAGAGGAACTCAATCTTCCTCCAATTCCAACAAAGCTGTAAGAATAATTTACTTTATTAATTTACAATACCATTGAAATCAATATTGAAACATAAAAAAATCCCAAGATTATGAAACTTGTCATTTCCCTTGATCCATAAGAACAATTCACTTTGACTCTACTACTCAAAGAATTTTAAGATGTGTTTGCATGATCATATGCAAACATGCTTGAGTTGGATCCTCAACTAATTATTCATCTCCTTTTTTTACATAAATATGCAAAACTAGTTAAACATAAAACTTATAAAAATGCATCCAAATGTGGCATTACTCGTGAAGGAAGAATTGTAAAAATAGTTAGAGGTTAGCTTCATATGACCAATAGACTACTCAATGTGTATATCTAATATAGTACCAAAATCTAAGAAACCAATAAGGACAAGAGTTTACATAGATTTCAAGGATATCATAAATCATATCCTAAATAATATTTTCTTTTACCTAACATAGACATAATTGTTGATTCCACAATAGGTCATGAGATGTTGTCCTTAATGGATGATTTTTCAAGGTATAATCAAATCAAAATAATTCATGAAGATCAACATAAAACAACATTTATAACACTTTGGGGCATGTTTTTTTATCACGTAATGGCATTTAGCCTCAATAATGTTGGATCCACTTATCAACATGAAATGATAGTTATCTTTCATGATATGCTTCATGATATCATTGAAGACTATGTAGATGATATTTTAGCAAAATAAAAAACTAGAGAAAATCATCCTATGGTACTACACAAAAAAATTTAACAATTAAGAGAATATAAGGTTAATCTTGATCTAAATTAGTATGTGTTTGGGGTTACTTCAGGTAAGATCTTGGGTTTTATTGTATCATAAAGAGGTAGATCCTGCAAAGGTCACAACTATCACAAAAATGCCTCCACCAAAAAATCTCAAGCAACTTCATATTTTTCAAGGTAAGATTTAAGACATCTAAATATTCATATCACAACTTGTAGACATATGTCATCCTTTCACATTTATTCTAAAAAAGAACACTACTTTACATTATAATTAGGAATGCAAACAAGTGTTTGAAAATATTAAATGTTATCCAAAAAATATACCAATTCTAATGCTACCAACTCCAAGAAAAACTTTGCTCCTATATATTTCAGTAACATAATATGCATTGGGGGCATTGTTAGCACAACATGATGAACATAGAATAAAAATAGTAGTGTATTATCCAAGTAGAACCTTGGTATCCTATGCAATAAAATATTATTCAATCGAGAATGATGTATAACTATTGTTTTTGCTTCATTAAAACTTATACATTAGATGCTCGATAATCAAACCAAAACCATTGCCAAAGTTGATCCACTTAATAATATCCCTTCTAAATCAGCTCTAATAGGGAGAATGGCTAAGTGGGACATGATTATAAGTAATTTTGATATAAATTATGTCAATCAAAAATATATCAAAGGATAAATACTCACAGATACCTTGGAAAAGTCACCATTGATAAATATCAATCCTCTCATCATGGATTTTCTAGATGAAACAATAATGTCTTTAGATGAATCATTAGAGTGGCAATTGTACTTTGATAGGTATTTCACAAGTCATGGCTTGGGAGCAAGTATTTTTTTATCACTCCACAAGGAGATATCTTTGAAAAATCATTTCAATTAGGATTCCCTTGTATGAATAACATAGCATAATAGGAAGATCTTGTTTCTAGACTAAAACTTGAAATTCATTCGAACATACATCTCTTAGTTTTTGGGGATTCTTGGTTAATCATCAATTAAGTAACTGATGAATACCATCTAAATATGATAAGTTAATTCCTTATAAATGGATGGTGGATATCTTTAAACTATCTTTGTAATCCATACAATTTGATCAAGTTTATTGAGTCAATAACAGGGCATTTGATGTCATGTACATGATTGGTTCACTCCTTGACATGCATCCAAATGATAGTCATAGCTAATTCATTGTGGAGAAATTAATGTGTCTTACATATGATAAACCGGAATCTGAAATGGTCTATCAGGGTGTTGGTCTTACTTCCCCTTGGTAATAAGATATATACACATACCTCCATGATAATATAATTACCCCCAAATTATCCCACAATCACAATAAATCCTTCATCTAACAAGTTTATCACTTTACCCTCTTTGTAAATACATTATACCTTAGGGATTATGATGGAGCCTTATTATGGTGTTTAAACTCTGAAGAGGTGGCATTAATTATTAAGGAATTCAAAATGGTATATGTGATGCTCATACTAATGGCATGGCCCTTGTAAATAAAATTATATGTGTCAGATGTTACTGACCAATGATGGAATATGATTCATGAATATATGTCAAGAAGTGTGTCCTTTTCCAAAAAACATGGTAACCTAATCTATATCCCATCACAATATTTGCAACCCATTACAACTCCATGGCCCTTCTCCACATGGGTGTTATAACTCATTGGAAAAATCAATCCTGATTAATGACATGGTCATAAGCATATAATCACCACCACTGAGTACTTTACTAAGTGGGTCAAATCCATTATGCTAACCTATGTAACCAGAAAAAAAATACAATTTTATTCTAAACCACATGATTTGTCATTACAGTATCCATTATACCATTATATTTGATAATGGTAAGTTTTTTAAAATCAAAGATGTCAAGATCCTTTGCCAAACATACCATATTAAACACAAATGGTCCACACCATACTCTTTATGGACAAGCAAAGGGATCAAACAAAAATATCCTCAAAATACTTAATCATGTTATGAATGATCCTAGCAGTGATTAAAATTGAAAGATTTACCTTGCTTTGTGGGCTTATCGTAATATTATCTGCACACCCACAAGGGTAACCATGTATTCCATTGTTTACAATATAAATTCCATCTTACCTATTGAAATAGAGCTTCCCTCCTTAAGAATATATCTACAAAACATTATTGATGAAGAAGTATATCATATCTCAAGGTTACGAGATAAATATCTTGGATGAGAAACTTCTTAATGGCCTTAACCATATACAAGCCTATAAAAACTATCTCCATATTAGCTATAATAAGAAAATCAGAATGTAATAGAGTTTGAAGTTAGAGATCTCATTTTAAAATAAAATCAATGGAACACCAACACTAATTGTGAAAAGAAAGGCAAGTTTGGACCTATTTGGTTAGGTCCATACATATCATTGTAAAATATGGATCAGGTACTTACAAATTAACAACAAAATAAGGATAAGAGCTTGATGAACCAAAGAACATCATGCGCCTCAAGTGTTTTCATACCTAAATTACTCCATTGCTATTGTGTGTGTGTGTGTGTGTGTAAAATAACACTGGAGTAATTTAGGTATGAAAACACTTGAGGCGCATGATGTTCATTGGTTCATCAAGCTCTTATCCTTATTTTTTTGTTAGTTTGTAAGTACCTGATCCATATTTTAAAATGATATGTATGGACCTAAACAAATAAACAACAAACAACAATAACAATAACAACAATAATAAAAACAATTCATCCCAAAGTGAAAACTATTCTTATGACGCTTTGGACAAGTACCATGGTGAAAACTAGTTTATTGTGTCATGTTAGACCATTGTCTATATGCCCCCTAATTAATTGTGGACATCCCATAGAATTATCAATTTCTCTATATTCATTTTTATATATCACATACTTTTTGTTGCCTATGACATTTTAATTTGGGGTTTGATCTTCATGGTTAGGTGGCCACACCTTTGTTCATGTTTCAAAATAATATTGTACATAATCCTTAGATAAATCACTCATCCATCCAACACAAAAACACCTATTCGTAAAACCCCATCATCTGTCATCATTTCTTGGGAGGGTACCTTTCATCTAATTGTCATCATCTTACCTAATATCATCACTTGGCATTTATTTCCTCGTTGAGAAAACTACATCAGCCTGAGGTTTACACAGACTATATAGGCAACCCACATTTACATGGGGTATTTTAGATCACCTCAGTGACCATCATCCAAAAATATAATAATATCCAAAAAATAATAAAAAATACCTAAAAATATTAAAAGATCGCAAAACTATTCCAAAAACAAAAAGTGTCCTTATTCAACATATCCTAGTTATTCTTTACACAGATTACCCATTGGATGGTTAACATTGTCAAAGATCTCATATCTCAAAGGATTTTACTCTATCCAAGGATATGGATAAACACATTTGTTTATTTGTTTGTATTGATTATTTACTTATTTTCTTGTTTGTAAAAATTGTATGTTTTACTTATTTTCTTATATAGTCAATGTTTGTTACATCTTTATTTATTTTCATTAGTTTCATTGTTTCAAACATTTTTTATATTGTTTTCATTGTTGTTCTTTGTTGAGTCTAGATCACTATGAGCATTACAAATGCTTTTATTATGATCTTCCATATCATGATGCACTAATTCTTGCACTTGTGACTCTATCAGTATTTACATGCATAAAATAATAAACACTATGGTTTTTACATACCATTGGTGCATATTGTCTCACATAACATAAAAATAAAGGTTGTTCAATTTATGTCATAAAATAATGTTGGAACTCAATGCAAGACTATTAAAATAAATTATTCACCCAATCCACATCATTACTCCATCTCCAAACATACATCACATCCCTAATCCATGTCAACCCATTCAAATAATAAAAATCTAACTTCAAATTTGTGCTAATCACCCATAGCTAACTACCTAAACAACTCAATGTGTTTCATCAATAATATATCAGAAATGTTAAACCATACATCCCATAATCACCTCCATCTACCAATAATAAATCAAATCCATGTTATCCAATCATGTGATAAATCATCATTAATCCATGTAGTTGAAACACTTCTTAGGTTATGCTTGCACATAAATACACTAAATCAAACCATCAAGTTAATCGTTTCCCTAATCTTTCCATTCAATCTTTTGCACTTGTCAATTGGGAATTGAAAAATCTTGACATCCATATTATCTCCCATCTAAATCAATCCATATTTAAAACCAATCAAAATGTGAAATAATTATCTTAAGAAGGTTAATTTCACCTATGGGTTGATCTCATTCATCCATCATCCTCATCATATCCATTCAATGATTTTAGCCTATTTAAAAAAATCTCTCACCTTATTATCACAACCCTCATCATACAACCAATTTATCAGATTACACAATCTCTTTATTTTAGGTTGCAAATCAATTGTTGAGTTGTGGAGCTAAAAGCTTCACCAATGAGCAAATTGCAAGGTTGTTGTATTTACACAGTCACCGACGTCAGTCAGGGATCAACTGGAGGCTATCGACGTCGGTTATATATCGGTCGATGTCGGTCATATGCAAGTAGACAGGGACTGATGTCGGTCACCTGTGTGTTCCAGAAGTCTATTTTCGTGAGATGAATAGATTGTTTGCATGATAAGTTTAACTGTTAGTTGTAAGTCTATGTTTCTATTTTTGGCAAGACTAATTTGAACCCTTGATTAGGAGGTGTATCTAATGGTGGAGAATGCATAGCTCGTGATCCCTAATTCTATATAATAGGGATAGATCTTCATAGCTTGTAGACATGAAATTGTAGACAATTCAAGTAGCTGAATTATGTTTACAATTGTGAGAGATAACTCTTGAGGGAAAGAGATCTGTACATCTAAGAGGTGTGGAAGAAAGAGAGATTTCTTCAATTGTATTTCCTTCTGGAAGAGTTTAATACAATTTTTCATTGTTTCTTGTATCTCTTATTTTTACTAATTTTGATCTCTAGTTACTTATTATTTTGGTTTAATTTCGTATTTAGTTGCTTGCATAAAAGTAATCAATTGTCTTGTTAGATCCTAACTAGTGGTATCAGAGCTCAGGTTCACTAATAGGTGGTTACAGATCTATTTAGTGTGTGTTGATTACAGGTCACTCACAAGAGTTTCTATTTGAGTGGGAGTATAGCAATGGCAGAAGAAAGTAAACTAAGAATGAAGAAGTTTAACAGCAAGAATTATCAATTATGGAGGATGCAGATAGAAGATTATTTATATCAAAAAGATATGTACTTACCATTGGGTGGGGTTTCAAGCAAACCCACAGATATGCAAGATGAAGAATGGAATGTTCTTGATAGAAAGGCTCTGGGATCTATAAGGTTGAGCCTGGCATCTTCTATGTTTTTCAACTTGTCACAGGCAAAGACAATAGTAGAGTTAATGGATACTTTGGCAAATTTATATGAAAAGCCCTCAACTTCGAATAAGGTATATCTTATGAAGCAATTATTTAATTTGCAAATGCAGAAAGGTGGATCTGTATCTAGTCATCTAAATGATTTCCATGCAATAGTAAATTAGTTAAATTCAGTCAAAATAGTTTTTGATGATGAAATTAAGGATCTCTTAATTTTATTCTCTTTACCTGAAATTTAGCATAGTTTGGTAATGGCAGTTAGTAATACTGCATCTGCTACAAATATCTTGAAAGTAGATGATGTTGTTAGTGTAATCTTGAATGAAAAAACTCATAGGAAAAGCATAGGGGAAACATCAGGTAATGCTTTAAGTATTGAAAGCAGGGGAAGGCAAAGAGAGAAGGGCAAGCAAGGGAGATCAAGGTCTAAGTCAAAGATGAGAAGTAGATCCAAATCTAGAAATGGAAGAAAAATAACCTGCTGGAATTATGGAAAGAAAGGATATGCAAAGAAAGACTGTTGGTTGAAGGTTAAAGATGAAAATTAGCATGAAGGTAATGAAGAAGCAAAAGTTGCAAGTATTGTTGCACAAGATGCTTTTACACTTTCTTTGGATACTAGAATAGAATCTTGGGTTGTAGATTCTGGTGCCTCTTTCCATGCTACCCCAAATAGAGAATTTTTCAATGATTATGTCTAGGGAGATTTTGGAAAAGTTTATTTAGGGGATGATGAGCCTTGTAAAATTGTTGGCAAAGGAAAAGTGCAGCTGAAATTGCATAATGGCAACACATGGGTGTTGAAAGATGTCATGCATGTACCCATCTTGAAGAGGAATCTAATTTCTGTAGGAAAGTTGGGGGATGAGGGTTGCACAGTAACTCTCACAGCTGAATCTTGGAAGGTTTTCAAGGGTGCACTTGTATTAGCCAGAGGTAAGAGAGTAGGTACTCTCTATTTATGTAATTGTATTACTAATTATTCTCCTTTTGTATTATCTACTTCAGATGTGGATGCAAAGTTGTGGCACTGTAGGCTTGGCCACAAGAGTGAGAAGAGAATGAAAGTTCTTAAGTCAAAAGGTAAGCTTTCAGATTTGAAAAGCATAGATCTAGATTTTTGTGAGCATTGTATTTTTGGAAAACAGAAGAGAGTGAGATTTCTCAAAACTGGGTCAACAAAAAAAAAGCACAAGTTGGAGCTTGCTCACACAGACGTGTGGGGACCAGCTCAAGTAGCTTCTATTGGAGGATCACACTATTATGTTTCTTTCATTGATGATGCTACAAGAAAGGTATGGGTTTATTGCATAAGAAAGAAATCTGATGTTTTTGACACATTTATGAAATGGAAAGCTTTGGTTGAGAATGAAATAGGTTTGAGATTGAAGTGTCTTAGATCTGATGATGGTGGTGAGTACTGCAACTATAAGTTCAATAGGTATTGTTCTATGAATGGAATACGTAGGGAAAGGACAGTTCCAAGGACACCTCAGCAAAATGGAGTTGCTGAAAGGATGAATAGAATAATATTGGAGCGTGCACTGAGTATGAGGTTGCATGTTGGTTTGCCCTTATAGTTTTGGGCAGAAGCTATAGATACTACAATTTACCTGATTAACAGAGGACCTTCTACTGCTCTGGATGGTGGAATTCTAGAAGAGGCTTGGACAGGTAAAAAGGTAGATCTTTCATTTCTCAAATTTTTTGGTTTTGAAGCTTTTGTGCACGTTGATAAAGAAAATAGAAAGAAGCTGGATGTTAAATCTCTGAGGTGCACTTTTATTGGTTATGGCTCTGGAGATTTCAGATTCTGGTTGTGGAATCTAAGAACTAACAAAATTATTAGAATTCGTGATGTTGTTTTCAATGAGAAGGTGATGTACAGTGATCAGCTCAAGACGCTGAATAATTTTGAGCAAAGCAATGTTGAATTAGATGAGGTGATGATCCAAAATGAGCTCGCGAGAAAAAATAATCATAGATAGGAAAACACAGACACCAACATCGGTCAGGTAGGAACCGATGTCGGTCATACAGGAACCGACATCGGTCAGACAGTAACCAACATTGGTCACACAAGAACTGACATCGATCATGTGGAACCGACGTCGATCAGGTACAGAGCTCGAGATGACTGGGATCGGTCACTGATAGAGAATTTGGGCAGACAGCAAGCAGTGAATGAGTCTCAAATGCCCATGAGGAGGTCAAAAAAGGTAAGTAAACCTTCAATTCATTATTCTACTTATTGCTCACTGATAGTGGAGAACCAAAGAGTTTTGATGAGGCAATGCAGGGAGAGTCCCGAAAACAGTGGGAGCTTGGCATGAAAGAGGAAATTGACTCCTTGAAAGAGAACCAAATGTGGGATTTGGTTGAGTTGCCAGCAGGAAAGAAGACACTGAAAAATAAATGGGTTTATAGGCTAAAGGAAGGTGAGAATGGACAAATGAGACATAAGGCCAGGTTGGTAGTAAAGGGATTTGCACAAAAACTAGGTATTGATTTTGGTAAAAAATTTTCTCCTGTAGTAAAGATGACTTCTATTCAGATTGTATTGTCTTTAGTTGTTATTGAGGATTTGCATCTTGAGCAGCTTGATGTTAAGACAATGTTTCTTCATGGAGATTTGGATGAAGAAATATATATGGATCAGCCGGAGGGTTTTGAGGTCAAAGGTAAGGAGAAACTTGTGTGCAGGTTGAAGAAAAGCTTATATGGTCTTAAGCAAGCTCCTAGACAATGGTATTTGAGGTTTGACAGGTTTATGACTGAGCATGGTTTCAGTAGATGTCAATCTGATCATTGTGTTTTTTTTAAGAGATTGGATAATGGTAGATATATTATCCTATTGATGTATGTAGATGATATGCTTGTTACAGGATCACACATGCAGGATATTACTGAGCTTAAGGTAAAATTAGCTCACACATTTGCCATGAAGGATTTGGGAGCAGAAAAGAAAATCTTTAGCATGAGTATTAAGAGAGACAGGAAAAATCACAGTTTGATTTTGTCTCAAGAGGATTATGTGAACAAGGTGTTGGAGAGGTTTAATATGCAGGATGCAAAACTGGTAAGTACACCTATGGCTGGACACTTCAAGTTGAGCAAAGAACAGTGTCCTAATTCACATGAAGAGGTAGAGTACATGAGTAGAGTTCCATATGCTTTCGCAGTTGGGAGCTTAATGTATGCAATGGTATGTACTAGACCTGGTATTGCCCAAGCAGTGGGAGTTGTCAGTAAGTTTATGGCCAATCTAGGAAAAGAACACTGAAAAGCAGTTCAGTGGATTCTCAGATATCTGAGAGGGACCAGCAGTAGGCATTTGTGCTATGGAGGGTCAAACACTTCTCTACATGGTTATGTAGATGCAGATATGGTAGGGGACTTGGATGGCAGGAGAAGCACCACAGGTTATGTTGTCACTGTTGGTGGAATGGCAGCTAGCTAGATTTCAAAGTTACAGAAGGTTGTTGCCTTGTCTACTATAGAGGCAGAATACATTGCAGTCACAGAGGCTAGCAAGGAGATGATATGGATGACACGGTTCATAGAAGAGTTGGGAAAGGAGCAAGAGAGTTGCAAATTGTACAGTGATAGTCAAAGTGCAATTCATTTGGTAAAGAATTCAGCTTTTCATTCAAGAACCAAACATATACAGCTTAGGTACCACTTCATTAGACAAGTATTGGAGAATGGTGAGTTGAAGCTGGAAAAGATCCATACAGATGAGAACCCTACTGATATGTTAACAAAGCTGATAACAAAGGAGAAGTTGAATCTTCATTTAAATTTTGTTGGTCTTCAAGATTGAGCTTGAAGATGGAGACAAGCTAGAGGATGTTGTTGTACAGGTACAGGTGCAGCTGTTTATCTCCAAGTGGAAGATTGTTGAGTTATGGAGCTAAAAGCTTCACCAATGAGCAAATTGCAAGGTTGTTGTATTTACACAGTCGCCGATGTCGATCAGGGATCGACTGGAGGCTACCGATGTCAGTTATATATCGGCCGACAACGGTCATATGCAGGTAGACAAGGACCGACGTCAGTCACCTGTGTGTTCCAAAAGTCTATTTTCGTGGGATGAACAGATTGTTTGCATGATAAGTTTAACTTTTAGTTGTAAGTCTGCATTTTTATTTTTGGCAGAACTGATTTTAACCCTTGATTAGGAAGTGTATCTAATGGTGGAGAATGCATAGCTCATGATCCCTAATTCTATATAATAGGGATAGATCTTCATAGCTTGTAGACATGAAATTGTAGACAATTCAAGTAGCTGAATTGTGTTTGTAATTGTGAGAGAGAACTCTTGAGGGAAAGAGATCTGTACATCTGAGAGGTGTGGAAGAAAGAGAGATTTTTTCAATTGTATTTCCTCCTGGAAGAGTAAAATACAAGTTTTCATTGTTTCTTGTATCTCTTATTTTTGCTAATTCTAATTTCTAGTTACTTATTATTCTGGTTTAATTCCGTGTTTAGTTGCTTGCACAAAAGTAATCAATTGTCTTGTTAGATCCTGACATCAATCTAGTAAAATTTTATCAATCATCATTAGAAAATTTATTTATCCTTTTAAATCTCATAGCTTAATAATGGGATATATCATTCCGACATCCACCATTTTTCATATATCATTGCTTGGGGCACAATTCAAGTGTATAGCGTAAAAATAAGAAAAATTATTTTTCTAATCAGCTTCCTAACACCTATCCACTCTGGGAAAATCATTTTTATATATGTCTATCATCATGTAAGCATTTTACTGAGACTCATACTTCCATTAAATGATTGTATTACTTACATCAATTATCCATCTCTCCATATATCCTTCATTTTGAGTGTTCATTCTCATCTATTATCCTACACAAACACTCAAGGGGGCATAATTTAGTCATTCAAAGACACCTAAGGCATCATCTTTATGCATTTATTTTCATTCTAATTTTTATTTATCCTTTGAAAAGGTATTTTTTCTTCTAGCCACAACACCCTTTTAAAGAGGGCAAAATGTAGACACCTAAATTCCACCAATTTAGGTTCATAATTAACTTTGTTTAAAATATACACACTAACTTAATCACCATTCCATAATTCAAATTTAAAATTTTACACTAACATAATTTTCCTCCCTTTTCAAATTATATATATATATATATATATATATATCATACACACCTAATTATTCAAAACTAATTGAAATCTAGAATTTCCACCTTATCTAGACATCTTCCACACTTCTCTCAACCAAGTATTGACTCATCCAACTACTTCCTTGACTTCCTCAACTAATTGTTGAGTCACCATTGACCATTTAAACTAACTTGATGAGTTATCCAACTACCTTGACTCATTTCTAAGACATTTTCAATTACCAACTAACTTTTCCCTTCTCTCCCACATGCATGCGAACTAGTCATCATTCATTGAGATGAGGACTCAAATCTAGCCATTGATTATTATCATAGTTAAAAATATATATAGATTATCTTCAACCATTAATTTTATCACCCATAACTACAAAATGGTAGCCTCAGCAAGGGAGAAGATAAGATTAATTATCACATAATTCAATTCTTCAAAAAGATACTAACAAAATATGGATCCTTTGATGAACAACTTGAAGAAAGAACTTAAGGAAATTTAATGATGTCATTACCTATTTAGATAATGCTACCTTACTTAATCCTCCATTGGTGGATGAGGTTAAATGGGTGGCATTTATTATGGATGGGTTTAAGGCCCCGGTCCTGACAGTTTCCCTCCATTATTTTTTTAAAAAAATTGGGACATTGTCCATATAGAATTCAAAGAAACTATGAAAGAATTTTTCTACTCAAGAGCCTTATTGAGATAAATGAATAACACCTTTCTGGATCTCATCCTAAAAATAATAGGGGAAAATAATCTTCAATATTTTTGACCCATTAGCTTGTGTAATACCGTCTACAAGATTTGTTCATCCCTCCTAGTAAAAATGATCCAACCCCTTTTGGATAAAGTGATTGGGGAATAACAATGAGCCTTTGTCTCTGGAAGATAAATAACTGATGGCATCATCACGATTCATGAATCCATCCATTCCATCTCTAAATCTTCCAGACATGGCATGTTTGTTAAACTCAATATGAACAAAGCCTATGATCGGATATCCTAGAGATTTTATATCAAATTTCTTGAGAGACTGAGATTCAATACGAAGATCAAAAAAATTATACTGAGTTGCATATCCATGTCAAAATTATCTATCTTGATTAAAAAAGTCCCCAAAGTCTACTTCTCAACCTCTAGTGGTTAAGATAGGGGGACCCTCTTTCCCCTTATATTTTTATCATTATGGTAGAAACATCAGGGAGAAGCCTACAAAAAGCCCAGTCTCAAGGCTCTATTAATGGTATTTTAGTGGCCCTCGACACCAACCCCATCACCCATGAGAAATTTTATAATGATGGGATCATTCTTGGGGAAGCCTTGGTTGAGGAAGCTCAAAAACTTAAGCTCATCCTCTACAACTATGAACTGGTATCCAACCAATGCATTAAATTCCAAAAGAGTTGTATATTCTTCATCAACACTCTAATTATGATGCAAAAAAAACTAGTAAATATTTTAGAATGCTAGATGAGTTATTTCCCTACAACCTACTTGGGTATTCCTCTATTTAAAGGTAGAATTATCCTCGACTTCTATAATCCTCTCATTGATAGAATTTAAAGAAAACTAGTTGGCTGGAAAGGTCATGTACTCATCCAGGCAAGTAAATTCCACCTTCTTAATTCCTCAATTCAGAGCATCCCAATTTATTTTATGTTAGTATCTGGATGCCTAGTAAGGTGGAAGATAATATTAAACAAATTCAAAAAAACTTTTTATGGCAGGCACTGAGGACCATTTCAGATACCACCTTGTTTCATGGGAAAAAGCTTGCCTTCCCAAGGCAAATGGGGGGCTAGGTCTCATAAGGATTAAATTTGAAGAAGAAGAATGCAAAGAAGAAGATGTATTTTGTTATAATATGGCCACATGCAACAATTAGGAACAGAGGAGTCAAATTTATTGAATTTTTTTATGAAGAGATTAATAAAGAAGAACAACCCCCTATAAAGTAGGCTAAAAATTAATTTGTTGCAAACTAACCCCCTACCAACTAGACAAAGAAGGTGGCCAAAATAAATGTTACTGCCACTGAGCCTAATTCATTTCATTCAAGTGGAAAAAGTAAGATATGAAAATTAAAATGAGAGATGTGGATGTTAATAGTTACTCCATGAGCATCATAGTAGTAAAGATGGGACATGAAACCCAACACTTTGTCTAATTGACTAAAAGGAATTACAACTACTACCAAGATGGGGTTGCCCACTATTTTATCAATTAAATAAGAAAGTGAGATAGTGCAGTGGTGTAAGGAATTACCTAACATGGGGCATGGGTTGTAAATATTTCACTTAAAGGCACATATTTTCCAGATATGTGAAACCAAAAACAACCCTTTCAATGATGGGGTCCCTAGCAAGTCATAGTTGAAAGGCTTCAAAAATAGGCACCCTAATTTATCTATGAGAATAGTAGAAATACTTGACATAGATAGGGTGTGATGCTAAGGCCATCCATATTGATAGTTTTTAATGATAAATTTAGAACTTATTATGCCAAAAAAACTTATGGGCCACACACAATATGAAATTGTGATGAGACAAAGGTGTAATCTAGAAAGAATTATGGCATACGAGTCATCACGAAAAAAGGGGCAAAGATTATGGCACATATAATGTCTAAGAGTAGAAAATGGATCACTATTTTAACATGTATGAATGTATTTGTATATAGAATATTGAGGTTCTACCTCTTTAAAGCAAAAAGGAAATTTCAAAATTACATTTTAGGTTGTGAAGTAGGTGCATATATGGTTTCCCAAGTCCATGCATAAATGATGAAAGAATTGTTTATGATCTAGTTGCATCATTTCTCGAGATCTATACCAGGAGGAATTTCACTTTATAATAGGCATATTCTCATATTTTATGGGCATGACAACCATGTTCCACTTTCAATGATTGAAGAGGCTAGAGTTTTTGGGATAGACCTGCTTACATTTCCTGCACACACTAGCCACACATTGTAGCCATTAGATGTAAGTGTATTTGGTCCATTTAAAGCTTAATTCAAGGGGGAGAGGATGTCATGGATGAATACACATCATGATTTAAAGATAAATATACATGAATTGGCCACTTTGAGCAAAAAAATATTACAGATGGCATAAACTCCTAAGAATATAATATCTATATTTTGAAGGACAGGTATATAGCCCTTAAACCTTGAGGTAGTAGGGAATTACATGACTCCAAGTAAAACATTGCATGTCAAATAGGATGAAGTTAGTTTTTCTAAAAATATAATGAGTGGGTAGGGATAAATGAGGAAGACATTGAAGCTACTATGCAGAAGATGCAGCAAATACAGCATGATAATGTTGTTGAAGGTAAAGAAGTTCAAACAATAAATGTTGAAGGTGTTTTATGTCAAATATAAAATGCAAATGCAAATTCAATAAATATTGAAGGTGTTGAATACGTTAAAAATTCAACATTAAATTTCAACCAATACAATTTAAGTTTGCCTACGCAAAAAATACTACCAAAATGGCTAAGGGCAGGAGCAGTAAATCTTGACCTCAATTTTGAGTTAATGGAAGCACGTCTCTATGTCAATACCATCACCATCACATTCTATCCCACTAAAAATAGTTTATTAATATGCATTAGGTGGATAATGGAGCATAGAAGATGAAAAAAATGATTTAGATGTCGATGAGGAAATAGTATAAAATGTAGTCAAAGATTCTAATTACAGTGAAATTTTTAATGAATAACAAACTTCAATATTAGCATTTTAAAAATTTATGGTGCAAAGGGTTACAAATAAATCAAGAAATAATACAAACATGCTAAGCTGACAATCACAAATTTTCACATCAGATGACTATCATCAAATTTTTATAGAACAAGAGTCTCAGAAGAAAGATATCGAATAACTGAAGGCAAGGAAGAAACAACAAGTTGAAGACAGGAAAGCCCTTAGGCAGATTTAGAGGGAAATAAGGTAACATCAAAAAATTGTAAATGAAATTAAAAGGCAAAATAAGGAGCAAGAGAAGATATAAAAAAGGTAATAAAATGAGCAAAAGAAAGAACATGATATAAGGGATAGGTAATTCAAGAAGCCCAGAAAACAATTGGAGAGGAGAAGGCATTTAAACATCAAATTCAACCCTCTACATGAACAACGTCACATATTGTATCCCCAATCGATTTATATGGTAGCCCTCCTATTTTTCTAACATGGCATTAAATCCCACTAAGAACATAACCCTTGAAGGACCAACATCATTTCCACATTCTCTAAATATGGGTAATGAAGGGCACATATCAAATTTTCCACCTTGATTGGTGAAATTTTTGTTTTAATTTAAATAAATCTATTATTTTTTATAGGTATCGATATAAGTAAAGTATATTATGTAATTATTATGTTCCATTATCAAGCATTATGCAATAACTAATGTAATGAAATGTATTCTGTTATCAGACATTACGCAACAACTAATGTAATGAAATGTACTTAGTTTGATATTTAATGTAATGAAGTGTATTAAGAAATGTAATGAAAGTAAAATTATTCAATATGATTATGTAATGTAATTTTTTTTGTTATCTACCATTCAGCCTACAAATGAATTGTAAACTTAATGAAATTTTTAAAAAATCACTTGAAATCGAGTACCCCATTCTTCTTGTTCACTCTTGACTTTGAAATCTGTCATCATTACCCACAGATAACAAACATTAACAACACAGATAAACAATAGAAGCAATAAATACTTGAGCATTACAAATTTCACAAACTTTGAAAAAAATTGTACGAGCATTCTAAACTTCACAAATATATATTGTGTTAAGGAATACAAAGGAAAAAATTAAATATTTGCAAACATAATAAGTGTCAAGAAACAAAATGTTCATAAAATTTTCACTAACTGAGTATCCCAACAAACATTCACCCTTTATAGTAATTCAACTTCTATATAAAATATGAATACACGAATATATTAATTGATAATAAAGTGGAAAACCTATCAATGACATTGATAATAGAATGGAAAATGTATCAACATGTCACAACAACATATCAATAACACAGCATACCAATAAGACAACAACATAATGGAAAATGTGAATGAATATCACAACAGATCAATAACACAACATGATTTCACAGTAAGATTTGGTTTGATACATTTGACTCAAGATTTATTAGTATGTTAATGAAATTCTTATTTTTTTATAAAAAGATATTAACATTTACCAGTATGTGAAGGAAAACCTTCAGGGCTTCAATCCACATACTAGTAAACAACCCTTGCTTGCATATTAACTTCACATCATTTTTAATTGTATAAAATTTTAAAGCAGTGCATAATAAATATACGTCACTTGACATTTATAGGTATGTGAATGAAAACATTAATGTTGATACAAAGATAATAATATTTATTGGCATGTTAACAAAAACCATAATTTTTACACAAAGACAATAAAACTAACTGGTATGTTAATGAAAACTATAATTTTTATACAAAGACAATAACATTTATTGATATGTGAATGAAATCTCTAGGACTTCCATCCACATTCCAATAAATATTCATTATTGGTATGTGAATGAAACCTCTAGGACTTCTATCCACATTCTAGTAAATATTCATTCTTCCATCAACATGAGTGGAAAACATATCAACAACACTTATGGCAAAGAATATGTTAGTGTAGGCTTTTTCCCACTTCCAATTTTACCTACATGGTTGTTAGTCGGCTTGTTTAGGGTTTTTAAGGTCATTAGGGGATACACTTAATATGTTTTCTAATTGTGAGTTGAGTTTTTACCTTTATTTTGATCTAATTTTTCATTAAACAAATACCTCTTTTTTTCTTTTTGGCTAATTAGCTAATAAACCAAATAATCAGTTTATGAAGCTCTCTTTTGCTTTGCATTTGTTCTCACCTAAATCTAGGGTTTTCAAACAATATGTGAAAGTTAAAGATCTTGGAGTAGTCAAATATAGTATTAGAGCTTTGATATGATGGCCATTTTGTCATTTCTGAAGATCCTTGATGAGATCTTTCTTGGATGCATTTTACAAGCTTTCTTAATTTTTTGATTCTTCATAGGTTTGATGATATTTCTTGAAAATTCATGAAAAATATTCATTGAATCTTAAATCATAAAATAGATAACACCATCAGATTTAGAAGGTGTCAAAATCTTAGGATCAGTGATAAACACAACCTAGTTTTGTGACAGTCATTTTTTGACCAATTTGGAGGGTTTTAGTGTTTTTTCAGTGATTTCACACAAATTTGTATTACTAGGTTATCTAAGTAAAAATATTTTTTTATTTTTTTTAAGGTTTTTTATATCCTTGGTGGGTATTTGATGGTTTTGCTATAGGCATTCTAGATTTGGAGTTTTTGAGCTAGGCGGAGTTTTTATACTTATGTATATACTGTGAGAGTTTTTAACCTTCTCGGCACTATGAGAATTTCTAGAGTTCTCAACACTATGAGAGTTTACAACCTCCTCATCATTATGGTAAAAACATGAACCCATATAAACTATGATAAACACACAAACTCATAAAACTATGGTAAACACCTAAACCTCTGGTACTACAAGAACTCCCGACATCCCCAGCATCAATATTTTTTAGTGCATGTGTAGTCACTAAACCCCGAATTAGGGTTTTGGACTATGGGAGTATTCAAAAACCCTAAAACCTTTATGGAGGTGATACAAACCTGACACATTTCTCTAATATGGGAAAGGTCCACCATCATGGCATTGATATCTTTTAGTGCTCATATAACCTCAAACCCTGCAACAAAAGGGCCTTACAACCTCAACACTAAACCCTGACATTAAACATTTTCACTATAGGATCAGTCTCGACCCCCTACATTAGATACTACACATAATCACTGTAACCTTGATGTGCAACTCTGATGACTGCAAGAGACCTCTAGAACTCCAATGTCAAAAATTTTGATTGCAGGAGTAGTCAAAAACCTCGACAACTATACATAGACTCTAAAAATTTGATGACAGTCTAGAGGATGTCAAATTTAACAATGTGAAGTGTGACACTATTCATTTGAAAAATAGGTGTATTTCTTAGATGGCGTCACTCCCACATCAATCAAATGTGGGAGGGAGAGATCCCCCACAATAAGCCTTAACCCCTAGTCATATGGTGTGATCACATGAGGGCAGCACCAACCTTAGCCTTTAGCCTCTGGTCGTATAAAAATTAATCCCATGGTCACTTCCAACCCAAAAATGCTTAACTTTTGCTCCAAATGACCTTAAAAAAATTTTGATAAAATTGATTCATAAAATTTTTCAAGACTTTTCTCTAAAAGGCCTCAATTTTTTTGGAGGAAGTTGATCAAAAATATTTTTCATCACTATTTCTACCCAAATTTTTCATGCGAACTAAGATTTTCAAACAGCTATAACTTTTGATCAGTAACTTGGATTTTAGTGTTGTCTTTTTAAAAAGTGTTTATTTTTTAATGCTCTACACATTGGAGATATTTTTGAGCTCCCTTAAAATCAACTATTGTACAATCTAGAAATATTATCAGTTGAGTCCAACATCCCTTTAGTTATTTCATAGTTATGCACAAATTACTCAAGATGCATTCGCCACTATGTCTGATGTTTATATGAGTGTGCTTGTATTTATAACTTAAGGGGGTCACTCTGATAGTTCTAAATGGGTATTGTGTGGTGTTGTGTACTTTTATTTTTTGCATTTATTATTTACTTTCTACAACAACATCTTTTCTTTCATCATAGAATGTTGGTCATTTACTTCTCTTATAAAATTCAATTATCATGAATATAAAATCAACTTACGACTTGCTCTAAGAAAACAAGGCTTCTATAGGATAGTTGTGAATGATAAAATTGAACCTACATTAGATGCAAAGAAAAATAAATGGTTTAATATATGTGATCAAGAACATGGTTGTCTTAGTTTGTCTATTTTTCTTGATTTATCTTTTCAGATTGAATCTACTAAAACACCGAAAGAAGTATGGACGACACTAGAAAAACTCTTTGGTAAAAAAGATGTGATGAGAGGTCATGAACTAGAAAATGAGTTCATATATTTGAGCTCAAGTGACCTTGACACACTATAGGATTTTTTCACTAAGTTTAAATCTCTAAGGTTGTAGTTAAAAGAATGTGGAATAGATTAAAAATATGATCAACTTATTTTGTCTATACTCTCCAAACTAGGTCTAGACTATTATGTATTTGTGTCCACTTTCCATGCCATAAAAAGTGCTCTTGAATCTACATGGAAGATGTCTTCTTTAAATACATTTATTTTTGACTTGACTCAGGAGCAAAATAAGCTGAGATAGTGAAGTTCTCAAAATCTCATGCACTTTTTCCTAAGAAAGAGAAGGCTTCAAACCATAAAGAGAAGAAATAGAACAAAAAGGATCAAGAGAAGGATGTAAATCCTTCCACCTATAAACCAAATAATGATACCTCTTATGCCATTTCTAAGCCTAACAAAGATTGGATAAAATGTGGGTTTTGCTTAGAAAAGTATGATGAAAGTAAATTTTTGAAGATGCAGATTGACCAACTGACTAAGATACTCAATAGGCACAACATCAGTGTCCTTGATTCTACTATTCATAATTCATCAACCCATGAATCCTCTAAGGGAAATTGCAATGGTATATAAAATGCAAAAGAGAATAGTAAGGGGAAAGCAAAGGATAAGCCCGTAGTTACAGTTGTACCTCTAACTCCTACATGGGTCATTAACTTTTGTGCTTCACATCACATGGCCTCTTAACAGATAGAGTTTAGTTCCTTGGAACCATGTGGCATATCATCTACACAATTAGGTAATGACACTTATAAAAAGGTTCTTGGAAGATGCTCTGTTGAAGTGAGTGGTGGAGTATTCAATAATATTCTAATTTATCCCTCACTTTCAACTAATCTCCTATGAGTTTACCAGATCATTCACCTTAATTTAGGCATGTAAATTGAGTTCACTTTATATTCAATGTATGTTAAAGAGATACATAGTGATACTATAGTGGTAGTGGGAATGGTTGATCATCAGACTCGGATATATAACTTCTCACACTTTACTCGTGACTCTCCTTTATACTCTTCTTCTTCAAACTCACTTGAACATGATGACATTTCTGAGCTTGAGCACATTTTTTATATTCATAACTCTTCTTCTAATATAGATAACTATAGTAGGGATGGGGACACACATCCACCATCTCCTTGTCACCTTCCATATATTGAGGAGTTATTCCCTGATCAACCTACCCTTAGTCCATTTTAGACATTACAGGGAATAGGCATACTGATCCAGGACACATCAGACATTGGGCAATCTATCCCATAGTTTCAAGGCATTCAATAGTCCTTTCTTGTCTCTACTTCCATTGCACCATCATTGCATAGAGCACTTGGCTCTCCTAACTTGCATGAGGATAATAGTTCCTTGGATAAGAATCACACCTTGGTTGAAAATCCATCAAGCACTTGGTAGACACATATATTATTATAGGGTAATCCATTCTTCACTGCATCTACTTTTGATCCATGATCACCTCCAAAAATTCCATTTCAAGATACCAGATGGCTACAGGTATTAGTAGACTCTAGTGGGAATTTTTATCTCCCTTATATTCTTTTTTCTCTTTTGGATATGAGTTGTTTTATCATTTTCTCTGCTTTATGGGAGTTAATATGTACTTGGGTAACTCATCAGGGCTTGTTTTAGGGATCTAATTCTTCTATCCACATAGGTTACGATTTAGGGCATGTTAATATAGGATTTTTCCCACTTATAATTTTACCTACATGGTTGTTAGTCAGCTTGCTTAGAGTTGTTAAGGTCATTACGAGAAATACACTTATATGTTTTCTAATTGTGAGTTGAGTTATTACCTTTATGGTGACCTAATTTCTCACTATATAAAGTACCTCATTTGTAATTTTTAACTAATTAGCTAATGAATTAGATAATCAATTTATAAAGCTCTCTTTCGCTTTGCATTTACTTTCATCTAATTTTAAGTTTTTTGTGCAATTTATGACGTTTAGCAAACTTGGAGTGATCCAAAAATATATATATAATTTTATAAATGTGAATGAATAACACAACATTAATTCACATGAAAATATCAATAAATTTTAGGGTTTCCATTCACATAGCAGAAAGTGTTCAATAATTTATTAACTACTTATGTAAAGCACAACAACATGATTTCACAGAAGGATTTTTTATGATACATCCGACTTAAAATTTATTGTTATGTTAATGAAATTCTTAATTTTGATAGAAATACATTAACATTTGTTGGTATGTGAGTGCAATCCTTCATGGCTTCCATCCACATACCAGTAAATGTTTAGTCTTGCAAACACATTTATCTTTCAACATGGCCCTTTATTTTATATTAGTGACCCATATTAAGTTTACATCATGCCTTCACAAAATTTTAAGTCAATGATAAAATAATGTATTTGTTTCAAAATTATTATTGGTCAAAATTTTAAATCAAGTTGTTTAAGTCTGTATTCTCAAGTGAGCTCATTAAATTGGTTGAAGGAGGGAGCAACAAACCTTGGCCTTACTTATCCAATCATTATATAATATAAATGTTGCAAGCAGGGAAATATAAAAGTGTTCCATATATAGAAAACTTAGTAACATTAGTTTAGAAAAGTCAAAAAATATTATACAAAAATGATAACGTTTATTCATGTGTGAATGAAAAATTTAAAGACTTCCACCCATAGTATAAATTGTTTAGTAATTTAACAACAATAGTAATGGCAAAGAATATTTGTAATTTTGAAAATGTGAATGAACAATACAATAACATTATTTGACAATAACATAGCAACAAGAATTCATAAAAAGGTTTGGTTTGATACATATGAGTCAACATTTACTGGAACGGGAATGAAAGTATAAATTTTGATTAAAAATAATAATGTTTACTTGTATGTAAATGAAAGTCATTGGGGCTTCCATCCACATAGATGTAAATGTTCATTAACACATTAAACATTTACAGGTTGTTCATGTCATGTAACATTTCATCCCTCTAATGTTAATGTAGGGAAACAATATTGCATCACAAATATAAAGCACATAACAACCTGAAGTTAGAAAACAATTTGATTCGATACAAATATAATAACATTTAATGGTATGTGAATGGAAACCTTCAAGGATTTCATCCACATACCATTAAATGACAAGTCTTCCAACCCATGTTGTGTAGGGAAATTGAAATGCAACACAGATATAAATCACACAATAATATGAATTCAAAAAACCTCCAAGTCTTCCATTAAAATACCAACAAATTTTGTGTCAGATGTGAATGAAAAGCTCTAGAGATTTCATTAAAATATGAATAACAATAATTGTCATCCATCCATTTTACTGACGGAAATTCCTTTGTGAAACGCTACATGTTTAAGATCTTTTGGGTAGGTTCCATGGCCGTTTAGGAAGGTATGCAAAAAGGTAGGTAGAGGCATTTTTTGGTGTAACATTTCATCACTCCATTAATATATCATTAAACATTTTCCCAAATGTGAAGGCAAACAAAAAAATCCATGATCATGTAAGGCACACAAAAACAACCATGAACATTGAAAGCACAATAACAATAACACCCATGTGAAAAATAAAATGGAAACAATATTGGGTTCAGTTACAGGCAACAATATGTGCATAATGATTCATCCCTCCATTTTGTTGATATAAATTACTCTACAAAATGGTGCACAGTCGAGAACTTTAAAATAGGTTCTATGGCAATTTGAGGGGAGGAGGTATGCAAAAAGGTAGGGAGAGATGTTTGTTGATGGCATGTAATTCGACATTAACTTGACATATTAATGGAGGAAACCCTGCGAAACCATGCAAATAATGACAGTGGCCTCTATATTTATGATCCACGTGTCATCCGACATGGCACTTTGTTTCATATTATTGACCCATATTAATTTTGGTATGTTCCTTACTTTACAAGTTTTTAAGCCAATGATAAATTAATGTGTTAGTTTGAAAATTATTATTGGTCATATTTTATCCAATAATTGATCCCTTTGGTCCCAACTTTCAATCATATTAAAAAATTGTCAAAAATATGATGTCGATGTACAAATCATCCTACAACTTTAGAAAACATATTAAAACTTATTTAAACTCAAAAAATGTCAACCTATCAAAATCCAAAAATTCAAGTTAAAAGATGATGTAATATGAAAAATGTGGGACCCAAAAATTAGGGGTCCCCAGTGCTAGTCCCCTTTCCATATATGGGTGAAAGTCAATTCCACTCGATAGTCCCCACAATTTAAATGCACCTTTCTCATAGGGAATTTTACTTTCCACAGCCCATGCGTCATTAGAAATTAAACAACATTTGTAAGGCTATGAAGTCATATCACATCCCCTACTTCAAGCATTAGAATCAAACTTAACATGATAAGATTTTATAGTCGGATTGTAGAGGAAACATAAAATTTAAATTTTACCTCTTGTAAACACTTATAGATTTGGTTTTGGGCTTTGGCATTTTAAGGTCAACCACAACTTTGGGATAAGGATAATAAAATTCAATTACATAGCACTCAATGTCAATTAGCCAAACCCATTTTTTATACATATAGAAAATAACATATACCATAATAATCATACAAATTTTCCTTTATGTATTTGAAATATCATCACTATTCAACATATAAACAGCTTAGGTTGCATAGTATCCAAACAAACACTACATATTTTTTACAATTATCTTCCATATTATATTTTAACATTGTCCAATTGATGTATTGTAAGTGAAAGGAATATTGACAATTTCAAATATATATTCCAAATCATTTCATCTACATGAACAAGACAGATAACTAATTCTTATACAACTAATAAGTTTATTGTCTATCTTGGAGGCATCTCACAGTGATACTAAGTTTTTCTTCTATTAACATTGTATATATAGTTATGTTTCTCCCACCCTCTTAATATTCTACTAAATATTATCAAACACTTAATGAAATGTTATTTTGAATCTATAGTAAAATTGTTTATTTTGCAATATAAATTTCATAGAAGTGTCTGTAAAAATTACAATTTATATTTCAATTTTGGTTTAACTAGATATTAGTTTGAGAGGACCTCTCCAAAAAAATATTGTTAATTACATTCAAATTGCACCAAGTTACACAATATTAATTTTTTATTTTCAATTTCAAATTATTAAAGCAATCTTACATTACAAATTTACATGCAAACTCACACACAGACTAGCCGCTATGTGTCTCTTGTTTTTATTAGAAATTCATAACTACATTTTACAAAACAAACATATTTTATTTCATCACTTAAAACAAGACAAATACTTAGCAAAGCCTCATATAGACAGTCGCTTAGTAAATCAACATTTAACCCCCATACTACTTACGTTGAAAAGGACTATTTCATCAAAAAAAAGGGTGATTTTGACTACTGAAGAGTTGGATCAATTGTGGACCAATGTACATTGCAACATCAAAAATTATTATCTAGTTTCAAAGGAGTGATGTTGTGTCTTGGATGTGATTCGATGTCGACTAGTGGTTGTCATTCAAGCCTCTGACATTGTAGTTTGGATGACCGATTACATGTTCAAGTTATGGATGGGTGAGATCTATAACTAGGGGAGCTTTTCTTTTCTTAAATTCATGAGTTCCTTTAACACAATGTTCCATTGAATTATTCCTAAATGCAATGTACTCTCAGTCGACTTTGGATGGGGACTTCACTTTTGACATCTCATATGATCTAAAATGGACATCAATGTTTTGATGGAAGCATCTAGGTATCCTTTTAATATATGTTAAAGAGGATAATTATGAACATCATTCAATGGCCAAAAAGAGGAAACAAACTATAGAGCTGCCCACTTCAAATGGAAATGACAGATAAGTTTATGACACTAATGAGTATGATGTGGATGATGAAGAGTGCACAACCGAACTACCATAGCCTCCTACTTGAAATGAAATTACTTCACTAATAAAGTAGAATTACATAAATATATTACAATATGACTAAAATAGCATTGAATATATGAATAAATGATAAGCCACTTCGAGGGAGAAACCTTCACAACCATACAATAAAAACATAATTTGTAATATGATGATAAAATATGTGCCCCTACCTATGTCATTAGATAGGTGCCCCCTACCTACCTCTATTCATGAAAGTACCCCCTACCTATTGGATAGGCACCCCCTACCTATATCATTTTTAAGGATGCCACCTGCCCTCTCTATCTAGATAAGCACCTTGATATTTATATCAATTATAAGGATGCCACCCACCTTCTCTATCTAGATAGGCACCCCCACCTACCTATATTCATGAAATGAGCCCCTACCTATTTGAACTCAAGGCTATCAGTGGATAAGCATACACCTATATCCACTTATGAACCCAAGATGATCAGCAGATGTACACCCACATCCAATTACCCCAACTCCCCTCCCCCTGGAGGCAATCGAGGGAAGGGAGGAGCGCACCCCACCCATGTATACCCACCTATGGGCATATAGATATAACTCCCAGATGATCTACAGATGTACACCCATGCCCACTTCATTTATAGAGATACACACGTCTTTTTCACCAGATGATCAGCATATGTACACCCATATCCACTTCATTTATAGAACTACACACATTTTTTCACCAAACAATCAATGGATGTACACCCATATCCAGTCTAATCAGTATAATTTATAGAACTACACACATCTTTTTCTCCAGATGATCAGTGGATGTACACCCATATCTAGTCCAATCAATATAATTTATACCCTGATTATGTTATAGAATCACCCTAGGTTGGGCTTGGTATTAATTGAAGCTAAGGAAATGATCATATGACTTAATTAAATATTATGATAGCCACAAGTTGGCCACACATATCCAAATACACATTATATGTTAAGGGTGTAGTATGCCTCTCCCCTTCAAACCAACATTTTCCTTAATGTTGATGATCTTTTGTTAGGTTGTGGAGCTAAAAGCTTCAACTTGTTGTAGACAAAGAAAAGAATGTTGTTGAAGATCCAGAAGAACCGGCGTCGGCAGCATGACCGACATCGATCAAGATGAAGCAGAAGGCAACTGGCGTCGGCAGGAAGTCGATCGACATCGGCAGCATCAGGCAGGCAGGGACCGACGTCGGTCGCCTGTGTGTTCCAGAACTATTCGTTGCACAAACAGTTGTTAAGTGAACGGAGTGTTTGCATGTAAAGGCTACTTTGAGTCTTGAGCTGCGTGGATAATTAGTCTAAATTAAGAGTCTAAGTTATTGTTTAAGTCTGGGATCTATTTATAGACCCATTGGCATGTATTGCAATTATGAGCTAGAAAGGAAGGTAAGGAAGATCCTTCCATTGTAAGATCATTGAGTTGCAGGTTGTTGCAAGCTCATAGGAGATATACATGTGTGAGTATGGTCTGTTGAATTGTAGGTTACAGGTTCATGAGAGATCAACTTGAATTACTTTAGAGTGCTTGGTGTATTGGCAGGGTTATTACTGACTGGTTGGAGAGGTGAACACCAATTCTGTGTGTGAGTTGTGTGTTGGGACCGTTTTTGGTAGGAGAGTGTTTTGAAGAAGAATTATTGTACACTTGAGGTGTAGCGAGCCTCTGTAAGGTGGAAGAGTGTGGCGGCTCTTTATTGTATTCTTTTCTGTACAAATGTTAATACAAGATAGTGTATTGTCTCACATATTCTGTGTTATTTGTGAATTCTAGTTACTTGTGCTTCTGGTTATTTTCGCATGTTTAATTTCTTATATTTGGTAATCATATTGTGCTCTTTCTGAGGAGCAAGATCCTAACAAGTGGGATCAAAACAAGTGTGTTGTTCTTGGATTCCCCGATAATTGGTATCAGAGCTTTTAGGTTGGGATACTAACAGGTTGGATTAGATTTGGTTAGTGTGTTTTGATTACAGGTTACTCAGAGGGGTTTCTATTTGAGTGAGAGTAGAGAAATGGCAGAAGACAGTAAGCTAAAAATGGAGAAGTTTAATGGCAAGAACTATCAATTATAGAGGATGCAGATTGAGGATTATCTGTATCAAAAATATGTGTACTTACCATTGGGTGGGGTTGATAGCAAGCCCCGGGATATGAAGGATGAAGAATGGGAGGTTCTTGATCGGAAGGCTCTGGGATCTATAAGATTGAGTCTTGCATCATCTATGATTTTCAGATTATCACAATGTAAGACAATGGTAGAGTTGATGGAATCTTTGGCAAATTTATATGAAAAACCCTCAGCTTCGAATAAGGTATTTCTTATGAAGCAATTATTTAATTTGCAAATGTTGGAAGGTATATCTGTACATAGTCATCTTAGTGATTTCCATGGTTTGATAAACCAGTTAAGTTCAGTCAATATTATTTTTGATGATGAAATTAAGGCTCTCTTAATCTTATGTTCATTACCTGAAAGTTGAGAGAGTTTGGTAATGGCAGTTTCTAATACTACATATGCTTCAAAAATCTTAAAAGTGGATGATATTGTGAGTGTGATCTTGAATGAAGAGATTCGCAGGAAAAGCACAGGTGAATCATCAGGGAATGCTTTGAGTGTTGAAGGCAGAGGAAGGCAAAGAGAGAAGATAGAGCGTGGGAGATCAAGGTCAAAGATAGGCAGGAGATCCAAGTCCAGGTATGGCAGAATAACCTGTTGGAAATGTGAAAAGCAAGGGCACTTAAAGAGAGATTGCAGATCGGGTGAAGATCAGCATGAAGGACATGAAGAAGCAGATGTTGCAGATTTCGTTGCACAAGATGCTCTGGTATGTTATTTGGATAAAGTAGAATCTTTGGTTTTATATTCTGGTGCCTCTTTTCATGCATCCCCAAATAGGAAATTTTTTCATGATTATGTCCAGGAGACTTTGGAGAAATTTGTTTAAGGGATGGTAAGCCTTGTCAGATGGTTGGCAAAGGGAAAGTGAAGCTGAAATTACATACAGGTAACACATGGGTGTTAAAGGAGGTCATGCATGTCTCAGTTCTGGAGCGGAATTTGATTTCTGTAAGAAGTTTGGGTGACGAGGGTTGCACAATAACTCTCACAGTAGACTCTTGGAAGGTTACCAAGGGTGCACTTGTTGTAGCAAGAGGTAAAAAAGTAGGTACGCTTTATCTATCTACTTGTATTACTGATTCTCTTTTTGGGTTATCTACTTCAGTTGTAGATTCAAAGATGTGGCTTAATAGGCTTGGTCACATGAATAAGAAAGAGATGCATGTTCTTGAGTCAAAGGGTATAGATCGAGATTTCTGTATGCAAAAGAAGAAGGTAACGTTTCTTGAGGAATCTAATGTTAGTGACAAGAACAGGAAAGCCTTAGTTTTCAAGGAGAAGGTGACGGACAGAGTTCAGCACAAGGGGCAGAAGAATTCTGAGCAGAGCAAGGGTGATTTGGACAAGGGTTTGATCTAAAAGGAGCTCGCGGGAAAAGGTCAGTTCTCACTAGAAAAACACAGAGACCAACGTCGGCTAGAAAATCAGCGTCAGCGTCCAGACAAGGACCGATGTCGGCTATGTGTAGCTCGACGTCGGTGACTCAAAACAGATAAACACCAGCATCCGCAAGGGGGAATTGACGTCAGCGATGAGGCAGTCACAGGGAACCGACATCGGTCGGATACAGACTGAGATGTGACCGGCATCGGTCACTGAAATGAATTTTGGGTGGACAGCAAGCTGTCAAGGAGTCTCAAGTGTCCATATGGAGGACTTAAAGGGTATGTAAGCCTCAAATTCGTCATTTCCCTTCTTTACACTACTTGTTGCTCACTTATGGTATAAAACCAGGAAGTTGTTGAAGCAGAATAGGTAGATCTAGAAAACAGTGGGATCTTGGCATGGATGGAGGATGTGATTCCTTGGAGGAAAACCAAACAGGTGTTTTGGGTGGAGTTGCCAGCTAGAAGAAAGCACTGAGAGATGAATGGATGTTCAAGATGAAGAAGAGTGAAAATGGATACGTGAGACGGAAGGCCAGGGTATATGGTCTTGAATAAGCTGTAGGACAATGGAGGTTTGATCATTGTGTTTCTCTTTACCATGTTGGATAATATTAGCTACATTATCCTATTACTGTATGATGTGCTTGATGCAGGGTTACATAAACAGGGAGTTGTTGAACTAAAGGTAAAGCTAGTTCAGAGGTGTGTCATGAGGAATCTAGGAGCAACAAGATTCTTTGGCATGAGTGTGTTCTAGAGACATGGAAGGTCATAGGTTGACTTTATTTCAGGATGATTGTGTGAGACCGGTTAGCACGCCGATGGTTGGACAGTTCACAGAACAGTGTCTTGATTCACATAATGAGGTTAAGTGCATGGTATGCACTAGACCTGAGTTTTCCCAAGCAGTGGGAGTTGTCACAAGTTTGGAGCCAATCCGGGAGAGAAGCATTGGAGGGCAGTTCAGTGGATTCTTAGAGGGACCAGCAGCAGGTGCACATGCTATGCAAGTTCAAGTTATTTTCTACATGGGTTGTAGATGCGGATGTGGCAGGTGATTTGGATGACATGAGGTGCACCATAGGTTTTGTGGTGGTTGGTCTTCAAGAGTGATCTTGAGGAGGGATACAAAGCCAAGGAAACAAACTAGACAGTGTAAAGGTACAGGTACAGTTGTAGCTATTTATCTCCAAGTGGGAGATTGTTAAGTTGTAGAGCTAAAAGCTTCAACTTATTGCAGACAAAGAAAAAAAGGTTGCTGAAGATCCAGAAGAATCAGCATCGACAGCATGACCGACATCGGTCAAGATGAAGCAGAAGGCAACTGGCGTCGGCAGGAAGTCGGCCGACGTCGACAGCACCAGGCAGGTAGGGACCGACGCCGGTCGCTTGTGTGTTCCAAAACTGTTCATTGCATGAACAGTTAGTTAAGTGAACGGAGTGTTTGCATGTAAAGGCTACTTTGAGTCTTGAGCTGCGTGGATAATTAGTCTAAATTAAGAGTCTAAGTTATTGTTTAAGTCTGGGATCTATTTATAGACCCATTGGCATGTATTGTAATTATGAGCTAGAAAGGAAGGCAAGGAAGATCCTTCCATTGTAAGATCATTGAGTTGCAGGTTGTTGCAAGCTCATAGGAGATCTACATGTGTGAGTATGGTCTGTTGAATTGCAGGTTGCAGGTTCATGGGAGATCAACTTGAAGTACTTTAGAGTGCTTGGTGTACTGGCAGGGTTATTACTGACTGGTTGGAGAGGTGAACACCAATTATGTGTGTAAGTTGTGTGTTGGGACCATTTTTGGTAGGAGAGTGTTTTGAAGAAGAATTACTGTACACTTGAGGTGTAGCGAGCATCTGTAAGGTGGAAGAGTGTGGCAGCTCTTTATTGTATTCTTTTCTGTATAAATGTTAATACAAGATAGTGTATTGTCTCTCATATTTTGTGTTATTTGTAAATTCTAGTTACTTGTGCTTTTGGTTATTTCCGCATGTTTAATTGCTTATATTAGGTAATCATATTGTGCTCTTTCTGAGGAGCAAGATCCTAACAAGTGGGATCAGAACAAGTGTGTTGTTCTTGGATTCCCCGACATCTTTGGTTTCTTCTGCAGGTATCCTTCATCATCCCATGTTGTATCTTCATTCACTTTATTCTTCCATCTGATTAGATACTATGTAATCACCTTCATCTACAACCTCTTAGTGTGTGTCTAAATTATTCCCTCGGGTTCCAAAATGATTATTCCCTCCTCATCAATATTTGGTAACTCTGTTTGGGCTATAAGAAATTCCAATGACCGTATTTAAACAAGAAAACATGGAAGACTAAATGTATGTTTGTTGAGTGAGACAACTCTAGTTTGTGTGTTATACTATGAATCTTCTACAAGACTTGATAAGGGTCGTAATACTTAGGTGAAAGCTTGTTATCCTCCTTTTTTTCAATGGCATATGCATATATGGTTATAAACACACAAAAACAAGTCTCTAACTTCAAAATGTTTTTCACCACGATGCTAGTTAGTTGCTTGTCACATACGGTTTTGCATCATTGCTAAGTTCTCTCTAAAAATGGAAAGTACCTCCTATTGGTGTTGAATGTGTTCTTCAATTGCTCAAACTTTTAGTTAGACCTTAAAATATGAGGTGGTGGATGGTGGATGGTACCCATAAAGTGCTAAAAATAGAGATATTTTGGATGAGGTATGAAAAGAAGTGTTATACCACCATTCTTTTAGTGTCAACCCTTAAACCCATCTCTCATGATTATCTAAAGTAAAACAACAAAGATAACCCTCTAAGCATTTTTTGACCACCTCAGTATTCCCATCAAATTGGGGATGATAAAATGAGCCAATAGCCAAAGGTGTACCAAAACATGAGAATAACTCAATATAAAAATTATTGGTAAAGATAGGATCACGATCTCTTACTATGAACTTTGGGGTCCCACGGAGTTTCTAAACTATATCCATAAATGTTGTTGCTATTGTACTTGCTAAAAATGGATGTGATAATGCACTAAAATGGGCATTTTTGGTGAGTCTATCCACAACAACCATCATGATATTTTTCCCTTCATATTTTGGCAAATCTGTTATGAAAACCATGGAAACGTCCTCTTGCCTTTGACTAGGAATAGATAGAGGTTGCAACAACCCTAGAGTCTTGATTGTCTCCTCTTTGTTTTATTGACGCACCATACATTCTACCATAAATTTTTGGACTTCCCATTTTAGAATTTCCAAAAAAATCATGTGTGACTTTGTGAAATATTTTCAAGAAGCCTGAGTGCCAACTTACTAGAGAAGCATGAAGTTATGTGAACACTTTATGCTTAAGGGTTTAATTTTTGCAAAGGTACAACCTATCCTTGCACCAAATAACATCCTCTTTCCACACAAATTTATTGGACACACTCAAATCTTGTTAAATATTTTGCATAAGATCTTGTTTAATGACATTATTCTCCCACTCTAATCTTGCTTCATCCACCTAGTCAGCGTGTAATATGGACATGGTGAATAACATTGTCACTTAGGATTCATCCTTCCTAGAGAGTGCATCAACCATGACATTATTATTTCCTTTCTTGTATACAATCTCAGAGTCATATCCCAACATCTTAGTTACCCAATTTTGTTGTTCTTTTGATGGCAACCTATATTCCAAGAAGTATTTTAGACTATCATGATATGTCTTCACTTTGAAGTGTCTTCCCATCAGATAAGGTCGTCATTGTTTTACTACACGAAGGATGGTCATCATTTCCTTCTCATAAATATGCTTTAGAAAATGCTTACCTTTGATTTGGTGACTCTCAAATACAATGGGTCATTTTTATCACATAAGTAATACTCTCATACCATACCTTGAAACCTTACATTCCATAATGAAGGTTTTGTAAATATCTAGAGTAACTAGAACTAGGGTGGTGAATGTGGCCTCCTTTAGCTTCTCAAGTGCCTAGTGGTTGCATCATTCCAATGGAAGGAGTCATTTTTCAATAAGGCGGTAAGTAGTGATGCTTTATTGCCATAAAAAAAAATTAAATGGCAATAGTTACTTTTAAGCCCCAAGAATCTTCAAAGGTTTATGAGGGTTTTAGGCACTTTTCATTCTACCATAGCCTTGATCTTGTGTTGATCCACCTTGATGCCCTCTTGTGAAACAATGTAACCCACATATTCGACATACTCCAAAAGTGCATTTGAAAGGCTTGACATCAAGATGGTGTTGATTCACATTATGCAAGTGTTTCTCCCATATTTTGTTATATAATAGAATATCATCAAAGAATACCAAGTCAAATTTTCATAGAAATGGCCAAAAAATCGAGTTCATCAAACTTTGATATGTAGATGGTGTATTAATGAGGCCAAAATGCATCACCATAAATTCATAATGGCCCTCATGTGTTCTAAAAATTATCTTATGAATATCCTCATCTCTTATTTGGATTTGATGATACCCAAAATGAAGATCAAGTTTTGTAAAATAATCAACACCTTGTAATTCATCTAGCAAATCATCAATTACATGAATAGGGAGCTTATCTTTGATGGTGTATTTTTTGACCTCCTTGTAGTCATGACACATAAATAGGGTGTCATCATTCTTATGCACCATCACTATTGTATAGGAATAAGCGTTGACTATGACGGATAATACCTACATCTAACATCTCATCTACCATCTTCTCAATCTCACTCTTATGGACATATGGGTACTTGGAAGCCGTGATGTTTGGGTGGTTAGCACCCTAGCACTTTTAAATGGTATGATTATGATCTCTTTTGGGAGGAATCTCACTCTTATGGACATATGGATACTTGTAAGGTTTAATGTTTGGGTCGTTAGCACCCTAGCACTAGTTAAATGGTATGATTATGATCCCTTTTGGGAGGAAGTCATTTTTGCATATCACCAAAAATTATTACATACTCCTCCAAAATAGCCTTTAGATATGGCAGTGCAAAAACTATTAAATACTCCTCCAAAATAGCCTTTAGATATGGCAGTGCAAAAACTATCAAATACTTCTCCAAAATAGCCTTTAGATATGGTGGTGTAGACCCCTTTGGTGCTTGTGCTTCTATTGAAAACATTGAGCCACAAACCCATCTGCTCCCTTTTTTAGAATATTTTGCATCCGATGTGAACTCACCAATTGTAGGGACTTTGCACATAATCCGCATAGTTCAAATTTCTTGCCCTCATAATGGAAACACATGAATAACTCTTAGAAGTTCATCTCAATTATTCTCAAGGTAGTTAGCCATTGTACTCCCAATGCAATAGTATAGCATTTTCAAAAATAATTGATCATGCCACCATCTACAATCATGACTTGAAACTTTGGAGCTCAATAGATAAAATAGTTCAAGCATATAGCCAATTTATTATTGATGAAGTTGTGAGTAATGCCCAAGTCAATGAATACTATCACGTTTTATTTTTACAAAAAACCCACTACCTTGAGAGTTTGTGGAGTGCCAATTCTGAAAAGTGCATAACAAGAAATATTTGGTTGGATTTCTTTTAATTCCTCCCTTGGCTCATCTTCAGCCTCCCATGCTACTTCTTCATTGGAACCTTCAATGTAGAAAAATTTATTTTCTACACACTTATGTCCTCAACTGCGCTTGTTATCACATTTAAAACATAACCTCTTTACCCTCTTCTCTTCATTTTTTTGTGAAGCCAGTCTGGTGCCTTGAGGGAATGATTGTGTTGGAGTGCTCATATCTCTTATATTTGTGAATGATCATCTTTCAGTGACTAGTACCCTCTCCTCTATTACATGTGCCATGACAGTAGCATCAACGATAGAACTTAGATTAAACATGAAAACCTCGTGTTGGATGTGATCTTTGAACCCACCAAGAAACAAGTCATTTGAAATTTCATCTTTGATTGTCTCCACTCGCAATAATAGATTTTGAAATTGTTGAATATAATCCCTAACAAATCTTGTTGTTACAGTTTTGTTGACTAACTGAAGTAATTCTTCATCACACTATTATGATAATCGAACTGTAATTCATTGGTAAAAATTGACCAATTGACACTGAGACCCTTCTTCTTTTGAGCACAAAGCTATCTATACCAAATGAATTGCTCATGTTCAAAATATAAAGATGTCATTGCCACCTTCTGTCCACATGGGATATAATGTACATCAAAAAAAAAACTTCATTTGGTTGCTCCAAGTGATTAGATCCTTCCCATCAAACTTACACATATGTTCAGCATCCCCGAATGGGAACCAACGGAAGGTACGAGTTAAGTTGTATTATGGCAATCATTGGGTTGACTCAAAGATCCACACTGGTCGGTCTGAGTCGTAATGAATTGTGGTTGATTAGCCAGATTTATTGTAACATTCAATAGTTTACTGAGTTGTTGCATGAACTCATCCAATCAATGATTGATTTTCTCCACATCTCCTTTACTGGGCATATCAAACTACGTGTTTTACACATTTTACTCAAGCTAGCTCACTTTGTGATCTATCAAAAAAACCTTGGACCAATAAATCCACCAATTCATATTTGTAACATCTCCACTTTATTAGGATTTTTTCTCAGAGTTTCAAAATCCTTTCCTCGACCCTTATTGTGACGCTGCCATAAAAAAGCTTTACTATGTTGAATTGAATTTCATCTTTGACCAAACAATTTCAAACTTAAGTTGGCTTCAAATACAAAAAATTAAAAAACAAACCCCTACTAAGTTTTTGAGATCTTTCCAAATATGTAAAGAAAGCATCACAAATCTTAAAATTGCGGCCTATAGAACAAATTTAGGAAAATCTTTAAATCAAAATAACTTGCTCAAAATGATCCCCAAACCCTAAAATTTTAATTGCAGCTCGATTTAATGATGCTCCAACTTTAATTTAAAAAAATTATTTAAAAAAATCACAATATTTTGTGAGATATATTTTCTCTTCAAAATTAGAATTTCGACCATAATTTTGTCCAAATCGAAGCTTTGATACTACTTGTAATGAAATTACTTCACCAATAAAATAGAATCACAACAATATATCATAATATGATTGCAATAGAGTAGAATATATGAATAAATGATGAGTCACTTCAAGGGGAAACCTTCACAACCATATAATACTAACCACTACCTCCTATATAAACCCTAATTAAACTATGGAAACAAACTACGCTGACCCTGCTACTAATATGAACTCAAATAAATTATTTTATAATTTAATTAATTGCAATTATAGCTATAAGTCGGCCTTACATATCTCAATGCACACTATATGTTAGGGCATAGCACTACTATTTTTTAATCTTTTCTCCTTTCCAAGGGCCTATTGGGTTTTCTAAGCCACTAGCCCCATCTACTACACCTTTTCCTAAGTCTACCATAGTTAATTCCTTGCCTTCGAGAGATGAGGTGAAAGAGATAGGACTAGTTGAACCAGTTCAATGAACCAAGTAAATCAGCTTTGAAGGTCCCTCCAATCAGCGGATTATGGCCCCAAGAGCTTACAGTACCAGAGCCTAAGGAAGAACATGTTTTGTTGGGAATGCAACAAATTTGAAATCAAAGGCAAGTCCTCCTAAGATTGGACCCCTTAATTTGCAGGGCATAGATGATGCCCTGATTATGTGTTGCTCCTTCCTTATACGAACAATACCAACCCCTATGAGAATTTCTCTCAATTTTTCCAAACTATGGGACACGAACACTAAACATTTCTAATGTGATTTGGACTCTAGATGTTTCAAGTTGGAAGTGACATATATGGATAATGTCAGATGTGGAAGTTCAAATTCAAAAAATTGTGCAAAAGGGGAGTCACTTAAGAGTCTATGCAGGATCTTTATCAATCAAGGGTGGCCAAAGCATAACACTCCCGAGATGCATGAGCAATGGCTACCCACTCGAATTCCACATTTTTACTTCTCTTTTCCAGAGTGTGTTGGATTCCCTACGCATCATTGAGCATACCTTCCAGTATCAATATTTGATGCTGCAATTGACCATCTGTGAGCAACATCAATTTGAGAATGAGAAGGGCAATGCTACCCTTGAGATTGCAAACTTAAGAATTCAAATAGAGGATCAAGGGGCTCACTTCCAAGAGCAGTGCATCAAGCAAACTCAACTTTCATAATCATAGTCATAAGGTGGTTGTGTATGAGCAAGAGGTCAGTGAAGTGAAGGGAAAGTTGCAAGAAGTGCATATGGTTTAGTGTTCACATGAGCCTGAATGTATGGCGAAAAAACATATAAATCAGTGCACAACGGAAGTCTATGCACTTTAAGCCGAATTTCAATAGTTGAAGTTAGAGACCAAACTTTCATGATCACACTCAATTGGAGCTCGAATACCTCCAAAGGCATCTTCCTCTTCCCCTCTTGGTTTTGATTTTTGCATGATGGTGATCATTTATATGGTTGTTGTCAAAAGGGACTCGGACTTATCTTAAAAGTGGGGATAATATAGACCATTGTAATAAATTAAAGTGTTGTTTTGTCATCATTCTTGTCATTATTATTCTCTTGTCAGATTTACGTTGTGTTGTAACAACTCTCTAATTTTGTTCGGTGGTTGATGGTTATGATTTAACCAGCATTATTGAATTTATTATCATACAAATGAAAAGTTTCATGTCAGGGTAAGGACATTGTGTAAGAGGGACTCTCTATACCAAACACTTATATTGTCCACTAGCTTATGATATGAAGTCATTATTACTCTCATGTTCTTCTATGTTATGTTGTGGTATGTATTTACTATTTTGTAGTTGGCCTTTCTTTGGTACTGTAGTTTCATAGCAAACAACATTTGGTACCCATAAATCTTTGGACGATCCCAGTGAAGTAGGAAGCCCATATCTGTCATGGGTAAGAAGCATTCTTTGAATTGCCCATATCTGTCATGGGTAAGAAGCATTCTTTGAATTGCAACATCTGGAGAATTTCAGCTTTTATAGGTCTATTTATGTTTGTGAAAACAATATTGTATTCATGATTGTTTCCCACTTGGCCAAAAGCTCGCTGGAATTGATAGAGGATTTGGCTAATTTGAGTAATTTCCCACGTAATTAACGAAGAAAACAACATTGGCATTAGCAAAATGAAAATTTGAAAATTTATGACCTCTTTCAACAACCAGCAGTGCATACGCTTTACCTTGCCTTCTCTTAACAGCAATGTGTTCAGCCAAGAGCTCTCCTATTATGATGAACAAGGACATGACTTAACGGTTCTCCCTAACGAAGGACTCTTAATGGTTTGAAGGGCCGCTCGAGAACACTGTTGACTGAATCTGAGAGTATGCATGGTTATGCAGCGACCTATTCAATCAATAATCTGGGAAATAGTACCCAAAGGCTTTGAAAGTTTGCAACAGCAGAGACTAATTGCATTTGTCAAATGCTTTTGACATATCTAAGTTTATCATGATCCCTAGTCACTGTTGAGTCTTCAAGCAGTGAAGAATTTCTTGGACAACAAGAATGTTATTTGTGATGCATCTTCCCGGGACATGCAGATAGAGTATTTGAAATAATCCTCCCTAGTTTTGACCCTCTTTGCCATGAGTTTGGAAAGAACTTGTATGCCATATTGCATAAAGAAATTGATTTGTATTAATCAAGTTGGTCCACTGTGGCATTTTTTGCAATGAGGACAGGCATTGTAGCATCAAACGCTTTTAACATTTGTTTGTTCAATTGTGGATCCTTCAATAGAGCTAGAATATCCTCTTTTATTAGATCCCCAAAATGTTGATAGAAGACAGTCGTCAAGCTATCAGGTCCAGGGGCTTTTTCTATTAAGACGACAATATCTTTCAGTTTCCCTCATGTAATTGGTTTGGTGAAAACTATCTAGTCATCCTCAGTGATCATTGTAGAAATATATTTTAGTAGAAATTTCTCAAATCTGGTGTGGTGTCCCAAGTTATTACCTCATTGCACTGGAGGACGCTGAAATAGACCATGACATGATTTGACATATCATGTTTGTTTGAGAAAAAAAAAATGACCTGATTTTATTTGATGAATGGTGTCGATATGTTGTCTACTAATGACAAATTTATGAAAGAATTTTGTATGAGCCTCCTTGTTGAATCTATGTTTTGTTGGATCTTTGCCTCCAATAGCTTTCCTCCTTTCGAATGGTGGCTCACGCATGAATGAATAGTTGTTCCTAAGTTGTTGAAGTTTTTGTTAACCCTGTCATGTCCCCTTTTTCGTGGACATTGACAGACTTGATGATTAGCCTATTATACGACCTTCGTAGGCTAATAGGATGGATAGAGGGTCATAATGGAGCTTGGCTTGACTTTGATTCGCAGAATTTCTACATTTGGTTTTCATTCAGGTTATTTCAGACACATTGGGCCTAAGCTCCTATTATTTAGGGATATTTGACATGTAGCAGAGTGCCTTTATTTTGGTATGGTCATGTGCGGAATCACTACCTGATTCACCAGCTTCGAACGGTTCGAGGATCCGACATGTATTGAGGGAGATATTAATATTTGATTGATTTAATCAAATATTAATTATTTAGCCTATTTTTAATTAGAAACCCTAATTCTAATTTAAGAAACCCTAATTAGGGCAAGCATATCTTTTTGAGGGTATAAGGGTTTCTCATGGAGGCCATTATTGATTATGCATTGATTATTGATATTGATTTTGAAGAAATTCTTCTGTGAAGACTGAGCCAAGGGTTCCAGGATTCCATTGCAGTGGAGAACGTCAACTCTTCATTGTGTGTGATTTAGACGCTGTGAGATATCAGTTGATTTATTGCCAAATTGAGAGATAGCTTCATACAGAAGTTATCACAGAGGTACAGATTTGAGAGATAACTTCACACAGAAGTTATCACAAAATTTACAGGGTTGAGAGATAACTTCACACAGAAGTTATTACAGATATTCCAGGTATTTATTTCTTTATGTTTTGATTCAATAATTTATACAGATAGAGATCTTCTGTATTAGAGCCATATACCTTCAGATCAGGGGTCCAACAGACAGGTTGTGATTTATTGGAGGCCGTACAGGTCCGTACAGATCCGCTAGCTACCGACGACGGCAGTATTACCGACGACGGCAGTATTATCTACCGACGACGGCAATATTTTCTACCGACGACGGCAGTATTACCGACGACCGCAGTATTACCGACGACGGCAGTATTAGCCACCGACAGCGGCAGTATTACCGACGACGGTGACTGTGTTTTTACACAGCAACCCGAGCCGTCCCAGATTTAGGTTTATTTTCAGATTTGCAAAAGCCCAGGGTTTTGAGATGATATTTGTATTACTTTATATATATGACAGAGGATTTCTATTGTAATCATCTGGATGAATAATATGATCATTGATTTGCCAGTTAAGAGACTATACTGTGGTTTATTTTTTATTTGAATTTATTCTCAAAATTGTATCTTTGTTCAGAGTTTTTGTGTTGCTATATTCCCTGTTTGAAGGGGATATCATAGTGGTATCAGAGCTTTATTTGCTATATATTAGAGTTGTGTAGAGACAAAAAGAGGCCCTAAGGAGGGGATATCACAGTGGTATCAGAGCCAAATTCCTGCCATCCTGTTGGATAGTTTGGGCAAATCAGAGCTAATGTCTTGCCATCCTGTTGGGTAGTTTGGGTAGATTGAATCAGTGAAGTATCATGATGACTTCAAGTACTCAGAAACAGTGGGACAAGGATATGAAGACGCTGAAACAAAGTTTGAACCAGTTGGTTGAAACCCAGAGGAAGATGAATGAAACTCTTTCAGATCCTACATTTGAAGACAAATTAGTACGGTATATGGCATCCACTCGTAAAAGGTCCACATCACATGAATCTCTTTCATATCCTACATCCAAAAACAAACCCACACGGTATATGACAGCAAAGGATGAGTGGGAGTTATTAACTCCACAAGCTCAGGGGAGGTTGTCTTTTGATCGCTTTGTTACGCTAAGGAGAGAGCACTATAGATCACTTAGACGAGAGAGCAGCATGTCCCATAATTATTATGATTATTATGAGATAGGAGATAGTGAAGATGAGGATGAGTTAGATGCTTGCACTCAGAGTGTAGAGGTGTGCTCAGATGTTAGTGCACTGAGGGTTGATAATCTCTCAGCTATGGCAGAGATCGTAGAAGAGTCCCAGGGTCTGATTATTGCAGATGACACCCAGGAGAATGCAGTGGACAGCTTTGAGGACTTAGTTTCACCGGTTGTTTCTTTCCGTATGGAAGAGTTAGACAGTGATGCTACAGTTGTTGATACTCCGTATGTTGATATGAGCTTTGGAGTTGATTTACAGAGTATGGATGATCATTTGTATATTGAGGTGGTTGGTGGTGACTACATTCCTGTAGTTGTTACTGAGGAACATGTTGTTGACGCTGACACACATGTTCAGGATTTGGGAGTATCTGGTCTTGATGAGTTTGGGATACCAGTGGAGTCGAGTCTCCAGATTGATTATTCTCACACGGATGACAGTGTGGTACAGTTGGTTGTGCCACCTTTACAGAGAGATCAGTTGGGGTGTGTGGGGGAGTATGTTGATGCTTCCACATATAATTTTTATTGCACTGAACCATTCATGGAGTATTTGCTGGATAGTGCAGGTGTTCGTCTGGACTCACATAAGATGACAGAAGGTGTTCTTGTCCGAGGTACTAGTGCTATTAGCAGATTGGGTGAGGAGATTTTAGTGACCCTTTCTACTATGTTACCTTACAGGGATGTTGAGGTGGGGTTCATTGAGCCGAGATTGGAGCCATCCATTGAGTCCCAGTTTGGCAATAGTGAGCCAGTAGCAGAGTTTGGGGGTTCTTACCAGCATCATACGGTGAGGTATGCTCCTTATTTTTCTTTGCATCCAGAGATTAGTTTTGGTGTCATTGACTCAGGTACCAATGATTGTCATATCCACGGTCCAGTTGGGTGTGGGTATCAGTTAGACAGGGACTTGAATTTTGACAGAGTGGATGTTTTAGTTGGCTTCAGTTCCACAGAGTGGTTTCGTCTACCGGCATCTATAGTTGGTCTTCAGATAGTTGTTTGGGTGTCGAGTGCAGTTTTTCAGTTGCTAATTTTGATACTGTTGATGCTGTTGATGTTGATGATTTCTTCACAGGGATTGATTTGTGACATGATGGATGTTACACAACTTTTTCCTTGGGATCCAGGTGGATCGAGTGGTCCCTTGTTCCGACATTACTTGGGGACAAGCAATTTTCGGAGGGGCGGATTGTCATGTCCCCTTTTTCGTGGACATTGACAGACTTGATGATTAGCCTATTATACGACCTTCGTAGGCTAATAGGATGGATAGAGGGTCATAATGGAGCTTGGCTTGACTTTGATTCGCAGAATTTCTACATTTGATTTTCATTCAGGTTATTTCAGACATATTGGCCCTGAGCTCCTATTATTTAGGGATATTTGACATGTAGCAGAGCGCCTTTATTTTGGTATGGTCATGTGCGAAATCACTCCCTGGTTCATCAGCTTCGAACGGTTCGAGGATCCGACATGTATTGAGGGAGATATTAATATTTGATTGATTTAATCAAATATTAATTATTTACCCTATTTTTAATTAGAAACCCTAATTCTAATTTAAGAAACCCTAATTAGGGCAAGCATATCTTTTTGAGGGTATAAGGGTTTCTCATGGAGGCCATTATTGATTATGCATTGATTATTGATATTGATTTTGAAGAAATTCCTCTGTGAAGACTGAGCCAAGGGTTCCATGATTCCATTGCAGTGGAGAACGTCAACTCTTCATTGTGTGTGATTTAGACGCTGTGAGATATCAGCTGATTTATTGCCAAATTGAGAGATAGCTTCATACAGAAGTTATCACAGAGGTACAGATTTGAGAGATAACTTCACACAGAAGTTATCACAAAATTTACAGGGTTGAGAGATAACTTCACACAGAAGTTATTACAGATATTCCAGGTATTTATTTCTTTATGTTTTGATTCAATAATTTATACAGATAGAGATCTTTTGTATTAGAGCCATATACCTTCAGATCAGGGGTCCAACAGACAAGTTGTGATTTATTGGAGGCCGTACGAAGTCCGTACAGGTCCGTACAGATCCGCTAGCTACCGACGACAGCAGTATTATCTACCGACGACGGCAATATTTTCTACTGACGACGGCAGTATTACCGACGACGGCAATATTAGCCACCGACAGCGGCAGTATTACCGACGACGGTGACTGTGTTTTTACACAGCAACCCGAGCCGTCCCAAATTTAGGTTTATTTTCAGATTTGCAAAAGACCAGGGTTTTGAGATGATATTTGTATTACTTTATATGTATGACAGAGGATTTCTATTGTAATCATCTGGATGAATAATATGATCATTGATTTCCCAGTTAAGAGACTATACTGTGGTTTATTTTTTATTTGAATTTATTCTCAAAATTGTATCTTTGTTCAGAGTTTTTGTGTTGCTATATTTCCTGTTTGAAGGGGATATCATAGTGGTATCAGAGCTTTATTTGCTATATATTAGAGTTGTGTAGAGACAAAAAGAGGCCCTAAAGAGGGGATATCACAAAACCCAATAAGAGAACATTCTCATATTTGAGTTTGTTGTAGGTGTTTAATCTGAGTTCCAAATAATTGAGTTTGCTGACAAATCTGTACATGGCATGACCTAGGATGTGGTTATAACCTGTCTCCAATTTTCCACCAGCATATCAAAATGCGGGTGCATAAGCCACATACCTTCAAAACTGAATTGTTTAATGGCCACACCCAATCTGTGGTTCTCTATCCCCAGATGAATGGGCCGAGAGTGTGGCATAACTGACATGGGAGTGTATGGTTTTGTTCTTGTCAACCCAATCATTAGAAACAATGATCCTATCAATTTTTTCAGCAGTCTAGCAAGTCCCTTTTCTTCTGCTACACCATGCAAATAGCCCTTGAGAGAAATCAAGATCCATCATCGTTGTTGAGGACATAAGATGAAATAAAGCATCTCTTGTTCTTTGGTTGAATCTGGTTTTCCCTAACTTTCTTCAGGATATTTGATGGAATTGTCTCCCTCATGAGGATTGTTTTTTGGGATTGGATGATAGTAACCCATCGCAAAATATGATTGATATATATAATTTTGTTGTTGCCATAAGACGAACATAAATATTTGCCACGTATCTGCTTGGAATTGAAAGGAAAGAAAAAAAAAAAAAGAGAGCAGTCATACCCCAAGGAAAGAAGGTATGGGAAAGCTAGGTATACCTAGATGGGTCTCAATAAATCAGTGTTTTTGTGACTTGGCAGGTCAGAGTCTGTTTGGAACATCATACTCCATTAAACTTCAGCTTTCTGAAACAGCATTCTCTTGACATTCCCTGAAGTAAGAATATATAAGTCCTTTCTTGTCTGGCTTTGTTCAAAAGAAATTGGCATTTATATGGGATACCGATATCCCTTACATTCCAATAAATGATATAACAAGGTGCCTTCATGCATATTAGTGTCCATCTCTTTGCTTGTGTGAACAATGGATTCCAATGTTTGCTCGATCTTTCCCTTTGGGCTATTGGGGTTGATGTCAGGGTAACTGCCCTCGAGATTCTCTACAGAGTTTATTTTTATTTGCACTAAAAATTAAAGGGGGAAACAGTGGATATCATATCTGCTAGTGATTTACCTTTGTTATTGTTGTTTTTGATTATTTTAGAGGCCTTAGATGGATCTGCAATAGAGGTGAATTAGATTGGGCCAAAAGGCTTTTGCTGTTGGTGGATCTTTGACTGGCCTTTGTTTTTTATATTGCCTTTATTTGGCTGGTTTTCTTGAGGTTTGTCACTGTTTTCTTGGCTGTCCATGTCTTCTGACCCTGGGTCCAACTCAGAGAGGTCTGTAAAGGGGTTAGAGATAGGGATTTGATCTTTAGGCTAAAAAGTTGTCTTACCATTTCTTTGGAATTTTCCTCCTCTGTTTTGTTCTTATGCTTGTCTTTTTAGGGACGAAAGGATTTGGCAGGTCACCTGGTTGATCAACTGAAGATGTTTCCTTGCTCCCTATTGGTGCTTTGATGTTTCAGGTCGAGGTTGATGAGGGCATACTTTTGCCAAGCGGCCATGTTCAGGGTAAGATTTGCATGTAAAGAAAAAAAATTCATGGTCCACTGGCTGATCCCATTCAACTCCTCCCATATCGAGTAGAATTCCATCCGGAGGAGGTTTTCCCAGGTCAATATTGACCCACGATGGTATGGTTAAGTACTCTAGGATGTTTGGCGATTTCATAGGCAGTCATATATTCCCCTATGGCACCCCCTATCATCTTCAAGGCATATTCTTGCCAATAATCACTTGGAAGGAGTGGGTGCCTGACCCAGATAAGAACTATTCTTGGTCAGGCACCCAGTGTTTCATAAACAGCGCTCATTGTTTTATAGACCAAGGACCTTGAAAATTTTGGATTTCCTCTTGCTTGGAGGAAAAGACTGCCATAAAATATCCTTTTGGCATCATAAGAAGCTCTAAAGAGCCCATTGGTTTCCAGTTTTCTTCCAGCCAAAGTCTCAGGGTTTCGCGGCCTGGAAAGGCTCCCATAAACCGGCAGATCATGGCTTGCTCCTTGGGATCCATAGCCTATTTATCCATTTCTTCCTGGAAAATTGAGTGTTAGGAGGAGTTTCCATACACAGGTAACAACCATTCTCATTTTTAGCTGGAAAGGAGGGCATGATAACTGTTTTCTGGTCATGTTGTTGTATGAACTGTTTCAAGTCCTTGCAGATCTTGATTTGCTGCAGGAGAGGTTGCTGTTTCGAAACTTGTGATCCGATTCTGGTCAGAAGGAGGACAAGAGGAGGCCATGGCCTCCCCACTCAACCAACCTTTGAGCAAACTGGTCAGTGGCTGGAACGAGAAAGAAAGAAAACTTTTCTGGTTATTGCTGAAGTGTTGGTGCTGGTTTGGGGGTGACAAGGGCATGCAAGCGAGGAAGTTGAGAATGTCCCAACTCATAGAATTTGAACAATTTCAGATATCATCAAGTATTGAATGCTTACATCTTCTGTAGTACATGACTAGAAGCACAAAACATTATTTCGTTTTGTTGCTTCTAAATATGCCTCAACACCGGCGTTTGCTTCCACCTTCAAGATACAATAGTGGCAATGAATGGCCTGCTTTGGCCCATTAGACTTTATAATAAGCTTTAGGATGCAGTAATAAAAGCACAGAGCAACTCCGTTAATTTCAAAACCAAAAAGCTTAAGCTGAGATCATGTTCATTGGACTGATCAGCTAAAACTATAAAAAACTTGGCTCCATGGTCATAAAACATCCTTTCTCAAATTTTGTAGTGCATATAGTGAGTTATTTTTAAAAAGAGTAAACTCATCATAAGAACAGCTGCAGTTCCTAGTATGGACAAAAACTTCAGAATTGGTATAAGGCAAATACAAATATGGTTCCCAAAGGCTTTCAACATTATGAATCTCTGAAGTGTAAAAGCCATCAAATTGAAGATTCTGCAACTCGATCAATGCTAAAATAAATCCCATGTGTACAATTACTTATAAAGCTAATCTAAATCAAGCATTCTCCATTGAGGCAAATGGCATCTGATAATCTAATCTTACCTTGCCGCCAAGATATATCAAAATTCAAGTTTTTATTAATTTAGATGGAATGCCGGATAATCCCTAAAAGCACTTCGCAACCTTCATCATTAGAAGGCATGTTATGCAAATTCTTTAAATTCCATGTTCGTAATCATATGTCAAACAATAAGACTGTTCCAAAGGACTAAAGAAATATAATCTACAGTTTCTTAGAATCCATAGTATTACATTTAGATCCAATCGGCTTAGCATTGATCTCATGCAAACTCCTTAGCTCTCAAGCTCCTGGTAAAAAAGGCCCAAAGACAATTTGTATTGGAGCCAATCCAAGCAATGAAATTAACATGGACTGCCCACGACTTGCACGTCTAAGAAGATAAATTTTCCTGATATAATTTTCACTCTACAGTCAAATGTACAAGTGAAAGAAATAACGTAACTTCATAGAATATGGCATACAGGAAGCCAAACATCTTTGACCATCACCACTCAAGTTCACTGTAAAAAATATAGTTGACCTTGAAAAAACACATTGAAATGATCAGTTTGAAATAGATAATGGATTTGAACAATGAAAAAGCTCTCTCATTCTTGAAGCTTCAACCGATTGAACGACACAAGAATGTGTCCTTGAGGCAGCCAATATACAAAGCCAAGCTCTGCACCTTCTGCAAGACTGCTACCCTGAATGCAAGAATTAAAAATCATAATAACCACATTAATCCTCTTGAAAGTAAATCTGGTCATAGGATAGTCTTTCTGAATGACGTGAATGGTATTACAAAACTCTCAAAAAAAAGCCTGGCCACTAGGTGCTTTCTTTTAATGAAAAAAATTCCTACAGTACAGTCATCTTTACCTTTCCATCAAGTAGCACTAATTCACCATCAATCCACTGTGAATTACGGGACCCAACCCCTGCAATTATTCCTTGACCTTTGTACCTCGCAATCTGCATAGTTAATGAATTAAGCTTCTAGTTCACAGGAAAATGAAACTTAAAAGTGTGGCCTACAACAATTAAATATTATCTAATTTGTACAGTTAATACCACTCCAAGTTCCTCCGGATAAATTCCACGATTGGATAGACGATTTATGTTGCCTGTTTTTGCACGAAAAGCAACCTGCATTTATAAATCAATCAAAATAAAATAATCCAGTTGGGATAAATATTCTCATTGGCAATAGTATAGCATTCAGTAAAATTAATATCCAAGAACAAGGCAATTCTTAACAAAAATAAATACTTAAATTAATATGGTCATAGCTCTCTACCTGGCCAGCAGGTACAGTCAGGTCACCAATTAATTTTACAGCTTCTACATACTCAAAGAATTCTAGTTTTGAATCTCCACTCAGACTTTCATTTGCATTCGGCCAATGCCCATATTTGCGCCTTAGCTGAACCACTTCTGAATTGTGCCAACCAAAAGCCCCAATATATAGTCCTGAATGGAAGCCAGGGAAAACATTAAATTTGTTAGAAGTCCAACCAAACCCTATATTAATACATACCAAGCATTAAGATCTATAGCTCAAGTAAACTACCACTCAATGGATCAGTATTAGCCTCTGCAACATTTAAACGCTGGAAAATACTGCTCCCAGATAAGCCATTCCTTTTCCGAGCTCGGCTAAATGCAAGCCTAATTATTTCTTCAATATCCTTGTGTGCCTGCATAGACCATATAGCCATACTACATAAAAAGGTTTCTAAGATTCACACTGAAGAAAGCCCATCACATTGTAAAAGGGAGAAACTAGTTTTACAAATAGCACTGAGAAGTAAACTGTATTGTAAAATTTGATCAGAATTACCACTTTCCTTAATCATTGGCCAAATGAACAGTAAACCTAGACAGAAAGACGGATCAAAATCACTAAAAACTAAGTTATTTTGTTGGACAGGAAATGTCTAATCAATAAAAAACATTAAGAACAAGAATTCAATTGGGATATTATCTTGATAAATCAATGCAAGTTATCGTCATATAAACAACAAAAATATTTCACAGACCCAAACCATGATGTACTAGAGGCATTTTCATCTTGATAAATATTAGAACCATTGTAACTTAAAAGGAATAGTAAATGTAAAGTTAAGTCGCAGGAGGACTGTCTCATGTCATTTTACAAGAGCCGGTAAGTTGGTCATAAGCTAGTGACACTCAGACAGATTGAACAAAAAATCCTTTGAGAACAGTGTATGCATACATATAGCAACAAATGCCTGCTTTCACCCATCAAATATAAAAGCTTGCATTTAGTAACATAAGCCTTATTCAACTTAATACGTTTTTATCATATTGGGAACACCATTTAGCATTTAATAGCAACCAAATTCCCAAAACACATATTTCCTTACATCTTTGGATATTAACCCTAGGACCTCTACGTCAATCCAGGGCTTACAGATTCCCTTCCTGAGAAAGATTTAACCACCTCACACCTCATCCTCTGTATGACTAGAAAGTATGCCAGACCACATAAATGTTAAACAAAAACAATAGAGAGCATTCCAAAAAATATATAATAAAAACTAAAATTATATACGTTACATAATCCTTATTGAAGAATGGAAACCCTTGAACAAAAAACACACTTGTCAGCATACCAAAGTATTCAATTTGGCTTCAAGCATGCATGCAGTTCAAATCTTGCAAATCGGGCATGTTGAATAATGACATCAAACTTTTACAAACACTATACTCAAAAACTTCAAATGTTTTTAGTATTTACCTCGTTACAAGGATATCATGCCAAAAGATATGTAAGTGCATACAAAGAACATGGCATTTTTTCCATAGATATGTTGGAAATATTGTCATTGATGTCAAAGGTTTAGCATTAGTGATAAAGGCCCCATAGCATTTAATGGTGTTTTTAATATTCATATCTTGGCTAATGTGTGTTAATATTTATTTAATATTAACGAATATATTTTTTGTTGCATAAAAGTCAAAAGAGGGCCCATGGAGAAGTCAAAGAGTCATGGGGTAAAAACAAAAGAGGAATGGGATGCATTTTTTCATGAAGAGTTATCTTGAGGAATTCCAAGAGTCACCAAGTGAAGACAAAAGAGGGGCATGGCGCATTTTTCCATGAAAAGTCACCTTAAGGAATACGAAAGGTCACCAAGATAAAGACAAAAGAGCAAAGGACGTATTTGCTTATGAAGGGTCACCATATGATTTTTTAAATGCAACGATACGAAGGGTCATGCAATTTTAACGTCATTTTCTATGAGGATTGAAGGGTCACTAAAGATAAATGCCAAAGATCATTTGAAAAGCTATAAATAAAGGCTTGAGAAGCCATTTGTTATATGCAAGAGAGTGCATGGTTTTGTAATTGTTTTATATAAGAAAAGAAAAGAGAAAAGTAGGAGATATTGTAGAGTTCTATCATTTATTCAGTAAACAACATTAAGAGATAGTTGTATTTTATGCACAAGAGGAGTTGGTGCTCATGTGAGTTGGTGCTCACAAATCTTTGCAAGGGGTTGGTGCTCCTGTGGATTGGTGCTCATTCATATACTTAAGATTGTTCTTCGTGGTTTTTTCCACTTTGGATTTTCACGTAAAAATATGGTTTATCTGTCTCTTGTGTGGTGCATGTTATTGTTTCAATTTTATTGCATATCTTGAATGTGTGATTAAGTGATTTTAAAAAAAAAATCATATTAAGTAAAAAGATATATAATATACTGATTCACCCCCCTCTTAGTATATTTCGTACTGAACAATTGGTATCAGAGCAGGTTCCTTTTGAAAAACTTTTACAGCTTGCAAGTAGATCAAGGAAAGCACGATCGCTGGATCACATAAAGATTTTTCTACAAATAAGACACCTTTGTTTGATAGGACAAATTATGTTTTTTAGAACATAAGGATAAGGACTTATTTGATGGCCCTTGGATTCAACATTTGGCAAGTAGTGGTGGAGGAATATGAAGAGCCACAGACACTTGTAACTACTTCGGTGGAAAAAAAGACAAGTAAAAATAATGCTAAGGCTTTAAATGCTATTTTATGTGATTTATGTGAATCAGAATTTGTTAAAGTTACGCAATGTAAATTTGCTCATGAAACTTGGATAAAGCTTGAGAATATTTCAAAGGTGATGGAAAATTTCAGCAAGCTAAGCTTTGAACTTTCAGAAGACAGTTTGAAAGTTTGAAGATGGAAAAGGAAGAAAACATAGCAAGTTACTTTTTGCGGATTGATCAAATAGTTAATCAGATTCAAGGTCTTGGACAAAAGTTAGAAGAATCAATTGTGGTACAAAAAGTTTAGAGATCTCTACAATTGAGATATGATGCAAAAATTTCAGCGATTGAAGAGATGAAAAATTTAGCCAAGCTAAAGATGGATGAGCTACATGGTATTCTTATGACATATGAGATGCAGACTGAACAAGAAAAACCCTCAAAGAGAGAAGTTTTCAAGACATCAAAGAAAGAAAAGGCTAAGATTCAAGAATCAAGTGACAGCGCTAGCAATGATGAAAATGACAACGGAACTCTATTCATCCACAAGTCGAAAAAAGACACAGGAGAATATTAAAAAAAATTACCTTTTAAATGTTTTAATTGTGGATAGATTGTGCATTTTGCAGCTAAGTGCCCAGATAAGGGTAATGGTTACAATGGAGAAGAAAAATATACATACAAGAAGAATTTCAAAGAAAAATTCAAGAAGAGATTCGAGAAGAAGAGTTTGTATTCTAAAGATCCTAGTTCAGTCGAAAATAGTGGAGTTAGTGATTCAGAAGAAGAAATTTTATTCATGGCCATACATGAAGATGCCTTCGCAAGCAAAAGTACAGATGATCAAGAAGAACAGGGTGACGCTGAAGTGAATCTAGAAGAACTCGTTTGTGCTTTATAAGAGTTAAAAACTCTTGAGAAGAAAAATCAAAGATTGAAGCTCCAAATCGAAAAAATTAAAAAAGAGTCAAAGGAAACAACTGAAGATCTACAAACACACTTTGAAGAAGCCAAGAAGAATGAAAAATATCTAACGGCACAATTGCAAAAAATAGATGAAAAATGTAATAGGTATCTTATTGAAATTGCTTCTTTAAAAGCAGATCTTGAGAAAACAAATAAAGCAATCAATAATAAAGCAACCAATAATTCAAAATTTGAGAAAAGCACTGATATATTGAATAAAATGTTAGAAAGCCAAAAATCAATATCAGATAAGATAGATATAGGATTTGAAAAAAAAAAGAGCTATGTTGAAGCTCTTACAAAAGAGAAAACAAAAAAAGAAGAAATTAAGAATACAGAGAACATCTCAAACAAAGCTGAAAAAAATAGAGCTACAAAAAGCAATCAGATCAGAGATATACAAACAGGTTCTATTTTTATGGTTACTGTTTTTATTGTAATAGATAGTCATAAGAAAATAGAATGTCAGAAAATGACTAACAATTTCAGAAACAAAGAGAAGAAAACTCATGCAGAGACAAGCAAAAGCCACAACTCTTTTGCTCCTCTATCAGGGTTTAATGAATAGGTCATAATATATTCCAAGTGCAACAACTTCGAACACACCCTGATACTGTAGAAACATGTTCGAGTCAGTCAAGAAGGACCAGAGTTTCAAGGCTCCATTCATCAAGAAAAAAATTCAGACAGGTTCATGGCAAAAAAACACCCTGAAAAGTCTATGTTAGTACAGACAACTTTGCATGCAAGAAATGAAAAAAGTCATGGTTCACTGACAGTGAATGTTCGAGACACATGACAGAAGACGAGCAAGTTCATAACCTTGAAGAAAATCAATGGTGGCACAATGAAATTTGGAGATAATACTACTGTCAAAATTACCGAAAAAAGTACATTAAGTTTGCATAATGGTAGAACTAAAATTGAAAATATTTTGTATGTAGAAGGTCTTAAGCATAATCTTTTGAGTGAGTCAAATGTGTGATCAGGGGCACACTAAAATTTTATGCAAAAAGTTGTGAAATTAAAAAAATATATTCAGATGTGTTGATTGCAGATGCTCAGAGAACAGAGAATAATTTATAAATGTTAACAGACATCAAAGGTCAAAGATGTTTGAGTCAGATTGAAAAAAATTGGCTATGGCATAGGGGAATGGGACACAAATTTTGACAATCTTGTCAACATCAGCGAGAAGTAAGCAGTCAAAAATCTTTCAAAGATTACAAAGCCATCCAACATGCTTTGTGAACCTTGTCAGCACGAAAAGCAGGCCAAAAAGTAGTTCAAAACAAAAGAATACTCAGCCACTCAAATGTTAGAGCTTGTTCACACTGATTTGTGTGGATCTATGAAAACTCAAAGTACTCAAGGTGCAAAATATTTCTTGTTGCTTATTAAAGATTTTTCATGTATGACTTGGGTAATGTTTTTAAAGAAAAAAACAAAAACTTTCGAACATTTCAAAGCATTAATTGAGAATGAAATCAGTTTAAAAATCAAGTGCATAAGATCAGATCGAGGAGAAGAATTCATCCTAGATCAGTTTATTGAGTATTGTGAAAACCATGAAATAAAGAGACATTATTCAACAGCGAGAACTCCACAGCAAATTGTAGTTGAACGGAGAAACAAAACAGTTCAAGAGATGACGAAGACAATGCTAAATGAATAAAAGATACCAGAAAAATATTATCCAAAACAGAGCATTATTGAGAGTCAACAATGACAAGACTCCTTATGAGCTATGGAAAGACAAACCAACTATAGTTGATTATTTCAGAGTTTTCGACAGTAGATGCTTTATAAAGAGAACCGATGAAAAATTAAGTAAGTTTAAATCTAGAGCAGATGAAGGTATATTTCTTGGTTATTCTTGCAAAAGTAAAGCTTATAAATGTTATAACAAAAGAACCAAAAAAATAGTTGAAAATGCAAGTGTCAGGATAAAAGAAGATGGAGCACAAAAAATCAGTGATCCAATAGAGATTCCTGAAATCATTGAAGAGGAAGATTTTGAAGAATCAGATGAAGATGTGAAGGAGATAAAAGACACCAAAACCCCATCAAAATATGTCCAAAGAAATCATAATGAAAGTGACATCATTGGGGACATAAATAAAGGAATTCGTACCAGAAGAATGATGGTAAGTGAATCTGAGCAAGTTAATTTCTCTTTGTTATCCAAAATTCAGCCTAAAATTTTTTCAAAAACTAGACATGATAAGCATTGGGTTAAGACAATAGATGAAGAATTAAATCAGATAGAAAAAAATGATACTTGGAAATTAGTGCCTAGACCAAAAGATTACAATGTGATAGGAACAAAATGGGTTTACAGAAATAAGTTCAGTGAAAATAGAGAAGTGACCAGGAATAAAGCAAGATTAGTATGTAAAGGATATGCTCAAATTGAGGGAATAGATTTTGAAAAAAAATTTGCACCAGTGGCAAGGGTAGAGGTTATTAGAATGTTTCTTGTATATGCAGTGTTTAAAAATTTCAAAGTGTTTTAGATGGATGTCAAGTCTGTTTTTCTAAATGAGAATCTAGAAGAGGAAGTCTACATTGAGCAGCAGGTGGGATTTCTTCTCTCAAATGATAGTATCCATGTATGCAGATTGAAGAAAGCATTGTATGGATTGAAACAAGCTCTCAAAATTTGGTATGCAAGACTTGATAAATACCTACTGGATCAAGAATTCAAGAGGATTTGCTGACAATAATCTCTACATCAAAACAGAAGGTGAGCATCAGTTGATTGTTGTATATGTTGATGACATAATATTTAGAGGTAACATTGAAAAGTTGACAAGAGTTTTCTGACAATATGCAAAAAGAATGAGATGTCTATGTTTAGAGAATTGTCATTTTTCTTAGGGTTGCAAATTTTTCAGTCAGATAAAAAAAAATTCATATCTCAAAGTAAATATACCAAAAAAATGTTGAAAAAAATTGGTTTTGAGGATTGTGCACCAGTTGGTACACCGATAGGTACAGAGAACAAGGGGAGTAAGAATGAAGATTCACACGTTACAGATCAATCTTTGTATAGATCTATGATTGGTAGTCTTTTATATTTGACAGCATCGAGACAGACATTATGCATGCCGTAGGCATGGTTGCAAGATATAAAGTAGCCCCAAAGGAGAGTCATGTTCAGTGGATGAAGAGTATATTCAGATATATCAAGGGGACATTGGATTATGGATTGTGATATCCCACCGACAGAAATTTCACTTTGATTACTTATACAGATTCAGATTGAGCAGGTTGTTTAGATGACAGAAAGAGTACAAGCGGAGGAGATTTCTTCCTCGATGATAACTTAGTATCATGGCTAAGCAAAAAACAGAATTCAGTATCACTTTCTACAGCTGAAGCAAAATATATTACAGCGGTATTATGTTTACTCAAGTGCTTTGGATGAAGCAAACTTTGAAAGATATCAAGGTAAAAATGAACATATTTCTATTTTTTGTGACAACACAAGTGTTATTAATATTTATATTTCTAAGAATCCAGTGATGCATTCAAGAACAAAACATATTCCTATGAGATATCACTTCTTGAAAGAGCAGGTTGCAGATCAACAGGGTAAGATGGAATATATCAGTACTACAGAGCAGATTGCAGATATTTTCACAAAGGCACTACCAAAAGACACATTTGAGTATCTACGGAAAAAGTTGGGAGTAATTTTTTTTCCTTCCTGTCATTGAGGATCAGCATCAGTTGAGGGGGAGCTAAGTGTTAGCTCCAGGATAAGCCCTTTGCCATTGATGTCAAAGGGAGAGAAGAACAAAAACAGGGACTGGAACAGATACAGGTTGCTACAGTAAAGGGGAGTTACTGTATTTTTTTTAGATTACAGTATGTGCAGATTGGCATGTGCAGTGCAGGTTTCAGAATATGACAATTTCAATTTGAAGTTGCCATCAATAACAAAGGGGGAGAGATTGTTGAAAATATTGTCATTGATGTCAAAGGTCTAGCATTGATGATAAAGGCCCCATAGCATTTAATGGTGTTTTTAATATTCATATCTTAGCTAATGTGTGTTAATATTTATTTAATATTAACGAATATATTTTTGGTTGCATAAAAGTCAAAAGAGGGCTCATAGAGAAGTCAAAGAGTCACGGGGTAAAAACAAAAGAGGAATGGAACGCATTTTCCCATGAAGAGTCATCTTGAGGAATTCCAAGGGTCACCAAGTGAAGACAAAAGAGGGTATGGTGCATTTTTTCATAAAGAGTCCCCTTAAGGAATTCGAAAGGTCACCAAGACAAAGACAAAAGAGGAAAAGACGCATTTGCTTATTAAAGGTCACTATGTGACTTTTTAAATGCAAAGATACGAAAGGTCCTGCAAGTTTGGCGTCATTTTTCATGAGGATTGAAAGGTCACAAAAGGTAAATGCCAAAGGTCATTTGGAAAGCTATAAATAAAGGCTTGAAAAGCCAATTGTAATATGCAAGAGAGTGCATTGTTTTGTAATTATTTTATATAAGAGGAGAGAAAAGCAAGAGATATTGTAGAGTTCTATCATTTGTTGAGTAAGCAGCATTGAGAGATAGTTGTGTTTTATACACAAGAGGGGTTGGTGCCACTATGGGTTGGTGCTCACAAATCTTTGCAAGGGGTTGGTGCACCTATGGGTTGGTGCTCACAAATAGTTGTGTTGGTGCTCAACAAAAGGGTTGGTGCCCCTGCAAGTTGGTGCTTGCGAACTTTGTAATTTCAGTTGGTGCTCATTCATATACTTGAGATTGTTCTTCATGGTTTTTCTCACTTTGGGTTTCCACGTAAAAATTTGGTCTCTCTCTCTCTCTCTCTCTCTCTTGTGTGGTGCATGTTATTGTTTCAGTTTTATTGCATATCTTGAATGTGTGATTAAGTGGTTAAAAAAAAGAAATCAAATTAAGTAAAAAAATATATAATATACTGATTCACCCCCCTTCTCAATATATTTCGTGCTTAACAAGATAGACTTCTGAATAAACATCTTGACTCTTTTATTGATACACTATGGTTTGAAAATTCAGTATCAAACCATGCTAGAAGCCATTGATTAGCCTAAACTTGGACAATCATAAACTCACTGATATACTCAATAACAGATGAATCAATTTTTTTTTAATTTTCATTAATCGAAATTCCAAGACTTCATACATTATAAATGCAACAATAGGAAAACAAATCTCCAAGAGGGGAAAATGCTTAAAACTTCTTTTATAAACATCACAAATACAAACAATTTGAAAACAAGCCTAAACGTCATTGCTTCAGTAAAGACATTTTCAAACCTATCATAAAGGTGAAGATAAATCTTAACAAATGCTAAACAATGTAATAATGAAAACCATGTTCATAGGATCAAGCCCTTGCGACACTACACATGAGGTAAGAGGAGGTGTTAATGTGTAGAAACCCCTGTTTTCCCTTCAATTTTGAAATTGAATATTTTTTAACTGTTTTGTGTATTTTGATGTTCTTGTGTTTTTGCATGAATAAAAATGCAATTTTGCAAGATAAAATCAAATAAATAAATAAACCACAGTATAATCTCTTAACTGGCTAATCTATGATCTTATTATTCGTCCAGATGATTACAATAGAAGTCCTATGTCATGCATATAAAAAGAATATTAAAATACTATCTTAAAACCCTGATTTCTTTCCAACAATCTGAAAATACCCTAGATCTGTGCGGTTCGGGTTGCTGTGTAAAAAAACAGTCGCCGACGTCGGTTATTCTGCCGCCGTCGATCGATATACTGCCAACGTCGGTCACTGTCGCTCGGCTACTCTGCCGACGTCGATATTCAGTCGGCCGATGTCGGTCACTGGGATGCCGATGTCAGTTTCTGGGTCCCCTGAAGCGCTGTCCGGCCTGCTGCAGAATGGTACGGATTTGCACTAATCTGTATGGATTCCGTATGAAAGCAAATAGAATATAGTGCGGCCTGTATGCTGGACGCCTGATCTGAAAAAATATGGGCTAATACGAGAGATCTATATCTGGGTAATCTCTGAATCAAAAACCTAATGAAAGAAATACCTGTAAATCTCTGTGACAACTTCTGTATGAAGCTATCCCTCGAACTGGCAATAGATCCGCTGATATCTCACAACCTCTGAATCGCACACACTGAAGAGTGGACGTTCTCCAATGCAAATGGAATCCGGGAACCCTTGGCTCAATCTTCTCAGAAAATACTTAGCAAAATTCTTCAATATCAAATAATCAATAATCATAATCATTTGGCCTCCCTCCAATAAGAAACCCTTATATCCTCAAAACGATGTGCTTGCCCTAAGTAGGGTTTCATAACCAAGAATTAGGGTTTCATAATTAAAATATGCTAAATAATTAATATTTAATTAAATCAATCAAATATTAATATCTCCCACAATATATGTCCGAAAGAGCCCGAACGAAAGCCAACTGGAAAAATTCTGCTAGTCGAAGCCAAGCCAAAGCTCCATCAAGACCCTCTATCCATCTATCAACCTACGAGGGTCGCATAATACGCTAATCATCAAGTCTGAAGATGTCAACTGAAAAGAGAAAATGACAATCCGCCCCTCCTAAAATTGCTTGTCCCCAAGCAATCTCTGAACAATGAACCAATCAATCCACCTGGATCCCATATGTAGTTATGATCTGCACTGCTGTTAATCAATGCAAGCTCCTGCAATATCCTCTGAAATAGAACCAAGAGGAATCCACAATCAAACTGGCAAATGCAACTCAACCAATCTCTAAAATCACAACTGCCCTGGATGTGTCAATACTGCAGGCTGTGTAACTTGCAACTACCAATTCCATCTACAAAAGATGGTGCCAATCCATCCCATAATGGATGGTAAGAAACTGGATCCGATCTACACCTGTGTGAAATCAAATCTTCTATCTCTGTGTCAAAAGAAAAATAATGAGCATACCCCACCGTATAATGCCAGTAGGAACCCCCAAACTCCGCTACTAGCTCACTATTACCGAACTGAGAATCAATAGATGGCTCCAATATCTGACTCTGAATAACTGTAGGCTGGATAGGACCCTGTGCAACCCACTCAACAAACCCCACCTCAAAATACCTGTGAGGTAGCATAGTAGAAAGGATCACTATAATCTCCCCACCCAATCTGCTAATAGCACTAGCACCTCGAATGAGAACACCTTCTGTCATTTTATGCGAATCCAGACGAACACCTGCACTATCCAGCAAATACTCCATGAATGATTCAGTGTAGTAAAAATTATACGCGGAAGCATCAACACACCTGCACTATCCAGCAAATACTCCATGAATGATTCAGTGTAGTAAAAATTATACGCGGAAGCATCAACATACTCCTCCACACACCACAACTGATCCCTCTGTAAAGGTGGCACAACCAACTGTACCACACTGTCATCTGTGTGAGAAGAATCAATCTGGAGACTCGACTCCACTGGTATCCCAAACTCATCAAGACCAGGTACTCCCAAATCCTGAACATGTGTGTCAACCCCAACAACATGTTCCTCAGCAACAACTGCAGGAACGTACTCACCACCAACCACCTCAATATACAAATGAACTGGGTCTGGGGCTGGTAAAGACCGCAAACGCTCTAACTCCACAGTCACCTCTGACTGAAACTGCGACTCCTGTAGATCTCGCTGTAAGTCGTCACAAGAAGACCCTGCTGTGACTCCTTTCTGTCCCTCCATGTTGGAGAGATTGACCTTCCCTTTTATGTTTTGAAGGTGCTGTCTTGCATTGGCAGCCACTAATCTAGCCTCCTTGGCCTTTTGTGACCACATATCACATAAATTTTGGGTCCTTTCCATATCCTTCCAAGTTTGATGTTCATGATGTGAAGATGAAGTAGCAATATGATCATCCAAAGAATCCATACCCTTATTATCCATGTCATTAGCATGCTCTATGCTGGCCTCTAATGTAGAAGTCTCAGGTGAAGCTTCTTGCAAAGATGATATAGACAACTCATTCCCCATGGCTGCCCTCATATCCTCTTGTTTCTCCTTTTGGTTTTGTGATGTGAACCCTTTAACAACGGATGCCATATACCGTGCTAATTTGTCTTCGATTCTAGGGTGTGAAAGAAATTCATTCATCCTCCTCTGATTTTCAACCAACTGGTTCAAACTTTGTTTAAGCTTTTCCATAGTCTGGTCCCACTGTTTCTAATTACTTGAAGTAACCATGATTAATTAATTGATTCAATGTGCAATCTACCCAACAAGATGGCAGAATTTAGCTCTGATACCACTGTAGAAACCCCTGTTTTCCCTTCAATTCTGAAACTGAATATTTTTTAACTGTTTTGTGTATTTTGATGTTCTTGTGTTTTTGCATGAATAAAGATGCGATTTTGCAAGATAAAATCAAATAAATAAATAAACCACAGTATAATCTCTTAACTGGCTAATCTATGATCTTATTATTCATCCATATGATTACAATAGAAGTCCTCTGTCATGCATATAAAAAGAATATTAAAATACTGTCTTAAAACCCTGATTACTTTCCAGCAATCTAAAAATACCCTAGATCTGTGCGGTTCGGGTTGCTATGTAAAAAAACAGTCGCCGGCGTCGGTTATTCTATTGCCGTCGATCGATATACTGCCGACGTCGATCACTGTCGCTCGGCTACTCTGCCGACGTCGGTATTCAGTCAGCCGATGTCGGTCACTGGGATGCCGATGTCGGTCTCTCGGCCCCCTGCGGCACTGTCCGGCCTGTTGCAGAACGGTACGGATTTGCACTGATCTGTACGGATTCCGTACGAAAGCAAATAGAATATAGTGCAGCCTGTATGCTGGACGTCTGATCTGAAGAAATATGGGCTAATACGAGAGATCTATATCTAGGTAATCTCTGAATCAAAAACCTAATGAAAGAAATACCTATAAATCTCTGTGACAACTTCTGTATGAAGCTATCCCTCGAACTGGCAATAGATCCGCTGATATCTCACAACCTCTGAATCGCACACATTGAAGAGTGGACGTTCTCCAATGCAAATGGAATACGGGAACCCTTGGCTCAGTCTTCTCAGAAAATACTTAGCAAAATTCTTCAATATCAAATAATCAATAATCATAATCATTTGGCCTCCCTCCAATAAGAAACCCTTATATCCTCAAAAAGATGTGCTTGCCCTAATTAGGGTTTCATAATTAAAATATGCTAAATAATTAGTATTTAATTAAATCAATCAAATATTAATATCTCCCTCAATATATGTCCGAAAAAGCCCGAACGAAAGCCAACTGGAAAAATTCTGCGAGTCGAAGCCTAGCCAAGCTCCATCAAGACCCTCTATCCATCTTATCAGCGTACGAGGGTCGCATAATAGGCTAATCATCAAGTCTGAAGATGTCAACTGACAAGGGGACATGACATAATGTGTCACAAAAGTTCACAATGGATACACCATATGGTAAGTCAAGAAGCTTTATAACAAGAACAAAGGAGAATTGTAAAATTTTAAACACCAAATATAAATGTACATTCAAGAAAAAAATCATTACCGAATACTGCCATGGAGGTCCTCGTACCAATATGGTTCTGGTACTTGTACAGGTACCGGTCTGGGTACATCCTAGGTTCTTCTTGGGTATCCAACTGTCATAATAGAAAAAAGTGCTGGTCTAGGTATGACAGTCATAAGAAAAACAAAAGTAAACAAAGATTTTTTTTAAAAATGAAAACAGATCAAAAATATAAAAAAACACACAATTAATTAAACTGCTAGTGCTACTGAATATGGTTCTAATCATAGAAGCAGAACTCGCAAATAAATTGCGATTAATCGCCAATTGCAGGCAAAATCACTTTTTCCCCAGCAAAAATTGCAGGGTTTGACCGGTCAATGCACTGCCAGCAGTAACCCTGGGGAAAACAAAAAACCCATTGAAATTCACCATAATCCCATCAAAAAATCATTGAAAATCATGATTTTTTTAAAAAACACAATTTAAACCCGTATAAATTTGGATTTAATCACAATTTTCACTGTTCACAGTGATTTTTTTCGGTTATATATGCTCAAATAAAGCAAATGAGCTCAGGTGTTGGAAGGGCTCTACGTTTATAAGCTAAGGAGATGGTGGGAAAGGCAACAAATGTGAACATCGCAGAAAATACAATAATGACAGCTCCCATATAGACATGTTAGTTTTCTAGTGAACTGACGTGAGGAGACAAGGGCAAAGACTTTGGCCTAATGTCCGCCTTTCCTGCAGAATATCCATGGCTGTGAGGTAGGGGGGAAGTTCCCAAAGAGGCTCAATACACAATATTTTACATTATGCGCGGATGTGGGTACTGGTAGGGGGCTTCCACCCTACTATCTTACAAAATTATACTAACTAAAATTTACAAATTGATCGATCAACAACGCGGTCTTGGGGCAAAGAAATGAGGTAACTTTGGCTTTTTGGGGGGCCACCCTTATCTGTTTGGTCAACATTACGTGTAACCAGATTCATGTTTAGAATCCATTGCTATTGTCGGGCCCACAATAGGAAATATAATATAATGAAACAGAAGTTTTAAAAAATAAAAAATACATATAATGGGTGACGTGTCACTCTTAAACCCCAAAAGCACATATTTGGATCTTGACCATCATGTGCACAGCTCTTCGTTGAATTAATTATAGTGATTTGTTTGCATAACTTAGCTAGCTAAGATTAAAATAATAGAAAGTTGATGAAAACTTAATTCAATGTCGTACAACTAAAAGCAAAATATATATATATATATATATAATGGAAACTTTATTCAATGTTGTACGAAGAAAAACAAATGAAATCTGTTTCAATAACTCAATTTAAAGTGTAAATGGGGGTCTTTATGTGTATGGCGTATCCAAAGATCAGTCAATAAATGCCAAAGCTAGTGAAGTGAAGGGAAGGTGACAGCAGACGTTGTGTTGACATGGAAATATAATATGAATTCCCTGTTGAAAAATATGATGAAATATGTATCCCACCTTTCCATTACTGTTGTGGTGAAGTTACGAGATCAATCCAAAGTCCAAATGGTTCAAAAATAATGATGAGTCTATTTTTGAGAATGAAGACTTTGATGTCGTGGACGTTGGGTTGAACCCCGATGTCGTCTCTCAATTAAGGAGAGGCTTGAACCCTGGAGAGATGTTGAAGACTAAACGAGCTGATCCATAGTCTACCTTGTTGCCATTAGCTCCCTCCCCTTTTTTGTTCCCTTGTAAATGACAATATTGCATTTTGAAATGCAAATGTAATGAAATTTGAATAGTATCAAAAGTAATGAAAGAAAACAGTTGACTAATTTTGATGGCATACAATCTCATTTATCTTCCTCTCATAATTTGTATTTATTCTCTATGCAATTGAAATGGCTAATATTTATCTCTATGCAATGGAAATGCTTTTAAATTGAAAAAATTACAGTTTTTACTTTTTCCTCTTTTTTCTACATTTTTTCGGCAGTTTGACATTTTTTTTATTTTCCCCCTTCTTTCCCGATTAATCACGATTTTTTGAAAAACACTTATAATTTTGAAAAAATGATTTTTCCTCGAACGATTTATGCTACTATGGTTATAATGAACCAATTGCTCATTCGGATGCTCTCAATGAAGAGCAATATGATAATATTTTTTCATTTAGTTAGGATTTTGACTATGACCATTGATGATTTTCCTATTTTGAACAGAGAATATAAACTTATGTGATTTACCATATGTCATGACTCATTTAATATTTTGAATTATCAATTATTGGTAGTGTTTTGTTATTTGTTTGTTTAATTTGTCTACAACTTTTATATTTTTATTAATTTTTGTACACACCCAAGGTCAAAAAAAAAACAGTGAACATCCATATTCGAATACATAACAGTTAAATTAGAGCAAAATATATAACCAAAAACTAATGATATAGTTTAAAATGGAATTGAAGTAAAACGGAAGTAAGACTAATTCAAATACCATCCATTGATGATACATCATGGAGGAGTCAAGGCACTAAAGAAAAAACTCAAAGGAGAATTGTTTCAATGGGCGGTCAACAACAAATAAGATGGGATTTGCATGGCAGCAGCAAATGCACCACATAGTTAACAGAGAGGCGACTACAAAGCAACAAAGGAATCATCCTACTAAAAGAAACATGACAGAAACTCTAGAGCTATCTCACTCAGTAACAATAAGGAGCTTCAGCTCGATCTGACCCTTCTTCAGCTCTCATCCTGTCCCAAAGGTCCTCCTCACAGGAATCTCTCTGCTTTTCAATCCCCCCAGCAGTATTCCATACCACCAGCCACACACAAAGATGGAACAAGAGCTGAGTAGCATCAGTTCCCTCCAGAATCAAGCAATTTAAGATGTTAACTACATGGGCGCTGGTCCTAGTTCTACTACCATTTACATGTGAATGGACTTCATATGATGCAGACCGAATTCGCTTTGCTACAAAGTCTGCTATGGTTAACACCTCAAAAAAGACCAGCGTCCTGTGAATAGTGTAAGTATCTATACAATTCAGTCTTCCTCAAAAGAATCTCTCTGACTTTAAACGTCCCCAGCAATATTCCATACCACTGGCCACACGCAGACATGGAACAAGAGTTGAGCAGAATCAGTTCCCTTCAGAATCAAGCGATTCAAAATGTTAACTACACAGGTGCTGATCCTAGTTCTACTACCGTTTATATGCAAATGGACTTCATATGATGCAGACCAAATTCGCTTTGCTATAAAGTCTGCCATGGTTAACATCCTCAAAAAAGGCCAGCATCCTGTAAATGGTATAAGCATCTATACAATTCAGTACTACATTTCTTTGGAAACAGTGTTAGGTATGGTAAATGTAAGCTCTGCTGTCACAGTTGGATTTCTTATAGGACGCTCAATTCTTGTTGCCATGGTGCCTGGTATGGTTAGCTGTTCCAAAAAGCATCTGGTTCTGTGTTTTTACATCTGCTCTTCTTTGAAGCCATCAAGAACACTGTCAAACTATAACATCACCTCTACAATGATTATTCTTGCTTGCTCTGCTCTATATCTTACTAAAACAATTTCATTACATCTCCTACACTTAGCTGAAACGCATACAACAGTTTCAGATCTTAACTCTAGATGAAGATAGATGTCATTGCAAGAGCCCAAAGCGAATATTTATGCATATGTTGGGTTAGTTAAGCGAATCAAAAGACTCAAAATGCCATTTCATCTTGACAATCAGGATATAAAATATCATGGCTTCCGCTTTGGGCCATTGGTCTTCCTATATGTCAAATTTGGGTGCATTTGGTTGCCGACATATCTGCCTAATACATTCTGTGGGTGTCTAATCTGCTTGACACATTCGGACGTCATCGAATCTGCTTGACACATTCGAACATCGTCAAATCTGCTTGGGAGATTCATCAATAGACAAATGTGCCTCATCACTATTCTCTGAAGTCAGAGATGTTAGAGGGGTTTCTAAGGGTCCAGACCATCCTCGCAACCTCCATCAACTTCGTCCAACTCTATTTCCATGCTGCATCAAACATTTCCTCATGTTTGAGTCTGTGACCTTCGTCTTTCAAAGGGTGAGTGTGATGATTGAGTCTTATCTAAATCTTCTTGTTCATACAAGCTATTCATTTGTTTCAGCTGACCTATTTCGAATCATTGGTTATACTTCATGTTGCCATAACGATATCAAAACTTAAATAAGGGTGACAAAAATTGTAAGATATCTCATCAGAGTTATAAATAAAATGACGTGCTTAATGAATCCTTTCATTAAGAAAGATAATATATCCCTCGAGATGGAGATGCAAATCAGAGTTAAAACCCCATTTATTACTCGGTACATTATTTAAGTAATTCTGATAGAAGGGCTCCAAAAAGGATAAACTTAAGGTTAGGGATCCTTCTCCTTATTCCGTTTTGGATATTATTGTCCAAGTGATTCATCAGGCATTCATTCTCAGATGAATTTTTGCTATAATGAAACACTATTTCAAAAATAAATGTGAAAGAAAACCATGCTAATGGCGAACCATGAAATCCATATATACAAGCAGTTGCCGCCAGCACTACAATTTAGGTATAGTTTCTCATCATTCACACGGTAGGAAGAATTAAAAATAATTCAGTTAATGGAATGGATGAAACATAAGTTACCTGATACTTCACTAGCCACCCTTCTGGTGCCTGCATCAAGGGCAAAAATATGCCACCAATACATATTGGATAGGTCTAGTTTTCCATGCCATATCTGGATACAGCACTGCCATATTTGGGTTGTATCCAGCTATAGCATGACATATCCAGTCATATCTGACCATGACACTATGTATCTGGCCAAATCCAAAACTTATTCAACCATATTCAGGTCGTACCCATCTATGAAATGGCATATATCTGTCATATGGACAAAAATATCAGGTTTCAATCTTGCTACATGTGCACACAAGCACATATACACAGGTGTGTGTGGGTGGGCGGCCAATGTCTTAGGGTCCCCAAAAACTGTTGTATGCATACCCTTATTTATATCCATATCCTTGTAACTAAGTATTCTTATCTATATCTTTACCTTATCTGTTGATAGGATGCTTGTCTATAGAGCACTATTGGCGGCTATCTATTTATAGTTTTCTGTCAGCGATATATTTGTATTTGATTGTCGATATGGTAAATGTGATGAATGTAGTTTACTAAAGAAGTTATGCTGTGTCAACTATGAAGTCAACTTGTAATCATTTCTCCTTATAGTACAAATGAAATGGTGTCTCAGTTATTCTCTTGGTGAGATCCTATAGAATATATATGGTGTGTTATTGTCTTTGTTGGTGTATATTCGGATGAGCTTGCTGATGTGTATATCTCATGTAAGCTATACTACAACTCTATACCTTATTTGGTTTAAAAGGTATATCATGCTAAACTGCTTAACAATAGCACCATGACCTGCAAAAACCAACTTTTCGACCATGAATGAAACTCATTTCAGAATTTAATGGAAATATGAAGATTAAAAAATTACTGCTACTATCCCTCAATGCTTTTTAAATGGCCAGGGTTCTGACCAGCGGGCTGTGCTACATCTTACAAGAGCCATCCCTTTATGCTTTGAGATGTAGCTTCCTACAAAGTTAAGAATGAAACAAACATCTGAAATAGAAAAAAGGCGTGAAGGAAATATGAAGAACAGCTTGAAGTTTGAACTGATTTGTATGCCTTGGTAGAAAGAAACACACAACTTACATAAATGCTGCCCATGAAAATAAACACAACAAACATAGGCCCCGCAAACAAAGTCTGCAGATTTAAGCGCTAACCTTTAAACGACCTTTCTTTGCTTTCCACAAGGCCTTTACAACATCAGAAACCTCAACGTCTCCAGATGACTCTGCTGCAATTGTTGCCACTTTCATTTCTGGCTCATCTTTTACATCTGGTTCCTGATTTTCATTTTTGTCGTGGTGGAAGACAAAAGAATCCCGCCCTTTATACTCTATTCTGGCTGGCACACGTACTGCAACTCTTGGAGCCTTATCTTCTGAGCTACTAAGTAAAACCCCGCCAATCACAAGTTTGATGGGGGTTTCCTTGCGTTTCTCTGTAAAATTTCCTTCTCCGATAGTTTCTTTATCATCTTGTAGATCGCCTTCAATTTTAATCTCACCTTCAGACATTTCACCAGAACTGATCTCATCCTTCTCTTCTTCATCTTCCTGGATTAACTGTTCAAATATCTTTGTGTCCATCTCCACCCCTTCAGGTGCAATGACTTTCAAAATATTGAATTTTATACCTGGTATCCTATCTCTCAGATAATTTAGAACACGATTCAGTTCGTCCATATTATCTGTGTCGTCACTCTTGTCCCCGTCATTTTCCACGACCCCAGAAATTTCGAAACCCTGATATTTTGTGTTCCCTTCAGGTGAGCTTTCTGAAGAAACTACAATATCAGCATCTAAAGCTTCTGATGCCGGAAGAGAGTCTCCTGAAGTCCCTCTAGCACGCTGTAAATAAACTGCCTGCCAACGATGACATCAACTTTCATTACTGATTCTTAACTCGGAAAGTTTATTTCCTGCACCAACATTACAAAAGCAATCTATTCCATAACAATTACCTGTTGTTTGTATCCAAGATCCCCATCTTTAGTTAAAAAGATTTCGAACAAAGGAACACCTGTTCCTGCAGCAGCCAGCTGCCTGGTAAAAGGAAATGGAAATTTTCATTAGTTCCTGCATTCTTAGGAACTACATTGCACAAGCTAACATCATTCTACACAAAACCTACCTTGCACTGTAACTTTTGGCCACAAATCTACCCTGTGCAGGACTGATATTTATGACTCGGCCATTTGGATCATTTGAACCTTGCGGTAGGCCAACCCACCAACCTACCTGCAGAGAGAACATTAACCAACTATACTACACAAATAGATCAGCTTTAAAATCTTTAACCGGCAATATATCTGCACTGTTTATTATCTTCTAATAAATCCCCTTTTCCAGTTGAACGATGTTATCATAGGCACCCATACCAAGAATAAATGATGTTCCATGACAACCCTGAAGTCTAAGCAAGATCTAGAGCAACATATAGATAAGTTCGGACAACAGAAAAAAAAAGGTATCAACATTCTGATCCTCTAGCCAGACTAACTCAACCATGGAAATAACTACAAGAAGTTGGAACAAAAACAATAGGAAGGCAAGCATATAAGAGAAGGTTAAAACTTGAAAGTTGAAACTAATCCTCGCATGTTCTTAGTTTGTATAGAAAATGCACATTTTAGAAGGAAATATCAAGACGTCCAAAGGGCAAAAACCCCAAACTGTCACAAGATCAATTATGTGGGCATTAGTTTTGTAATAGTTGGACATGATTACTTTTGTTACAGATTGTTCTTGTATTGTAATAACTCGGCAAAGCGTTATTGAGTAAAATTGTTTTAATCAACTCATGTTGTATGTTCAGACAAACTTAGTTTTGTTTTTGGTAGTTGAGGTCAGTCTATTGGGTGGTTGTCAGTGGTTGCTAACTAACACACCTCTTGGTTGGCACTTGCTATCTTTATATTTTTGTGTCCGAGGATATGTCAGGGAGTGCTAATTGTATTTCTCCCTAGGGATATTGTTGTACATCCTGTATATAAGTATATCAATAAAATGCTGATTTCTATTCTATTTATTTGTGTATATTTCTTTCTGGTTCAGTTGCACATACTTTATTTCTATTTTCTATACTACATTTTGGTGCTGGTGTTGGTGCTGGTGCCCGCGCCATTCCAGATTAGTGTCAGATCAGACATCTACCAGCTGTCAGTGAGAAGTTGGTCAACAATGAAGTTGTGAAAGTCGGAACAAAAAAATTTCATGGGAAGATAATTTGATCAAAAACTGATCTGTAATCTTCTTACTCTCTGAATGATACAACCCTTCACAACAGACCTTTAATTTCCTATCATCCTATGTTATAGATCCAATGGAGAACCTATTGTAATCCAACATACATAAACTGAAAATTGACATGTGCTACAGCTGAAAAGTGCCATCTACATCCTCTATACTTATACTACTGAAAATCAGACGTCTATACAATCTTAGTCTGATGCAAATGTTCCCATATCTAAGATATATGTTACTACAGCTGAAATCAATTATTTACATGATGAAATACATGTAGCTACGTTAAAATAATGCCCCATATGACCACTTTCAACATTTGTTCATTCTCTCACGATATTAAAATACCCAATCATTCATACCATCACTGTGCTACAATGCAAAATGTAGAGGAACGCAATGAACAGCACAACAAAGGCACGTGAGAGAAAATAAATATTTCCCCTAAGGAAATCCAATGTGGGTAAAAACTCCCGCAAAGAAAAGTAAATCCTCTCTTTGAGCAGGGGAGTTAACCAATCCCTTGACTCTGAAATACTGCATCCTATTTCTACTACCATGCTCATTCTTCTACTCTTCCTAGAAGACCCCTGCAACCCTCAATGCATGACTGATCAGAATGGTTAGATCGATGAATGGATACCTCTTACTTCGGAAAGACTCCATTTAATGTGTTTGGGATGATGTTTGAGCTTTCATTCACTGTCCCAAATACAGTCTGTACGCCTTCCAACTTTGAATTTGGCCTGTTTGACTCTAATTTGTTCCTAACTCAAATAGAGGTCTACACTACCAAAAATCAGATTATATACAATCTTACTCTAATGCACATATTCCCATACAAAAAATACATGTTACTGCAGCTGAAGTCAATTATTTACATGGATGAAATACACATAGCTATGTTGAAACTTGAAACAATACTCCATACCACCATGTGCAACAATTATTTACTCTCTCTGGTATTCGAGCTATCCATGAATGATGTACATTGCACATTATATGAATACAAGTGACGTGTTCCATTAAATTTTGTGAGTTGGTCCTTGTAATTCTCTGAATTATGTATTTCTTGTACTAAAACTATTTGGTTTATTATTGCATACTACAAACTTGAATGGCTCACCCATGTAAGAGATACATATCACCCGGTAGTGTGGTCTGTCATGTACCATATAACCTTTCAGTTTCAAAGATGAGATAGTTTTTGACAGGGTGGTAATGGAAGCTGGTGATGTTCTTCTTGGACACCCCTTCATGTTGGAGCACCAAGATATCTACATATCGTGACACCATCAAGTGTCATCATTGCTGTGGGAGTTAAGAGTTACATGATTCTAGATATAATCCCTGCTTTACAAAACATGACATCTGCCCATAGGTAGATCAGTACACATAATTTTGCATTCCCTTTTCCTCTTTCTGCACACTCAACACGAGCAAAACAACTCAAAACATGGAAACAGATCAGATCTGAAAACATTGGCATGCGCATAATTGATCCATGCCACTCTACTGGGTTTCCAAAGCAGGTCAACTTGCTCGCTAATGGAGAAGGTTTTCACCAGAGATTAGTTGGAAGACAAGTTTCCAGACTTGCTTCCACGACTTGATGCACTCAGGAGTTGCTTTCCAATGAGGGGTGAATAATCCAGGTGGCAGCTCAACCACTATAGTCAGCATCAACCTTGTCCCATTTCCTTGGGGGGCCAAAACCAACCATTACTTCTTGATGTCACTTATCTGAACTGACAGAAGGCAAAGGGTTACACGTGGAAGTGTAATAGTTGCATCTTCCATAATGGTTTTTTGTCTTCTCCACTTCATTACAAATATGTAAATATGTAGATTGACATAGAGAGATAAGGTAGACAGTCATTCATCTCCTTAAAGAAAATGTATGTACAAACATTCAGATTAAAATAACTTTGTTTATGTTCTATATTTTTCTCCTGATTCAAGGGTGAATGCTATTTGAGTTTCTGATTCCCCATACAGTAAATCTGAATTTCAACAATTTAGAGTGTTGTCCACTCGATATCTCCAAGAATCTGGATCACTTGTGGCTTGATATAATTTCACATCCTTAAAAGTTTTATTTGTTATATAGCCCAATGGTTTTGATATTTTGATTAATAGTTAGATGAGTTTCAGAAGAACTAATGACTATCTTGATCAGGCAATTACAAATGTAAGCCTGCAATAGCACCCCATTTAAACCACTTACATTATCACAACTTTATTTGATATAAAAGTAGTCTAGAGAGAGAGATCTTTATTTTGTGAACACTTCTTGTCACAAGTCCTATTCATTCATAGAATAGATCCTATGAGCCAAGGTATTATCTCTTGAATGCATAGATCATCCCTATGTGTTGCATCATAGAAAGTTATTTAATACAAAATCATCACAGCAAAAATTATCAATCGCATCCTTGTTTTAACGAAAAAGAGACCAAAACACTATAGTCAGAGCACTAATATGCTTAACTTGGTTAATTTGTAACCAAAACAGAGAAACAACAACAATCATCCAAGTACTGAGTTCACTAAACTAGGATAACACGTACTTAGAATGGAAGGCTGAAGCCTTCTAAAAATCCATTCCAAAGAGAAAAGATAATCCTTGAAATGAAAATTCTCTCGTTCTCTTCAAAAACACAGAAATTATCTACTTTAATCAACAAAGGAATGAAACTAAGTGTCAGAAGCAGTAGATACAACATGAGTTATAGGTCCTCTAGAGAGTTGTCAAAATCAAGAAACAACGTCCTAAATATACAAACAGAAACTTTGGAAAACTCATAATTACTGTAGGAAACTTTGGTGATAAACCTTTGTAGATATACTGTATTGAGCATCCAAATAGGCCGTATTCCAATCCATAAATCTATAAACCCAATTGACTTACCAGTCCCACACCTGCATCATCACGGAGTCGTACTGCATCCAAATAGCGTTCTTCTTCTATTGCTTTCTGCAGGAATGTGAGTTGCACCAAAACCAAATTTCAGAGTGAAATAATACATTCGTTCTTTTATTGGAAAATTTAAAAACTTATATGGAAATATTCCATACCTCTAGCTCAGACATGACTTCAGCAACAGTGTCCTTTGCCATCACTGCTGCAATGGCTTTTTTCAGCCGAGATGCTTCCTGAAAATCTTCACTCTCTATAGCATCTTCTAGTTGAAACTATTTACAAGATAGCATGCTTTTTAGCAAAAGACCCACTGATCTTTTATAGAAATAAAACGAAGATAGAGATATAAGAGCTCTGACATAAAAACCAAATTTCAAAAACAAACCATCGGGCAACTATTCATATTTTTTTCTTCTTTAAAACATTGACATTATACAAAACCAAAAGGATTTAGGCTCAGGAAGAGATGCAGGAAATACTAGAACACGTTAAAGGTGGAAACTGTATGCTAAGGCATCAGGCAGGCTTTGGCATCTACACTAATGGAAAACAGAGTCACAAAAAAATGGGAGTATATTGTTTGCAGAATATGTGACAGTAACAGGTATACCAGAGCTAGGAGATGATAGAGAAAGGATCGTCACTGTGGCCAACAATAGGAAACATAATCTCTCAAGGAACCCTCTGTTGTCGTCTTTCTTTTGTTAGGATTTGTAATCATTTTGTCTTTAGCCATTAAAGTTTTATTAGGTTGACAAGAAATATAATATGTTGTATTTTACATGGTTGTAGCTTATATAGTAAATTTTTCATGTATAAGTGACTATAAAGAGTCAAGTGTAGGATGTCAAAAGGTGGGTCATTTATGAATCCCAAAGGTCATTTGCAACTGCATAAAAACAAGTTTGGTAAATAGTTCTAAATTGATGAAATCTAGAAAACATGTACATAAGCCATTAACACAAATACAAATCTGACTGTGAGCCATTCTTCGTTTTTGCATAATGCTGTCATATAGCATATTCTTTCATGGTATTAGAGCCATGAATTCTCTCTTTACTCACTGACATTTCATACTTAAAGAGAAGTTTTTTAAGAGTACTATTTTTTTCAGTTGCATTTTGATAAGGGACATTTTCGTAAACCTATAAACATTTTCAAGTTTTAATTAGTGAGGTATGAGTTCTATTGCAGTAAACAAAACCAATGTTATTTATCTCACTTGACACAGAAGTTGGCACTGTAAACAGGGGGAAACAATGTACGCTGCTTTAAAGCAGTGAAACAAGTTGGAAAGGATTATTGACAGTTCCTAGCACCAGTTTTACAGACTGAGGAATTGTAGGAAATGAGCATCTCTTATTGGCTATCAATATCTGCTGGCAACATTAGTCATCAGTCCTTAACAATGTTTTTTTGGCATTTGGAAGTTGCATTGGAGCAAACCAGTGAGTGCATTAGGTTTTCATTTGTTATGATTTGTTCGGGGATTTTGTGAGCATTGTGTTGAAAAAATTTTGCTCCCATTTTTTTCCTTATTTTTTCATAGAAAGATCGTAATTGTTTTTTGTTTTTTTTTTTAATTATCTTTTGCCGTTCTTTCATTGGTTTTTGGGGATCCTTGCCAATCAATTTCTGTCACGATTTTGAATCTAACCACACTCACTGTTAGTAGCCCCATGTTGCTTAACACAGGCAAAACTTAGGCAAGAATTCTATAAATGACTACATAAGGAGAGTCCAAGTATTTGCAAAATACCTTATGATAGGCCCATCAAAGATCAATTAGGTCTTATATAAAAAAAATCAAACTCAGCAGAGACTCAGAAAAACTCGCGAGTACAATTCCTAGCTGACTCAAAATGAGACCATATGGACCGACTTGGCTTAACTTGCACAGACTCAATGAAACTCGGCTAATATCCAAAGTGAGAAAAATAACACATAAAAAGTAAGCCAAATGCACATTTTTTCTCTCCCAGCAGGTCATTGCCGAATGGACAAACTAATTTTTCATCATGAATGGCATATTTGTGAACAATTTTTATCAGTGGGCGAGGATTTTCAACTGCAGATTTCAGTTTGGATGATTTATCTAAAGTTTTCACACATGGACAACAATAAAACTCATTTTTTGTGATATTACCTATATTTAAAGACTTTTTTAACTTATCTTAATGCTGAGTCCCACACAAGTTGAGAATTGACAAAGTCTTGCCAAATCCAAGTCTGCTTGCTATTCTTAGAATGGCTCATGTCACAACCATTGAAAACTGCTATCATGCTGTGCTAAAAGTATGTACCCGATACAAATGGATGCTATGAAATAGTGATACTAGGACAGAGCAAAGAACATATGGCATGCGGGCAAATGACACAAACAGAAGCACAAAACATTTTATGGAGAATTAAGGCACATAGAACAGGCAATAAAAAAAGTAGAGGATGTCCAATAGGCCAAGATCTAGACGTAACATGGAAGCAATTTCCATGATGGTGACCTAATGGTAGAGGATGTCTAGTGGACTGTGGTCTAGAAGTAAGTTGGAAGCGATTGCCATGATGATGCCCTGAAAGTCCATGGTCTAGAAGTTAAGTGGCAGCTATTGCCATGATAATAATCTGGGTTTAACCTCCAATGGGATTCATTTTCTGCCGATTATGCAGCAAAATGATTGTGGCAAATCATTGGACTCTCATTGCAAAGACCCAAGGTTTGAATCAAAAGATATTAATGTGTTATATTCAGTGATACACCGCATCCAATTCTGGGTGCAGCGGTAACCCAACAAAAAAGGCCAGGCACAAGCAAGTCCTGAACAAATTTGATGGAATCAGATATGCACTGGCCAAGGGGATAATTTACTCATTAAATAAACGAACCCTGGGTAAATTTATCCGTAAGATATGCTTCCTTTGTTCAGCCTTGTAGCCAAAATGTTGTGTGTTTGGCAGTAAACCATCTGTGTCGCATATCCTTATTCTAGCCAAAAAAAAACAAAAAATAGAAAATGATGGAAGAGAATTGCTCAAGAGGCAGCTGAATCTACTTGAATTTGTTGGAGCATAATAGCAGCCATAGTGCGCCTACGAGATCCTAGGGTCAAGTCCTAGCTGGTCCATGGAAAATTTAATATGATACCAAAGCCAGGCTAGGAGTCCCAAACATAGAAATGTGGCTTGAGGGGTGTTTAGGAGCAATCCACATTCTGAAATTTATATAGGGCTAGTAGCTTAGTGGTGAGAGCACACATTGTGCACCCAGGAGGTCCTAGTTTTGAATCCTAGCAGGTCCATGGAAAATTCAACAGAATTATTGACCTGGGAAACTGGGATTTTACAACATGGACATATTAAAATAATAAAATTGACAGGCCCAATGAATGATGTTTATGTGCATCAAAGTTTTAAACAAATGCCAACATCTGTAAGAAATCTTATTTCAAGATTTACATATATCAGCTTCAGGACAGAAAAGGTCAATTGGGACGAACTTCAGATGATATCATATCTCAATATTTATTTGTTTCACCTTTAAGATGGAACAGGTCAATTAGGATAACCTCAAGTGATGAATCAAAGGGGCTTTCATAACAGACCCCAGGTTCAAATCCCTTAAGGAGCATCCCTGTCTTAGTGCAAATTTGCATCACCCAAAAAGAGAGTTGTTCTTTTGAATAAGTTTCCCATCTTGGTGTGTGTCACCCATGCACCGGGCATATTTTGAAAGACTGCACAGGACTTACAGTGTGCACGGCATATGCTACGACAATTCAGAGTGCATTGGACAAACAAGGTTGTCACACAAGGCACACCAACATGGCTATGCGCAACCTAAGGCCAAGCAATAGAGAAAGAGGCCATCATGTGGGATATTGGATGGGCAGACACTCGGGGAGGGATATTTGACCATTGACTCCCAAGTCTTTGGAGATGGATCTTGGACACGCGGCGTACATCTTGATTTGAGTGGGAGGCACAAGCTCCTCTGGGACACGTTGCAATCCATAAAGGTAAGCATGGTTCATGAATGACACGTAGCACTGCGAGGAAGCCTATAAAAAGGGAGTATCCAACATTTCAAAAGACAAGAGAAGAGAAGAGGAGAGGAGAGAAGGCGGACATATGTTGGACAGCTAGGTGTTTCACAAGAAACCCTAAGGGTTAAGAAAGTCTTCTTTATCTAGCCTTTCAGAAGACACAAAGTGTGAGAGAGTGAGTGAGGTAGTCCGCAATGACTCCATTGTCGAGCATGTAAAGCCTGTAGCTGATGCCATAGGAAACTACTGTAATTTGTTGTTTGCATTAATGTAAGGAGAAACCTTTGTGTTTTAGGCTAGGGAGTGAGTGTATTTGTTTAGCTGCTGGGTTAGGGCTTTGCCTCATCGGAAACCTTGTCCCTGTGACTACACCAGGTCTAGTATCAAAACCAAGTTTTGAACCTTGTGGAGCATGGAGTGAGGCCACCTACACAAGATTATAATCCATGAAATTACAGCAGTAGGGTTTGAGTGACTAGAGAGTCAAAATGCCTCCAAAGAGAGTTGCTAGTAGAGGGGGCGTTGTGGCAACAAATGTAGCCAGAAGACTTAAAGAAGTCTTGGACACGTTGTAGGGCATATAGACCAGATGGGACGTTGTAGAAAAAGATAGGAGAGGGGTTCATCCCAAGACATGATCATAGTGATGCTGAAGAAGAACGACAAAGAGCTGAAGGTGAAGATGGTGATGAAGATGAAGAAATGCACATGGATGCAAGACAAGGGAAACTCCTAAGAGCTATCTCAAGGATTGGTAGAGGTACCAAGGTAGACATGCCATGTTTTTAGGGAACTCTAAACCCTGGAGAACTTATAGATTGGTTGACCAACATTGAGGAGTATTTTGAGTTCAATGACATACATAATGACCAAGAGAGGGTGAAGGTTGCACAGACCAAGCTAAAGGGTCATGCAGCACTCTAGTGGAAAGAGTAGTGAAAGAACAAAAGGAAAGGAGAAAATGGTTACGTGGGATGGAATGGTTGCCAGAATGAAAATCAAATTCCTACCTGGCGATAACTAGCTGGAACTATTTAAGAAGTTGCAAAACCTAAGACAAATAGAGCAAAGTGTCAAAGAATACACAGAATCAAGAGAAGGTAGGAAGATACTTAAATAGGTTGAAAGTTGGTATCCAAGAAAAGCTAAGCATGGCTCGAATCCAAACTGTAAAGGAAGCTTATTAATTTGCACTGAAGATTGAGGAGAATTAGTCATGCCAATAACAGAGTAACGTGCGAGGGAAAGGAAAATTTGCACAAAGGAGATACCATTCGAGCCATAAAGGAGAGAATGGTACTTTGCATACGTGGTGCACGCGCACGAACACAGTTGCACGCATGACGGAGAACGCACACACAAAGGAACGTCTTACCCATCCAGAGGGCGTGGAAGATTCAGAGGAGGAAGGGTAAGAGGATTCCAAAGAACTTATTTCAGGTGTGCATAGCCTAGACATAGGGCATACGAATGCCCTCAAGCACAGAGTGAAATCAGCAAGAGATCAAAAGTCAGTGCACATGTTGCACATGGAGATGAAGAATCCATTGGATCTCCAGGAACATATTGAGCCGGAGAATGGAGAGACTCTCATGATGAAGAGGGTGTTATTGAAACCAACAAAGATGGACAGTGAAACCACACAGAGGAAGAATCTTTTTCCAAACTATTTGCAAGTCAAAAGGTAAGCGTGCAAGGTGATTATAGATAGTGGTAGCACCAACAATTTGGTCTCAAGCGAAATGATGGAAATGTTGGGTTTGAAGAAGTTGGGCCATCAGATATTGGTAAACAAACAATGCCTAGTGAAATTGCAAACAGCCGCATATAGAGATGAAGTCTAGTGTAAAATCATGCCAATGGGCCTGTGCCATGTACATTTGGGGAGACCTTGGCAATTTGACAGAAAGGCTATACATGATGGAAAGGCAAACACATACCACTTGGAGAAGGAAGGGAGGAAATTTATTTTGAGTCCCTTGAAGGACCATAAAGAAGAGGTGCACAACGGAGTTTGAGCACACATCCTAATAGTCTCATTGAGAATTCTAGAAGGAAGTCAATAAGGAGAAGTTGGGTTATGCTCTAATAACAAGAACGATGCAAGATAAGTGTGCAAGAGGTAACGAGACATTCCCACATGAAGTAAAGGAACTTTTGAGTGAGTTCAAGGAAATCATTTTGAGTGACCTACCGGAAGGATTGCCCCCATAAGAAGCATTAGTCATCATATGGACCTAATACCTAGATTGAGTTTGCAAAACAAGTTGGCATACAGATTGCCACCTAAGGAGAATGAATAGGTGCAAGGCAAGTGTAAGAATTCTTGGATAAGGGGTTGATTAGAGAAAGCCTGAGCCCGTGTGCAATCCCTACTGTATTGGCACCAAAAAAGGGGGAGAATGGCACGTGTACAAATTTGAGAGCCATTAACAAGATAATGATCAAGTACATGTTTCCATTGACGTGCATGGATGACTTGATGGATTGTTTAAGCAGAGCGCAATATTTCAAGAAGATATATCTGAAGAGTGGGTATCATCTTATCAAGATCCGAGAGGGTGATGGGTGGAAGACTGCATTTAAAATGCAAGGAAGATTGTACAAATGGATGGTCGTGTTGTTCGGACTCACAAATGCACCAAGTACATTCATGAGACTCATGAATGCAATGTTGAGACTAGTCCTAGGCAAATTTGTCATTGTATACTTAGATGGCATTCTAGTTTTTAGCAGGACAAGGGAGGAACTCTTAGTGCATCTACGAGAAGTGTTACAACGGTTGCAAGAAGAGAAGATGCTAATAAACGTAAATAAATGTAGCTTCATGAAGGAAGAGCTAGTGTACTTGGGATCTTTGATATCCCAAGAGGGTTTTAAAATGGATCTAGAGAAGATGCATGCTGCCATAGAGTGGTCGTCACCAAGAAGCACGTTTGAGGCACTAAGCTTTCATGGCTTAGTGAGCTTTTATAGGAAGTTCATTAGAAACTTCAGTGGAACGTGTGTGATGAGAGGAGATAGAAAAGAGTTCATTTGGACAACAACAATAGAGAGAAGCTTCCAAAGCTTAAAGGAGAAAGTAACTAAAACCAATATTGGCATTACTTGTTTCAGTAAATTATTTCAAGTAGATTGTGATGCTAGTGGTGCAGCAATTGAAGCAATAATAAGCCAAGACGGTTCACCTGTAGCTTAATTTAGTGAAAAATGAATGAGACAAAGTGAAAATCATAGTTACAAAGAGACGTGGGGGTACAAGTACTGGTACGTGGACAGAGGCGCCATTCAAATCAAGGTATGTGAGTAAATGAATAAGGATACAGCTAAATTGTATGTAAATGTTGTCATCAAAAAATGTGGGTATGGGCACTAGTACGTGGTCCTTGTCCCTATATTAGAGTTTCCTGGTAACTAAGGTGAAAATATTCAGTGTAGTGAATGGTTGTTGGTTCAACTGGTGAAGATGTTTGGCTCACAAAGAGCCCACCAAGGATCAATTCTTGCTATTAGCAAAACATGCCATGATATAAGGGATGAGGTTGGGATTGTGCCCCGGGCAAATTTGGTGGAATAGATACCCCTCAGACCTTGGTTTTTAGCCTAAGATCACTACATAAAGCAATGGTCAACAAAAAATAAATAAAATATTCAGTTTAAGATCAAAGTTTTATGCCATAGTGCAAGCATTCCAGAAGTGGATATATTATCTATTGCCAAAAGAGTTTGTGTTGCACTGAACCATCAAGCGCTACAATTGAATAATAGTCAAGGAAAGTTGAACCAACAACACATGAAGTGAGTTGAGTTTGTGCAGAGTTACTCATTTGTGCTAAAACACCAAAGTGGAAAATCGAACAAGGTTGTTGCTTGTTGAATGGAATGCAAATGGAAGTCAAGGGATTTAATTATATAAAAGGAGTTCTATGCAAAAGAAGAGGATTTCAAAAATACATGAAAAGCATGCGCAAAATCGACAAGTGTGGATAGAACACCGTGATTGGACTATTTTGTGCAAGAAGGAATGTTGTTCAAAGGGACGCAACCATGCATCACCAAAGCATCAATGTGCACGAACTTGATAAAGGAAAAGTATAGCAGAGGTCTAGTAGGTCATTTTGGCAATGACAAGATTTACATGTTGTTGGCAAAAAGTTACTTTTGGCCAAGGATGGGCATGTATGTGCGCAAATATGTGCAAGAGTGCAAAGTTTGCCAATTGTCAAAAGGAAGGAGTCAGAATGCAGGGTTTTATCAACCACTATCTATTCTGGAGAGACCATGAGACGACATTAGCATGGATTTTGTATTGGGATTACCAAGAACTAGGAAGGGAATTGATTCCATATTTGTGCTGGTCAATATATCTTCAAAGATGGCACACTTCATTGCATGTAAGAAGATGAGTGATGCCACAAACATTGTGAATTTGTTCTTCCGAGAAGTGGTGAGGCTGCATGGGTTGTCGCACAACATAGTGTCAAGTAGAGACACCAAGTTTGTAAGTCATTTTTGGAGGACCTTGGGGAAAAAGTTTGGAATGAAACTAAATTTCAGTTTAGCATACCATCCGCATACAAATGCATAGACTAAGATTGTAAACAGGTGCCTTGGGAATTTGTTATGATGCTTGGTGGGAGATAAACTGAAGCAATGGGACTTGATTTTGACTCGATTTTGGGGCAAGCAAAGTTTGCGTATAGCAATTCAGTGAATAAAAGCACTGAGAAAATGCTTTTTCAAATTGTGAATGGAAGCAACCCAAGGGGAGTTGTCGAGTTGAGAGAAATTAGGAAAATGAAGGGGATAAGTGCAAAAGCGAAGGATTATACAAAATATATGCAAGAGATACATCAACAAGTGAGATAAAATTTGGAGAAAAGCAATCTATAGTCCAAATGGTGTGCAAACATGGAGACATGAAGTGTAGGGAAAAGAAATTCGAAATCGGAGAGATAATGCCAGCACATTTGTGCAAGGAGAGGTTTCCGCGAGGATCATACAAAAAGCTAAAATGAAAAAAGATAGGACCATGCAAGGTAGTGTGCAAGTTTTCAAGGAATGCTTATGAGAAGAAATTGCCTAACGCTATGGACATATCACCCATTTTCAATGTGGCAGATTTGTATGAATCCCATGAAGAACAACATTCGAAGGAAGGAGAAGGATCATGATCTCTATTGTCTAACTAGAGAGAGCAAGTACCAAAGAAGGAAAAGGAAGAAATATAGGCCATTTTGGACTCTAAGATCATCAAGAGTATGCCTGGAAAGGAATACACACAGTACTTAGTCAAATGAAAGGGTCACGCAACAAAAGACTCTACCTAGTTGGATCTTAGAGAGATTGGTCATTGTGGCCATACTCTTAAAATTTTCAACATGTGAGCTAAGGCTCACATTCTTTCAAATTACCCAGGAGTCTAATGCAAGAGCATCCCTGGCTTAGGGCAATCTTGCATCACCCAAAGAAAGAGTTGTTATTTTGAATAAGTTCCCATATTGGTGCGCGTCACACATGTCGGTTGTGTTTTGAAAGACTATGCAGGACTTATAGCACACGCAAGGTATGCTATGATGATTCGGGGTGCACTAGACAAACGAGGTTGTTGCATAGGGCACACCAGCATGGCTACACGCAACATGAGTACAAGTAAGGGAGAAAGAGACCATCATGCAGGATATTGGATGCGCAGACACTCATGGGGGGTTCTTTGATCATTGACTCCGAGGTCTTTGGAGATGGATCTTGGACACATGTCATACATCCTGATTTTGGTGGGAGGCACGCAAGCTCCTTTGGGATGCGTGGCAGTCCATAAAGGTCTGCATGGTTCACAAATGACACGTAGCATTGCAAGGAAGCCTATAAAAAGGGTATATCCAGCATTTCGTAAGAGAAGATAAGAGGAGAGGAGGCAGACGCATGTTGGAGAGCTAGGTGTTTCACAAGTAACCCTAATGATTAAGAAAGTCTTATTTATCCCACCTTTCAGAAGATGCTGAGTGTGAGAGAGTAAGTGAGGTACCCTCAGTGACTCCCTTTTTTAACCCATAAAGCTCGTAGTTATAGCACAGCCTGTAGCTGACACCATATGGAACTACTGTAATTTGTTGTTTACATTAATGTAAGGAGAAACATTTGTGTTTCAAACTAGGCAGTGTTTGTATTTGTTTAGCTGCTGGGTTAGGACTTTCCCTCATTGGAAACCCCGTCCTTATGACTGCAACAGGTTTTGGGCATGGTGCATTTAAACTAAAAAGGTCGGCTTCAAGCTCTGGGTGAATTTGGGGACATGTTTATTATTTAATTGAATAAAATGTGTAATCCAATTCTGGGTGTGGCACGCCTCAACAGACAAGGGGAGGTGCAAGCTATGGAGAATTTGGGACATGCCTACGTATGGAATTGAATTTTATACCACATCCAATTTTGTTTGCGGCATGCCTCAGCAGATAAGGCCAGGTGCAAGCTATGGGTGAATTTAGGACGTGATTAGTATGGAATTGAATTATATACCACAATCAATTTTGTGCGAGGCATACCTCAACAGATAAGGCCAAGTGCAAGCTCAAAGTGAATTTGGGACATGTTTTTGTATAAAATTGAATAATCTGCAACATTCAATTCTGGGCAACTTTGTGGACAGACAACCTGAGAGGGGCCTAATGATGAAGTTGTGTGTCCTCTATAAAGAAAATCCCATATTCAACAATATACCGCATTCAATTTTGAGTGTGGCGCACCTCAACCGAAAAGGCCAAGAACAAGCTCTGGGTAGCGTATCCTTACAGTGCACCTAAACTAACAAGGCCAGACGCAAGCTCTGGATAAAATTGTATAACATACCACAATCGACTTTTGGATATGGCGAACCTCAGCACACAAGGCTAAGTGCAAGCTGAATGTGAGCCGGAGGTTTAACCCCTGCCGTACTTAAAAAGCGGGCATTGCCCCAACCCTGAGTAAAAAGGAGACGGCTTCAAAAATAAAACATTGCCGCTGCGCTGGTTAACGAGGCGACAAATTTCAAAATAAAAGCTTTGTGGAAGGAAAAAAAACATATTGATGATGAAGTGTAAAGCCAGGGTTACCTTCAAAACAGAAATGACGGCCTCGTATTTTTCCATCTCTGAAAAATGCTCCTGCCATCGATCCCAATCCCATTCCATGTTGGTATCATTGGCATTAATTTTAGGAGGCTGTTGTTTTTCTCTATAATTTTCCAAATAGCTCTGAATCCTCTTGCCCACATTGCTAATCAGGTTGGATGATGATAAAGATGATGATATCGCCCTGTTATCTCCCTCTTTGGAAGCACTGCAGCAGGTAGTAGTAACAGACGAATGAAGTCTAGTCCTCTTTGAGTTTCCATTGTTACTACGCAATGGAAGATTTGCTTGTACAAATCCCGTGGCTGTTGTTGCTGCTACTGTTGTTACTCCCATTCCTTTGCTTCTGAAGATCATCCCATAATAATAATAATAATGATCTGTGGATATCCGATTGAGAGTCGCTAAAATATCACATTTTTCCTTTGCTTGTCCTGAATCAATCGACTTTATCCGTCCACCTCTTTTTTTTTTTTTTATTTAAGAAAACCCTGCCCACATATGTTGTTGATTTCAATGTTTCAAAGGATTTTATTAAAAAAATCTACAGGAGTTTCGTGGTTCACGTTTGACCAACCTAATGTGGTTTTGCAAGGGGTTTTTTTCATCACCTATTTTTCTATAAAGTTATAGTGTGGAATCTTTAAAATAAATTATACTACTATAAATATCTAAGTTATAATGTGGAATCTTTAAAATAAATTATACTACTATAAATATTTTAATGGGTTTAGTGAGTAAATTAATATAATTTGGTTATAATATAAGTATAGTTTAAAAATTTATTGATTTATAATGATTAGTGAATTTAATTTGAACATTTGATTATGTGTTGGTGCATGAAAGGAATCAATTTTGTAAAGGAAGCTCTATAATTATTTTAGTTAAATGAAGAATTTACATGATACGTACAAAATTAGAGAAGTTGTGCATGTGTAAAATGAAGAAAGATAAGTTAAAGAAAAATAGGGCAAGGACCAACTTTAAGAGTTGTAAGGAGCACATTGTAGTTGCGACAAAACACGAGACATGAGGGGGAACATTGTATGTGAAGGCAAGGTTATAGCAACACAGCACATAAGAAGGACATGAAACAACTATCAAGTTCCTTGTGTAAGAGTGCATATGACCAACATAAAATGCTAAGGTCAAGGATGATCCTAAACAAGTATGATGGGTAAAAGCAACCCAACAGAAAAAATGTGAGATGGCAGATGGCGAAAAGGATGACTGTCGACAAGAGTGGATGTCGACATTCAAACAAGGTTGAGATGGGGGACACTTATTTAGATAAGTGAAATTAAAGGTGAAATTAATTGAACTAGATAATAATGTATTAGGGATTGGAAATCTATATAAACTGACATCCCTTACCTATTTTGGATATCTTTTTGTGGTTACTCGATAAAATTAAAGTGTTTTTGTTATAAGAATTGTCATTCTAAAGTAAAGAATGGAAGGCCTCCGACAATACCCCCTTGTTTATACTTGTACATACAAGGGAGTATTTATTTTTGTAGGATGTATGTAAGTTATATATTCAAGGGTCAACAACACCCCCCTTGTTTGTAATTCTACGCACAAGGGAGTCTTTCTTTTTGTAGGATGTATGTAAGTTATATGTTGAATATATAGTATTTATACTTTTGGTATAATGTGTGGATTTTTATGTTTTTTATAAACTCAATTCATGTAATCATAAGGTTTTACCTATTAGTTTGTTATTATGACTCTCATGGCACTTGGTCAAAATAGAGTAGAGTTAGGTAATTCTATTCTTGTTCCACAATGCATGTCTTAAAGTAGATTGGTTATGTGATATATGCATTTTTGTTGTTTAGTGTTTAAGTGTAGGTTTTATTATTGTGCATTCACGACCTCTGATTAAAGGTAAGGTTGAATTTATGCATATGGTTTTTGTAAGCACATACACATTATTGGGTTAGATTATAATAGTTTGTATATACATCCATTTGAATAAGGGGGCATGAAGGAACTTTATTAATTCACTAAGGTAACATGTCTAAACATGAAATTATTTATTACTTAAATTTTGATTTAACAATTTAATGTAAAAAACACTAAACTATTGAAATATTATTTAGAATACAGAGTATACAAAATCTGAATGTAAATTACAAAAACTGAAATGAGTTATAAATAATAATTTTCAATAGAATATGCAAACCTAGCTCAAAAATAACTTGTAATAACTATGTAGGCATATTGTTGATTTATAACTAACTAGGAGGACCTCTAAAGTGTGTCGCATATAAAAAAATAGTATTCTATGAAGTATTGGGATAGGGCCGCTCTAGGGTGGACAAGGATGCAACACGACTTTGTGTGTTTGAATGTGGTTACATTTGCATTAACTATGTGATTATTTTTCTATTTGTGTACATATGCCTGATTGACTTGGTTTCCTCTGGGTGTTGATTTGGCACATTGAAGTGCCTGTAATAACAAACCCTAGTTCCTACACATAAATCATGTATACATTAATTGTAAAGGGGGGAATCAAGCAAGGGGAATAACCAAGTTATCCTCAGAAAACCTTGGGTAATTTGAGTGTTGCCTACATAGCCCAAAAGGACCTCAGACTAATGTAATTCTCCCTCTTATAGTGAGTGTGAATCTTGATATTTGAATTATATGAATGCAACTAGTAAGTTGACTTGAATGTTTGACAATGAGTACCCTTGACCCACAATAAAATAACTTAAAACTTGGATATGACTATTAGAATAAACCAGAATTTGAATTGGAAATCTTAGTGCTCTTTTGTTTAATGTTTAGTTGAATTTTCAAGCGATTTTTAGGTGATTGCTAGTTGTGTAGTGAATGGCCTTAATGTGCTTATATAGTCGTAGATTTGAAATATTTTTGTTAATCGACTATATAAAAGTACGAAAGGGATGACATGGATTGTCTCCAATTTGAAAATTAACTATTAGATCATGGGGGACAAGGCTGTACTAGTGGAAAAGAATGAGTTATAACCTTGTTTGACTTAATGTGGTCTTGTCCCAGAAGGACAAAGTATGTTGGAACTTGGCTGACATGAATTTGTAATCATAATAGGGGTGTATAAATGATGTTTTCAGTAATTGCAAGACAATAAGTAGAATAGTGAAGGCTCTCATAGAGAATGCAAGTTAATAGAATGGCAAATAGGTTAAGTAAAGTAAAGATGTCAAGATTAAATATTATCAAACACTTAATGATTAATTCTAATTATCTATAGTTTCCCCCTCTTTATTCGAGTGATGTAATGAAATGAAATTACTAGAGTAAAGGAGATGCAAACTTAAGTGTGTATACTCATTTTGTCTTTTAGTGGGAAGCTTGATTATGCAAGACGCCTCAATGTAAAAACTTGAAATAATGCCACTAAAAATAGTTATTGTCTATATTTGAAAATTTAAAATCTAATAGGGTTTTTTTTTAATCTACCACAATAATGGTGTCGAATAGGGCATCGAAGGTGTCTTTTCCCTTGGTGACGATGACTCTCAGGCTTGTTGTGCAAGTAATGACTAGTTTAGTTCCACAGGTTGGCATTTTAGGTAAACAAGGGAAGATGGTGGTGTCTACGATGGAGGAGCTTTTTCGGAAGAAGTTTTTGGCAATGGATGAGTATGTTCCTTCATTAGATATTTCCTATGTGTCTTCAACAGATGCTAGGGTTAGTGGTGAGGTGATGGGTGTCCATTAGTTGTTTTTTGATAGGTTATCTAAAGAGACTAGGGTTTCCTCAGATTATATTATTCTAAATAAATTGTCATTTCAATCAAATGCAGTGTCTAAAGACCCAAAGAGGGAGCAGATACTTCTCTAGATCTTCCTGAAAGGATTGAGCTGAAAGTGCAAGATAGGAGTTGAATGCAAATTTTAAATTTTGAAGGTATTCCTTTTAGATGCCAAAATCTTTTTCAAGTTGGTCATCTCTCTGATTCCTACCAAAAAACAAAGCACAAGTTTGTGTCATCTTGGGGCAATGAGTTTAATGTGCAGCATCTGGCAGTTTTTTTATCACCCTGAAGGTGAGGTCTCTGAGATGTTAATAGAAAAGAATTTAGAAAAGGCTACTCCATTGGTTAAATCCACTAATAAGGAAGAATTAGCCAGTTCTTATGGTAAAAGAGTAAATAAGAGTGAAGTGTCTAGAGGTAAACCTGAGGAGGAAAAAGAATTGTTGAGTTCGGTTTCTGATTCTCTGGGTAATGAAGAAGAATGGAAGGTGGTTAGAAGTAGGAAAAAAGGTAGACTCTTCCCTAACTCACCATCCAAAAATATTAGTAGAAATAAATAGGATAAGAATAATATTAATGGATTTTCCATTTGATAAGATGGGTAATTAAGAAGAGGTTCTCTTGAAATTCTTTTTTGGTTTTGATTAGCCTATTTTGCCTTAACATTTTTTAATGTTAAGCCAGACCACCTTTTTTGTCATATGATATATATGGTGTAATGGCCCAAGACCCTTTAATTCTCAAGCACTGATAAAAAAAAATTGAAAATCTAAATTTTAAATTTTGAAATTGAAAAGAGAGAGGAAACAATACATCTGGAAGAGGATGTAATCCGACTACCCTATAACTTGAAAGTAGAGAGGTATATGCCCCTTGTAGAGGAAATTGGAGAAATGTTGAACCTATGGCAAAGTGGAAAGTGATCAAATCTCAATTTGAAAACCAATGAAATCCCTTGAGTTGGAAAGATTGTATGCTCCAACTCTCATACAAATGTGCAAAGTCCTATGTAGAATAATTGAAGGGGTGGAACCACCAAACGTGACCCACTATAATTCAACCATAGATGTTGAGTGTCACTATACTCAAACATGGTATGAGAAGGGGTGGAACCACCAAATATGGCTCGCGAAAGTATAGCCATAAATGTTGAGTGTCGCTAGACTCAATTGTGGCACACTTTCAAAATGAAGGTGAATCACACCACTACAGACAAATTTATATTCTAAGTAAAACTTTGTACCTTTGAAACTTTTAAACTTTGAAGAAGTGAAATTTAAAAAAATTCAAGTTAGTAACATGAACATGAATGAATATCATTCCCCATACATTGTATTGAATTTATATAGAGTGCCAATTGAACTTGTAACTATTTTTTCACATGCCTATGCATATACATCAAGTTGTAGACATTATTTATGGATTATATAGCACCTCAGTCTTGTACACTTGGCAAATACATATCATGGATGTACCTTCAACTTTTAGACCTTTCTCACTACCAAAAGACTCACATATACTATCTCTTTGTGCCTAATTATTTGTCTCTTAGTCTGACCAATGTTATTATGATGACTTAGACATTCTAAATCACTCAAAATGTTATAAACCTATTTATTTTCCATCTTTTCAAGTAATGGACTTGCACCTAATTTCCAACTACATGGACACTTGCATCCTAGTCAAACGCCTACATCGATGCAAGTGTCTAGTGCCCTAAAGTCATATAATTTACAAACAAAACACATTCCTAAGTTTAGCCTAAGTGATTTAATGAGATATATTATCCAAATGGATTGGTATAAATACAATATCAACCCTCATCTATTCCTCACCTAGAAATTTCTTACCTACTCACAAAGCAACCTAACACAGACTAAAAAACACTCAATCAAACACTCGAGTGAGCAAAGCTTCCTTATTTTCTCCTATTTCCATATCAGTCATAGGAACAACATATCTACATGTCTGATGTGATGCTTGGAGAGATAATTTGGTGTATTTTTATTTAGAGAGTATGGCAACGATAGAGGGGAGCAAAAGCAGTGCAAGGCAAGGGAAGGATGATGGTAAAAGGCAAAAAAACAAGTTTCAAATCCTGACTCAAAAAAGAAGAAAGGGGATGGTGATGGTGATGGAGAAAGGAAGATCATGTGGGCTAGTAGGTTTGATGCCATATTAGTGGAAGTATCGACTTAAATAATCTCTTTGGAGAGAAGTAACAGTTTTGACTCTACAAAATCCAAGCAAATGCCAGGTAAGACTTCTTGGAGTGATAGATTGATTAGCTTGACAGGTAAGAAGGAGATAAAACTAATTGAATATCTAAAAACCATCAAATACAAAAAAAATATCCATGTTGAAATCACTCCTTCACTCATAAATCATGCCTCATCAGGGATGAAACAAGCCTTAGTTGGAAAGTTCATGGGAACTAGACCCAACATAGATTCCTTCAAAGTAAAGGATGAATGGTGTGCGAAAGGGCATATAGAGATACTAGCAATGGTAAATAGTTTTTTCATGTTCATATTTAATAACCCTGAGGACAATTCTAATATTATTGTATGAGGTATGTGGTTTTTTGGAAAATTGAGTCTCTTTCTCAAGAAATGGGAACTAGGGTTTAAACCTGAAATGGAGATTATTAACCAAATGCCTATATGGGTTAGATTACCAATCCTCCCAATCAATTTCTGGGAGGAGGATCTATTTTAAATCATGGCCAAATCATTTGGATATCTCATATCCTTGGATTCAATGACCAAGGCATGAACTAGACTTTTTCATGCCAGATTTTGTGCTAACACTTTTGTCAATCAAGAGTTATTTAACTCCATAATGTTACACACCCCTTTTGGTGTAAAAACATAAAAGATAGAATTTGAAAAATCCACCATGATTGTGATAAACCACAAATTGGGCCATTCAGTAAAGGTGTGTTTTTTGGGTCCGAACACAATAGCATGGCAAAGAAAGGGAGGAGTCTCATTTAAAAGGTAGATTTCAAATGTGCAAGTTGAGTTTCCTCATCTTGTATATGATGCAGTTGGTCTTAGCACTCAATAAGTCGAAGGAGTCAATTATAGATTATAAGAGATGAAAAATGATATACCAAAAGTTAATCACACACCAGAAAAGGAGAATACAACACAACTAGATAAATGTGCAAAATAAAACCTATCTAAACAATTTGATTTAATAGAGATACAAAAGCATGCAGACAAAAAAGAAGGAGTTTTGGAAAAATATGAAGTCATAAATTAAAACAATATTGTGGAAAGATAGGGACATAAGACTGCTAGCCTTCAGACTAAGAACAAATTTAAAATATTGGAGCAAGATATAAAATTAAAAGATTGGAATGAGCAAAAGTCATAATCAGATGAAATCACACAAAATAAAGTTATTGTTCTAGCGACGAGTAGTGAGGACAATATGGATATCAAGATAGAAATGTGCACTCATAAAAGTAACACAAAGGCAAAAGTAGTGTCTTCAATGGTCACTAGAAGGGGCACAAAAGGCCCAACTATCAAAACTCCGCCTAAACTAGGAAAATCATCTAAAAAAGAGAACTTTTTAAAACTAACTAAAGAGGATATAGCAGATGGATATCAAAAAACTCTTCCTTTTAAAGGGGGTCTTTCCTCTCCAAAATATTAATCATGTTGATTCTTACTTGGAACATAAGAAGGATGCACAACACAGTTAAGCAGAAGGTCTTTAGAGATTTTAGAAAGAATAATAAGATGATAGTTTTGGCTATACAAGAATCTAAGATAGAGGAAAATTACTTTTTGAACCATAAAAAATTATACTGAAATGAAGCACAAGCTATTTGTGTCAGTACTTCAAGAGCCTCAAGAGGCCTGATTACTTTTTGGGATCCTAAGTACTTAGTGGGGGAACCCATTCTCAAGTCCCAACACCATGTTGTAGTCCTATTTATGGATAATATAGAGAACAAACAATGGATTTTTTTGAATGTTTATTCTTCCAACACAAGGACAACATGTAGAAAATTGTGGGAGGATATTAGATCTTTTAGAATTAATTGTGTCATATTCCTTGGATTTTGATGGGGGACTTCAACTCTCCCCTCCACCCAGGAGACAAAAAAGGAGGTAATATAATTTGGATGGATAGTATGGATGATTTTTCTTTTTTGATAGAAAACATTGGTTTAATGGATTTAAAACTTAGGGGGGCAAAGTTTACTTGGACAAATCATAGACTTGATGAAAATATTATTCAATGTAGACTAGATAGAGTATTCATCTCATTAGAGTGGCTCCAACATAAAGATTTATAACTAAAAACATTGCCAAAGATCGGGTCAGATCACTTCCTTATGGAATTAAACATTTTTTATCAACAAGCCAAAGACATCAAGTATCCTTTCCGTATGGAGCACATGTGGTTCACACATCTAGATATCCAAGAGAGAATGGCGAAGAGGTGGATAAAGAATGATAGAGGATCAACCATGTTCAACCTAGCTAAGAATTTCAAGAAGGTTAAAATTAAATTCAAACAATGGAACAAATAGGTGTTTGGAAATGTTCATTTTTAAAAAAGGGCATTAAAGTTGATCTATTGAATATAGAAGAAGAAATTGAGGAAAAAGGTTGTGAATTGGAGACTCAAAATAGGGGGAAATAATTATTATGTGAGTACCATTCTATTGTGGTTAGGGAGGAATCTCTATGGAGGCAAAACTCTATGAACATTTGACTTAAGGAGGGATAGAAGCACTAGATTTTTCCATTTCTCTACATTAAATCATAGGAAACATAATGCCATAAGGGAGATTATTAATAATGAAGGTATGTTGGTCCTCCGATGCCAAGGAGATTAAGCAAACAAGTGTTATTTTCTACAATAATCTGTATAAAAATGACTTCAAGAAAAATATTGGTTTTGAACAGGAATTCTTGCATGTAATACCTAAATTGATCAACCAAGAAGATAATTATATGCTTACTTCTCTTACCACTAATGAGGATATAAAATTTGTGATCTCTAGGATGAACTCAGATAAGGCTTCTAGACCAGACGGGATTCTAATAGCTTTTTCAAGATTTTTTAGGATATTATTGGAGATGACATAGTTGTAGTCATAAATGAATTCTTAGAATCTGGGCAAATGCTCAAATAATTCAATCATATGTTTCTATTGCTTATACCTATGAAAGAAGGGGTAGTCAATTTTGTAGACTCCAGGCCTATTAGTTTGTGAAACTCTTTCTACGAAATCATTACCAAGCTCATAAGCCTAAGGATACAACTAAGTATGGAAAAATTTATTCAATCTCAACAAGGAGGTTTCATACCAGGAAGACAAATTCAAGATGGAGTGATTGTGGTTCATGAAGACATACATTATATGGAAAAAGCAACAAGGTAGCTATGGTCCTTAAATTGGATATGGCCAAGGCATATGACACTATGTTACTCATTGAAGCTTTTATGCAAGAAGCTAAAACAAGAAAAAAGATCTTGGTAATGTACAAAAAGGCTTCTAATCAGAAAATTAAAATTGAAAAGAGTTCGATTTTTTTTTTTATACTCTAGCAGCTAGACAAACTAGGATAGTTGATTTTTTAGGTTGTCAAATCAAATAACTTCCTTCCACATACCTAAAAATGCTACTTTTTAGTAATCAACTTCCAGTTTTAGCCTAGAATCCATTGATAGAAATATTCCAAAAGAAGCTCATAGGATGGAAAGGTAAGCTCCTCTCTCAGTATGGGAAGGTAGTGTTGATAAAGAGTGTTTTACAAAGTCTCCTGATATACATTCTATCTTTGTTAAATCTACCCAAGGGAGTGGAGGATAAACTTATTAAGATCTAAAGAAAATTTCTATGGGATAGGATGGAGGAAAAAAACAAATTTCATTTGGTGGCATGGAATAAATTTTGAAAAAAGAAGGATATGGTGGACTGGGCATTAGAAATTTACAGTTGATTAACAAAGCTATTGTTTATAAATTTGTTTGGAGATTCATATCCAAGAATTCAATGTGGGGCAAGATCCTATCCTTTAAATATCTTTAAGTAAGAGACCCAATTGTCATTTTGACCAAAGAACATTTTGTGAGAAGCTCATATATCTGGAACTTTTTAATAGCTAACAAATAGTAAATTAATGATAAGGGTGAAAATGGAAAATAGGATATGGAAGCAAGATAGACTTTTGGAAAGAAAACTGGAGCATAGAAGTTGACTATTATATAGAGAGATATAGATATTCACCTTTAATATAGTTTGAGTTAGACAGTATGGGGATAAGGTTATTAAACACTGGTAGGTTATGGAGGGAGTTAGAAAGTGGAAAGATCTAATCCTGGCTAACATAAACTAAGAAGATAGTTTGAAGTTACCAGAACTAAATGATGTACTACATATTATTCACATGTCAAGAGTAGACAATGAAGATCAAATGGTCTAGATTGACTCCTTTAATGGCCAATTTAAAGTTAAATTAGGATGTGATTTAATCTCTCAGGAACAAGAGGTTGTGGTTACTAGAAAGGAGTGTGGGATAAATTCCTTATTCCTAAGTTATTTTCTTCCTATGTGTTGCTATTAAAATAAAATTTTGAAAATGGATAAGCTAAGGAGAAGATGATGCATTATTATAAATAGATTTCTGATATGTGAAGAGGAAAATGAATCAGTTTTCCATTTATTAGTAAATTATTCCTTCATCTAGAAAATTTTGAGTTTATTCCTTAGATAAATTTAATATTTCATGGGTTGAACCAGGTTCTCTAGTTGAAGTTTTGCTATCTTTGAGATGTCCCTTAAAAAACACATCTCAAGTAGATATGGAACTTGACTCTATCGCATATTATATGGGAGATGTGGGGAGTAAGGAGTAATAGAATAGTTAGGGGTAATAGGTACAAAAACAAGGTTACCTCTAAAATAATATTTAATTACATCAAATAAAACTACAGGTTAGTTCATAACAAGAAAGGTAAAAATCTACTTCCCTTTGAACAAATCCTATCTCAAAATTGGAAGATAGACTCTTTATATTTAGGAAAACTAGACCCTAAGGATTAAATTAGGAAAATAACAAAGAGTAAACCTCCTTTTGAGGGATGGATGAAGCTCAATTTTGATGGAGTTTCAAAGGGAAATCTAGGGGAAATGGGGGGTGGTGGAATTATCAGAGATCATAAGTGTAAGTTTATTGTCGCATACAGGAGAGATATAGGTTTGAAGTTGAATCATTGGGAAGAAGCTTTGGCTTCACTCTGGGGGATCACATTGTCAAAGAAAATTAATGTTTAAAATATTATGGTACCGATAGATTCTCTAAACATTTTTAATTATTTGATTAATAAAAATCCTATAAGTTGGTTTATCAAGCATGTCATAAATAAAGCTAAAGGCATTTTGAACTTTTTCTAGCAAGTGAGCATCCATCATACATATAGAGAAGGGAATGTGATTGCATAAGTGGTTTGCAAATAGGGGAGTCAAAAATGTGGGTTTTAAAAATTGGATAGGCCATGAAGACCTCCCTAAGGAGTTGTCTATTAGAAGTTAAGTAATTAAGGAATCCAACTATGCTAATAATCGTATGCATGTGGATGTACCCCTGAATGTCTAGAAGGGACTTGAATTTGTATAAGATGAATCAAGAACTTAGGTCGTATGAGGAAAATTTTAAGAGTTTAAAGAAAAAACATCTAGAAGGCCTAGAAGCTTCTTGTAGATGGCCAAAACACCATACGTACTTACTACTGCTCCTTTTGGTTCATCTAGGAGAACAATGATAATAGGTTCAATTAGAGTGAAGGCAACAAGAAATAGAATGAGTATTCCAAATATAATTGAACCTAAAATTCAACTAAAAGTTAGAAAAAATGAAAGATTTTTGGGTTGATTTGTAGGTAAGTGGATTCACAGGCTTTATGGAAAATAATGATAGGTTTTGATAGACATTTTTCCATCATGTTTGCAAAGGCTTGGGAGGATAGATCAGTGACCATAAATGGATTCACTCTACACATCACAAAGGAACTTATATCCCATGTGATTGTCCTGATAATTAAGGAGACTAAGAGATACTACACCCTTAAGAGAGTTCAAACCCGATAAATAAGCTTTCCTAGAGGAAGGTGAGCAATTGGAATAGTTACATAACGAGTTCGATAGGGAATCACTTCCTAGGCCATTCATAGAGGTATCTTTTCATTTAATGTAATATATTACTTTAGAAGGTAGGTATAATGTGGTGAGATGGTCTATGTTCATAATGTTAAACAATTTTAGACATGGACCATCTTTTAGTCTTCCTTTCTTTATCCTCAAATATTTGGAGGTATCTATACTAAAATTTAAAAATGAAATTTACTCCACTCTAAGGCATAAAAGGGAGTATTTTTACTTATTTTCAATTACTATAAAGGCATGAATCAAATATTTTCTGACATCTCTTAGAGAAAGAAAGAGAAGCCTGTAGAGGGGCTTGCAAATATTAGGAAGATTTAAAAAGTTTGGATTATCCAGGAACCTGAGCAGGGACTCACGGAGTAATTTTTTTTTTCATAATGATAATGTCAAGAAGTTGAAAATCAATGAAAAAGAACAGGATAACATTAAAAAGAGACTCAAGGGTGTGTCAAAAATCCCAAGAACCCAACAAAGAAAAATAGGGGAAATAGGGGAACAAAGACATACCAGAGGGACAAAACAAGAGGGTCGAGGAGATTGTCATTGATGTGGATAGGGACAGTGGGGTGATGAAAGAGCCTAAGAAGGAGGGGAAGAAGGAAAGAGAGCATAATCATGTATACATGGTAGTAGAGCAATAGAAGGGGATTGGGGAGACTACTCTTCTGGAGAAAGGGGAGACATCCCTAAACCAAAAGGAACATAACGTGGCTTTTAATAGCCTGGTGTCTTCACTCAAACGTGAGGAGAGCATAGACAAAATTATGGAAGAGTTGGACCTTCAGAAAGCCATAATGAGGTGGTTCATGTGTGAGATTATTGAGTTAAAGGGCAAGGTGAATGGCTTACAACAAGAAAATGCAAAGTTGTCACAAATCTTGGTAGCTAGGGAGGAGGATAACTATATTTAGGCCCTAAATATTTAATTTGAGTGGAGATCTTATAACATGCCAATGAAAATATGCACAATAAGATTAGTTTTCTTGTTAATTGCAACAAGGTTGCAATACATGAAGGTATTCAAAATGTTGAAAATTTAGAGCAAACTTTAGAGAACTACTCTAACCCACCTATGTAGGTAAAGATAAGGGTAAAAAGGGGCAGATAAGTGGTCCTCATTGAACTATAGATCATGAAATCCTATCGATTCAAATAGATATGAATCTCAAGAAGATGAAGACATGTTGGGAAGATGTATTTGGTAGTTTGGAATTAGATTAGTGCCTTTGTTGTTTTGTCGCTATATCAAGGTTATTTTATAGATATTCTTGGACTATGTTGGTCTTAGTTTTTCTTTTTGGCTTGGTTAGGCTGTTGTTTCCTTTATACTTCAACTTCTCCTAGGGTTTGGGGACCTTAGTTCAAAAAAATCCCCCCCTTTAACCTAATTAAAAAAAAAAGTATCTACATGTCTGAAGTACTGAAGGAGCAACTCGTGAACCATATTTTCCAAGTTATATGCTAGGTTACTATCAAATTTGTTATCAAGTCTAGATAATGTGAATGCAATGGTTGAATGATCACACGAGACAAAGCTAGTACACGCTAAAATGAAGTTGAAGCAAGCTGAAATCACAAAGCGAGACTATTACAAAACCAAAATGGAACAAAACTAATAGTCCATTAAGTGAGAAAGCTTAGCAAGTGAAGCATACATATAGGAGTTTTGAGTAACTCCTCCACAAATGGTGGTTAAAGACCCCTAGAATAGATAAGCAACTCCTCCACAAAAGGTGGTCAAAGGAGTTACATCCTAGTCTTCTGGTCAAACCTATACCACATTAACTCCACCTAAGCAAACATATCTCCCAAATATAAGAAAACTCCATGCAAACAAATATAACATTCCCAAATAAATAAGTCTAAGAAAATAAATACCTAGACTAACACCCCCCGATAAACATAACTAAGGTAGTTAATGTGAGATAAAAATAGGTCCCAACAACTAGGGTTGATCAAGTACCCATGTATAAAGCAATCTCTCATAAAACAAAGAAAAGGAGAAAAACTGTAGGAAAACACTACCTCAAAAAAGAGAGACATAGAATAAAACAAGAGGTTAGAAGGCCCCCCTGAAGATGATGTTGTTATTTTTTGGGTGAATATTTTGTCAATCAGCTAACTGATGAGCAAAATAAGTCTTATCATCCACAGCAAGGGAGATTGGTCGGGCCAGTGTGCAGGTTCACTACATCAAAGGTCGACAAATCTCTCCTCTCATCAAGGGGAGGCTCCCTATAAATATGTAGGAGCTATACACTATAGAAATAAGCAAAAAATAACACTTAGGGTAGGAATACACCATCCATCTCTCTTGTTTTAGAGATGATGTTAACAAACAGAGGAGAAAATCTTGGTGACAATACTGAAGGTACTTCTCTTCTTTCAGAAGTGATCTTGCAGCAAGGCACAGGAGTTTTTTCAGGTAGTGACAAAGAACTAGGTAACAAGGGCATAGTAACCAACAAGATGAAATAAAACACAAAGTTTCCACCTCAACTACCCAAAGAGTGAAACATAAAAGATAATGGGGGCACAAAGTTGTCCCAGAACCTTCTACACATAAACAAAAAATGAAAACATGCACTGAAAATAATTGTGAAAGCACAAAGTCTTCCTCATAATTGGTTTCAGGACACCTTCCTGATTACTTCCACAAGTTCTGCTTGCTAGATTAAATAAACAAGAATGCTCCTAGGGAACAGACATGAGAACAATTCCCTAAAATAGCACAAGATATAACAGCACAAAGTTTGCAAGTGTCTTGCTTTCTCATTCAGATAAAATAATATGAACAACAATCTAAGCTCAAAGTCTCAATATTCGCCTTTCAATTTGGGCAGAGTTTTGCTTCTGTAAAAAATGAAAAGTATCTTTTGCATAATGAGAGAAATTACAATATATAGCCACCAAGCAAGGCTTGGCGCTCTTTTCCACGGGACGGCCCATGCTGTAGTCAATGCCTTCAATGCGCCTTCAGTTCTGTTTGAAGGGCCATGCTAGGAATAGTATCTTGCCTTAACTATGGCGTGCCCATCCATCTTATATGTCTCTTCTTTATCATGAGTTGTCTGGTCCTTTTTCTGATGTCTGCGCAACTGTCAAATTTGTCATTACTTCATGGAAGAAAAATAGGTTGTGTCCTTGATTTGGTGTGCTCAGATGACCACTTGATCCACTATTTCACCTACTAGAAATAACTCCCTTGAAGATATTTATGATCTTTTTGTATTGTTCTTCTCTTCCTTGTGGTAATTTGGGCTCTTGAACTCTCTTTTAAGCTAGTTGCTTGGTTTAATTTTCAAATTATGTGCCATATTCAAATATTAACGGATATTCCATTGCATTAAATTTGACGTCCACGAGGCCATCAATAACTTGTTGGTTGTTTGAACCATGTTGAACCATGAACCTTTGAACTTGCTAAAGTTCCTTGGTTCAATGGTTCAGGTGATCTCTCTCTACTTCCTGGTTCAGTCGTTGCCTTTGTTTATTCATTTCTTGGCTTTGTCTGGTTGAACCATCCTTTGAACTGGTCTCTAGAATCATTCATGTTCTTCATTTGCTTGGGGCTGTCTTTGAACCATTGAACCTATGAATTATTAAACTTTGAACTCTTTTGGTTCAAGGTTCAATCAGCTCATTGGTTTGTCCCTCGTCCATTGCTTTCTTGATCTTTCTAATCCTTTGGGACACCTAGAAGGGAAGGTGTCCCTTCAAGCTTTTCAAACGGTCTTTTTTTGAGTGTCAAATGCCCCCTGCAAGGGTACCTACCCTACGAGATCTTTCAGGTAGCCTTCGGGCTTTAATTCCCTCAATGGGCTTTTGCTTCTTGGGTGGACTTTTGCTTCTTGATCTCCTTCGGACCAAATGTCCGAAGGAATTCTTTCGGACAATTTGTCCGAAGGAAATCTCCTTGGCTTTGGCTTTGTCTTTTTCCACTGAGATTTTTCCTTCGAACAAAAAGTCTGAAAGAAATCCTTCAGACATTTAGTTCGAAGGAAAGATTCCTTTCCTTAGCTATTCATTTCGATCGGGCTTCAATTTCTTTGAGATTTCTTGCCAGGTGAATTATTTCAGACAAAATGTCTGAAGGATTTTTGCCTTGGTCATTTTCCCACAGAAAAACTTTTCTGAAGGAATTCTTTCGGCCTCTTTCACTTAGTCATTTTTTCAAAGGAATTTTGACTTTGTCCGCTTTTTCTCGCTGCCCTCCGCAAGGGTACTTGGCCTTGGTTCACTACCCTCTGCAAGGGCACTTGTTCCTTTGGCTTTGGGGCAGCCCCATGAACCTGTCGATTGAACTGACCGATTGAACCAACTTTGGTTCAACAGTTCAATGGTTCAATCGATTCAATCTCTTTATTTGGCTAAGTCTTTTTTATCTGTTGAACCAAATGCGTTGAATCATTTGGTCATTAAACCCATTGAATCATTGAACCAAAATGGTTCAAGGTTCAAAGCCTTTGTTTTTCGCTAAGTGTTTGAAGCCGTGGAACCTTGAAGTGGTTGAACTTGATGAACCTTAGACAAAGCGCTTAACTCTTGTCGACGACGTTGAACCTTTGAACCTGTTGAACCTTTTTGGTTCAAGGTTCAATGTTTCAATGGTTCAATCCTTGCTTAGAAGCTTGTCGATGAACCCTTTTTGGTTGAACCAAGGCATTGAACCAATCCTGAAAATGCTTAAGTGCTAGAAATTTGTTCTTTTGATTGAACTCACTTGTTAAAGCCATTGAACCCTTTGAACCTACTAGTCCCTTTATTGAAAAATCTTGAGAAGTGAGAAATTTGAAAGCTCAGAACAAATTTTGAGAAGGGAAGAGACTATTTTGGTCAGTTGAACCAAAATAGTTCACATGTTGTCCCAAAAATGAGTGATATTTTTGGGGACAACAACTGGCTCCAACTGGGGAACCTCCTTCAGTTGAAAACTTAGAATAGCTGAGGGGAGTAGAAACCAGAATCTCCAATGCCTTTGAAGTATGCCACTGGGCTATGGAGTCATGCTACCCAAAAATAAAGGCTCAAAAAAATGAAAACAAATGACACAAAGCAGAAATAAAGACTATACAAATATACATATGTACAAGTGAACTTATTTGATACTTTAAGAGTTGAAGTGCTTCAGATGCTGCCCATTGTGAGGCAGAGAAAAGAGCGTGATGTCTTGATACTTCAACAGGAAGCTATTCTCACCATTGAGTTGATGGATAATAAATGGGCCTCTCCAAAGGGAATCAAACTTCCCATGCATCCCCTTTGGTTCTCTCTTTTTGTCCCACAACAGGACTTGATCTCCAATCTAGAAATCACAGTTCTTTGCTTTCTGGTCGAAGAGGTTCTTCATCAGACTTTGATGGGCAGCAATTTGGTCCACTACCATAGTTCTCTACTCATTCAACTCAGTCAAGCACATGATCCTCTTATGAATGGAGCTTTCATATGTTTGATCCTCAATTGTCTTAGCTAATTTCAATGCTGGTAATTTCAAGGTTATTGGTATCTCAGCATTGAGCCCATAAAGAAGTTGGAAAGGAGACATACTAATTGCCCTTTTTGGTGTAATTCTATCTACCCACAAAGCATCAACCAATGCTTTATGCCATGTCCTTTGGTTGTCATCCACCAGCTTCTTGATGATAGTCACCAGGTTTTTGTTACTTGATTCAGTTTGTCCATTCCCTTGTAGAAAGTAATCAAAAGAGTGAGAGAGGGTGATCCCATAGTAAAAACAGAACTGAGTAATCTCTTGGGAAGTGAAACAAGCTACATTATTAGTGATAATCTTGGTTGGGACCCCAAACCTGGCAATGATGTTCTCCTTGAGGAAATTGTATACTACTTCTGAAGTAATATGCTTGGTTGGAATTGCTTCCACCCACTTGGTGAAGTAATCTATTGATATGACGACATAATCATGTCCAGCACTAGAAGATGGGTTTACAGCACCAATAAAATTGATTCTCCATTGCTGGAATGGCTCTTCTATCACCACTGGCTTGAGGGGCAGGGCAGCTAACTTAGGTTTTCCAATAAATTGCTGGCATAGTTCACATTTTCTTACCCATTTGTAAGCATCTTGAAAGAGAGTTGGCCAGTAATACCTAGCCTGCATAATTTTATGGGTAGTTACAGGAGCAGAGAAATGTCCTCCATAGGCCAAATTATGGAAATATTTCAAAAGTTGGTTCTGTTATTCTTTATCCACACAACGAAGGAAAACTCCATCAAGGCTCCTCTTATATAGGCCGTTGTCCCAGAAGATAAAATTTGCAGCTTTCAGCTTGATAGTCCTCCTTTTTTTATTAGATAGGTGAGCAGGACACTCACCATAAGTAAGGAAATGAGCAATACCTGAATACCACTCATTCGTAGTGGAGACAAAGAGGATTGTTGGTGTGTCTTCTTCTGATTTTTCATGCTCTGTTCCTTCTGGCTTGTTATCAGCGATTAATTTGCATAGGCTCTTTCCACGCACCAGCTTCATTGGTTTGATAACTAGATCAAACTCTTCGATTTTTGCAATCTAATTGCCACTTTTCATCCCAAACTCCTGCTGAGTTACTATGAATTTAACTGTGGTATCAGGAACCAAGGCAATAACGTGTGAATTCAAGATGTAGAAGTAGAAATGCTTCACTACTTTTACCACCACATAGGCATGCTTCTCCATATTTGAGTACTTCAGCTCATGAGCTTTAAGATGAAAGCTCATGAAATAAATGGGAGATTCTATACCTTCTTTATTCTGTTGAACTAAAATTTCTGAAAGTGTGTGTTTAGAAGCATAGCTATATATGGTGAATTCCTTATTGTAGTCTGGACAAACCAGAATTGGGGCATGAGCAATAGTTGTCTTGATATCTTGAAATGCCAATTTACCTTCTTCAGTCCAGCTGAAGGTGGCCTTTCCTTTCATCATGTTCATGATATGGCAAGTCTTCTCAGCAAACTCAAGGATGAACCTTCGTAAAAAGTTCACTTTTCTAAAGAAAGAGTGAACTACATTCTTACTTATGGGAAAAGTAAGATCTTGGATGGACTTGACTCTATCTGAGTCAATATTTATTCCTTCTCAAGACATAATGTGTCCAAGAAGCTTCCCTTTTGTCACTCCAAAAATAGACTTCTTGGGGTTTAAGGAGATGCCATTTTGGCGACAGCATTTCAGCACTTGTTGCAAGTGGCACACATGATTTGGGCGATGCTTAGAAAATACAGTCAAATCATCAAGATAAATGATAATGAACTTACCCATTTCATCTTTGAAAGTAAGGTCCATTGCTCTTTGGAAGGTGGCACCAGCGTTTATCAAGCCAAAAGACATTCTCTTATAAGCGAAGGTGCCCCTAGGTGTGGTGAATGCAGTCTTATGCTGGTCTGCTTCACTAACTTTAACTTGATTATATCCTGAGAAGTTGTCTAGCATTGATAACATCTTTGAACCAGTCACTGTCTGAAGCACTTGATCCATGATTAACAAAGGATAGTTATCCTTTAAGGAAGACTGATTCAAGTTCTTTTTTTCCACACAAAGGCAAATTTTGCCATTCTTCTTTCTCACAGGCACTATGTTGACAATCCATGTAGAATGATGGATTGGGAAAATGATCTTAGCATTTAACATTTTTTATATTTCAAATAGAATAGTACCTGATAACTTTGGATTGTACTATCTAGATTTTTCCTTGTAAAGCACCGAGTCAGTCTTGAGAGGAATGTCATGGCAGATTTCTTCAGGCCTGAGTGACTTCAAATCATCATAGGATTATGCTAGGATGTCCATGTATTGACAGAGTAGAGCAGTGAACTTGAATCTCTCATCAGGCGAGCAACACTTCCTAATGTTCACCATCTTGGGATCTTTCCTGGTACCCAAATTTACTTGATCAAACTCTTGGGAGGAGCTTAAATTCATTTACTACTATTTGATGAATTTGTCATGTTTGTCAAACAACTTCTCAATGGAGACCAATCCTTTGGGAATCTTATTCCCTTTCAGCTTTAGGAATTCCTCACCTGCATTATAAATTGACTCAGGGGCTGGTTCAAGTTGTTGAGGCTCACTACCTTCAAAATGAAGCTGTCCAAAGCTATCTTTTTGTTCCAGAAAGGCAATGATTTGGATATCATTGTTGAACACTTGCCAATGATTGGCATTATCAGGCACACTTGGTCGAAAGACCAGTTTAATAATGTACCTATCTCCTTTGAAGTCTGGGTGAGGAACCAAGAGAGTAGCTAAAACATCCAGTGCATCAACTCGATCATTAAATTCCCTAGGAATGGCAGAGAGGCTAAAAGCATCAAAGCTTTCAATTTAGTCCCAAATTAGATTGCGGTAGTGGCACAATCTCTTGTTCTTGGTTTGATACAACTTTCTTACCTAACAAACCACCAGTTTAACATCTCTTTTGGCATGAAGGAGTTTGATGCCTTTCTCTTGAGTAGCCCTCAATCCAAGCAATAGTGATTCATACTCAGCTGTATTATTGGTATTGCTAAACTATAATTTGTAGGACGAAGGAAAAATATCTCCTCAAAGAGATATCAGCACAATCCCAGCTCCTAAACTAGTAGAGGAGCAGTTGCCATCAAATTCAAGAATCTATACCTCATTCGACACTATGTTTTCTTTGGATTCTTCTTCATTTGGGGTGGAGATTCTTCCACATTTGCATTGCACTCCACCAATTCTTATGTTATTTCAGCTGAATTAATCTTTAGATTGACACCTTTAAGAGATTCAATAGGTGCTTCATGGACTTCATATGTAGATAGAAAGTAGTTACCCATGCCTGAAGACTCAAACATAATTTGAGCTTCAAGTGTTGATGTTTGAGTAACCACATATTTTGCTTCCTTCTCAGGGAGCAATCTTTTCATAACACCTTTGATAGGGATCCTTGCTTTAGATAGGTTCATGTTTAATTCACCTTCAATGTCCTTACAAAAATTCTGCCCAAGAAGGATGCCATATGATGTTGGGATGTCAGCCACCAAGACAGCCATCTTGATTCTTTTGTTTGGGAGCGCTGCAAATGCAAATTGGGCATCCTTAATTTGTCCCAGCAGAGATATTTGCTTGTTCTCTATGGAGAAACATCTCCCAAACATCTTGGTCAGTGTGAGACCAAGGGATTCTACCACTTTGGCAGGCATGACATTGTTTGAAACTCCAGAATCAATGATGTAATTATTCAGTTGATGTCTATTTATTAGCAATGAGACATAAAAAGGTTCAGTCCTACCAAGAGTAGCAAGAGGAGTAATGACAAGGTTGTTCCTGATGGGTGCATTCTTGGGGGAATCATGAGTCACTTTGGGAATTGTTTGTCTTACAGAGACATTTTGGTTCTTCACACATTGAACCAACTTATCTAATTGCTCAGGATGGGACTGCAAAAATTCAAATTTAGACATTTAAATTTTGGTTTTCTTTATATGGTCAATTATATCAAATGTTGGAAATGAACTAGGCACAGAGGATCGAAGTTCATCCTTTTGATTTTTGGGAGGGAGAGGACTGGATTGCAAATTTGAAGTAGAAGGCATAGGGATGTTTGGTGTACTTACCTTTCTCGCAATCATTGGGTCCTTTGGCTGGAAAGGTAGAGTGGTTCCCTGCTTAGCAATTGAAATTACTGGTTGAGGTCACTCCTCTACTTTCTTCTTATCAGTTGGTTGAGCTAATTGATTCTTGGATCGGGTGAATACAACATATAATCCCTCAGCTGCATTACCTTCACTTTTGGGTTCATCCTGATAATTTAGGAAACCAATGTTGGAGTCACCAGCTAATTCTTCTTCTCCCTCTGTGAAGAGATTAGCATCATCTTCAGGGTTTAATTTTGGCTAGAATGAAAAATTTGATGTTACCTCAAGATATCCAACTGTTGAGTTGGTTGGAGGTGCTTCAATGGCAAGGTTATTCCTCTGAGGGGAAGGCAATTTGTTTGCCCTTGATTCTTGGTAGCATTGCCTTGATATGACTGACTTAGGAATGTCCTCCTTGGTGCATCTTTGTATGAAGGAGAAGAGGACATTCCTTATGCCATTTGTTATCTAAGAGCCAGCAACTCATTTGCTAGCTTCTACACCATTGAATTAGTGGTGGTTGTAGGTGAGTATTCAGAGGAAGAAGGAGATTTACCTCTTTTTGGATCTCTCCTTATCTTTCCTACCAAGATAAGGTCATCTTCTACTTCAATAGCCAAGTCTTGAGCAGCCTCAAGGTCTATGTGGCCAGCACATCTCAACAGAAAACTCACTTCAAGCAGTTGTGAGTTGATGAAGAAGCATTTGAGGTTTTCAGGTGTTGGTTGAGCAATTACAGGAATTCGGTTTCTCAGCTTGTCAAACTTTGCTATGAAATCCCTCATAGGTTCATGAGGTTCCTTCATCTGTATGAGTTGAGCCAACAAGGTATGTGCATCTTCAGTAGATTTGAACCTGGCTTCAAATTTAGCTTTGAGTGTGTCCTAGTCAGTCACTGATCTAGCTTACAGATGGTAGAACCAGTCTGCAGCAACACCTTGTAATGTTTTTACAAAAATCCTGCCTACCACGTCCTCAAATTCCACTCCTATTATGCCATAGGCTATGTTGAAGGCTACAATGTGTTCATCAGGATGAAATCTCCCATCACCAAAGAATTTGGAGAAATTCTTCCTTAAGCTGCATGGAAGTTCATGTAGAGGTGGAGTGAGGTTGAGTGGGCTAAAAGAGTTACCCCAGGGGCCTTGAACTGCCATGATGGGATTATGAAAAGAGGGATAACAAATCTAGGTGGAGTATGTATAGGCAAAGCTCTGCTGACAGTAGAAAAAGTAGCTCTACCTTGTGTTGGTGTCCCGGTACGGGTAAGAGGAACACTCCTGGATCATTGAACTTGAAGTTGGGGAGGGAATAAGTCAAAATTTCTTTGATGCACCAACTCAAAGATAGGGTCAACAACACCTTGAACTCTCTGGCTTCTGGTATAGTGTTGGGTTGCTAGATTGTGAAACAAAAATGAAAAAGGATTGGTCTTGCTTCAGCTTGAAGCTTGAGGCTTCAAACTGCTTGTCCTTCCCTAGTGGAGTCGCCAAAAAGACTGTTGGATGAGTATTTTGTCAATTAGCTATCTGATGAGCAAAATAGGTCTTATCATCCACAACAAGGGAGATTAGTCAGTCTAGTGTGCAGGTTTACTACATTAGAGGTGGACAAATCTCTGCTCTCATCAAGGGGAGGTTCCTTATAAATATGCAGGAGCTATATACTATAGAAATAAGTAGAAAATAACACTTAGGGTAGGACTACACCATCCATCTCTCTTTTTTCAGAGATGATGTTAACAAACAAAGGAGAAAATCCTGGTGACAATACTAAAGGTACTTCTCTTCTTTCGAAAGTGATCTTGCAGCAAGGTGTAGGAGTTCTTTCAGGTAGTGACAAAGAACTAGGTAACAAGGGCATAGTAACCGATAGGATGAAATAGAACACAAAGTTTCGACCTCAACTGCCCAAAGAGTGAAACACAAAAAATAATGGGGGCACAAAGTCATCCTAGAACCTTCTACACAGAAACAAAAAATGAAAACACAAACTGAAAACAATTGTGAAAGCACAAAGTCTTCCTCACAGTTGGTTTCAAGACACCTTCCTGATTACTTCCACAAGTTCTTCTTGCTAGATTAAATAAACAAGAATGCTCCTAGGGAACAGACATGAGAACAATTCCCTAAAATAACACAAGATATAACAACACAAAGTCTGCAAGTGTCTTGCTTTCTCATTCAGATAAAATAATATGAACAATAATCTAAGCTCGAAGTCTTAGTATTTGCTTTTCAATTTGGGCAGAGTTTTGCTTCTGTAAAAAATGAAAAGTCTCCTTTGAATAATGAGAGAAATTACAATGTATAGCCACCAAGCAAGGCTTGGCACTCTTTCCCATGGGATGGCCCACGCTGTAGTCAATGCCTTCAATGCGCCTTCAATTTAGTCTAGAGGGCCATGCTAGGAACAATATCTTGCCTTAACTATGGCGTGCCCATCCATCTTATATGTTTCTTCTTTATCATGAGTTGTCTGGTCCTTTTTTTTATGTCTGTGCAGCTATCAAATTTGCCATTACTTCATGGAAGAAAAATAGGCCGTGTCCTTGATTTGGTGTGCTCAGATGACCACTTGATCCACTATTTCACCTACTGGAAATAACTCCCTTGAAGATATTTATGATCTTTTTGTATTTTTCTTCTCTTCCCTATGGTAATTTGGGCTCTCAAACTCTCTTTTTAGCCAGTTGCTTGGTTTACTTTTCAAATTTTGTGCCATATTCAAATATTAACGGATATTCCATTACATTAAATTTGACATCCATGGGGCCGTCAATGGCTTGTTGGCTGTTTGAACCATGTTGAACCATGAACCTTTGAACTTGCTAAATTTCCTAGGTTCAATGGTTCAGGTGATCTCTCTCTACTTCCTGGTTCAGTCCCTGCCTTTGTTTATTCGTTTCTTTGCTTTGTTTGGTTGAACCATCCTTTGAACTAGTCTCTGGAATCATTCATGTTCTTCCTTTGCTTGGGGCTATCTTTGAACCATTAAAATTTGAACTCTTTTTGTTTAAGGTTCAATCAGTTCATTGGTTCATCCCTCGTCCATCGCTTTCTTGTTCTTTCTAAGCCTTTGGGATGCCCCGAAGGGAAGGTGTCCCTTCGGGCTTTTCAAACAATCCTTTTTTGAGTGTCAAGTGCCCCCCACAAGGGTACCTACCCTTCAAGATATTTCGGGCAGCCTTCAGGCTTTAATTCCCTCAATGGGATTTTGCTTCTTCGATGGACTTTTGCTTCTTGATCTCCTTCAGACCAAATGTCTGAAGGAAATCTTCCTTGGCTTTGGCTTTCGAGCTTTTCCTTCAAACTATTCCTTTAGACAAAAAGTCTGAAGGAAATCCTTCAGACATTTTGTCCAAAGGAAAGGTTCCTTTCCTTAGCCGTTCATTTCAATCGGGATTCAATTTCTTCGGGCTTTCTTCCCGGGTGAATTCCTTCGAACAAAATGTTTGAAGGATTTTTGCCTTGGTCATTTTCTCAGGGAAAAACATTTTCGAAGGAATTCTTTCGGCCTCTTTCACTTAGTCATTTTTTTGAAAGAATTCTGACTTTGTTCACTTTTGCTCACTGCCCTCCACAAGGGAACTTGGCCTTGGTTCACTGCCCTCCACAAGGGCACTTATTCCTTTGGCTTTGAGGCAGCCCCTTGAACATGTCGATTGAACCAACTTTGGTTCAATAGTTCAATGGTTCAATCAGTTCAATCTCTTTATTTGACTAAGTCTTTTTTATCTCTTGAACCAAACGCATTGAACCATTTGGTCATTGAACCCATTGAACCAAAATGGTTCAAGGTTCAACAGTTCAATGGTTCAAAGCCTTTGTTTTTCGCTAAGTGTTTGAAGCTGTGGAACCTTAAAGCGGTTGAACTTGTTGAACCTTGGACAAAGCACTTAACTCTTGTCGACGACGTTGAACCTTTGAACCCGTTGAACTTGTTGAACCTTTTTGGTTCTAGGTTTAATGGTTCAATCCTTGCTTAGAAGGTTGCCGATGAACCCTTTTTGGTTGAACCAATCCTGAAAATGCTTAAGTGCTAGAAATTTGTTCTTTTGATTGAACTCACCTGTTAAAGCCATTGAACCCTTTGAACCTACTAGTCCCTTTACCGAAAAATCTTTTGAAATGAGGAATTTGAAAGCTCAGAACAAATTTTGAGAAGGGAAGAGACTATTTTGGTCAGCTAAACCAAAATAGTTCACATGTTGTCCCAAAAATTAGTGATATTTTTGGGGACAATGTTATTGATGTAAACCATACCCCAAGAGCATCTCATAGATGAATGAATTTACTCTTGATGAAGGGTTTGCTAAATATATTTGCAACTTGCATTGAAGACTAGAAAAATATAAAATCAATGACCTGACCATGAATAAGTTCCTAGATAAAATGCATGTGAATCTCAATGTGTTTGGTTCATTGGTGTTAAACTAGATTTTTGCATATTTATATAGTACTCTAGTTATCACAATAGATGATGGTGAGTTATCTGAAAGGAATGCCAAACCTGGATAGAATCCTTTGAAGCCAAATAGCCTCAATAGTTACAGTAACAACTCCCATGTACTCTACCTTTGTGGATGATATAGTAACAACATTTTGCTTTTTACTAGACCAACTGATAAGACTAGAACCCAAAGAAAATTTTTAAACAAAAGTGGACTTGTGATTTTAAGTATTGCCATCCCAATCTGAATATGAAAAACTAACAAAGTCAACCTCTATGCCAAATCTATATTGAATCTTGAATCTATAAGAGCCTTGAATATAGTGGAGTATCTATTTGGTTGCTTTCCAATGTATCTCATGGGGCTCCTACATGAATTTTGAAATAGTGCTTATTGCATATGAAATATCAGGTTTGGTATGACTTAGATAAATGAGGTTGTTAATAAGTTATCAATACTAAGTGACATTGACTAAAGGTGTAGAACAGTCAGCATCAATATTGATTCTTGATAGAAAGGTAGTCAAATATGGCTTATAATCAACTATGTGAAACCAATCCAAAAGATCAATATCGTACTTGGGCAGTGCAAGTGAAATCCCTAATTCAGAATGTGAAATCTTGATACTAAGTAATGCAAAAGACCCAAGTCTGTCATGTCAAATCTATCTTGTAAAGTTATCTTTGCAACTACAATAGATGATGAAGAACTCATGGTGATCAAAAGAACATCAACATAAAGGATCAATATCAATGAAGAATCATCCTACTACAAGAAATATACATTTGGATCTAAATGACACCAGGTGAAACTTGAAGCAAGGAGGAATGAATCCATCTTGGTGTACCAAGACTGAGGGGCCTATTTGAGGCCATTGATGTATTTCCTAAGTCTATAAACTAAGGATGAATCATGAACAAACCCAAATAGCTATTCAATGTAGATCTCCTCCTCAAGGTCTTCATGAAGAAAGACACTCTTCACAACTATCTGGTGCACATCCCAACCATGTGATGTGGTTATATTTAGTGTGAGTCAAATCAAAGTCATATTTGCAATGGGTGAAAATGTCTTTGAGTAGTCAATGTTGGCTACCTATGAAAAACCCTTGGTGACTAATCGTGCCTTGTACTTATCAATCAACTCATCTACTGGAAACTTAGTCTGATGTATCCACCTACATCAAACCATATTATTTCTAAAGGAAGCGAAGTCAAATCACAAGTGTGATATTTGATTAAGGGAGAATATTCTTCTTGCATATCACTATCCCACTCAGGTATGCCTGAAGCCTCTTAAAATGTCTATGGATTTAAAATTGAAGTAATGAAAGCACGTGGACCACTCTAATAATATTCTCGAGTATGTCTGTCATCGATTGGATCCCTTACCCAAGTACTTGCACTTTGAAGTTTTTGCCTGGCCCAAAAGGGCTTGGATGTGGGTGAGTCAGGTACTAACTCCTTATCCTCTAAAACATGATTAGAGGTGGATGTAGAAGACTCCCCATCACTATACTCATTATCATAACTAGAAGAAGAAGAAGACTCTAGCTCAAGAACCTGCTCTGGATGATCTGAGTCAAAAGAATAATCATCAAGTCTACGTGAATCCAATGAAGGAGAAGAAGTGTCAAGTGTTGAGTCTTTGGGACTCTCCTAAAATTGAACACTTCTCTCTATGAATAATGCATGTGTGGTTGGATGTAGAAGGAGGTACCCCTTGACACTATATGGATAGCCTAAAAATATGCAAGGCTTGGACTGAGGTTCCATAGCTTTACGTTTCTTCTTCAGTATGTGTGCCATAGCTGGGGATCTAAAAACCATAAAGTGCCTAACTACAGGTTTCCTTCTAGGCCAAGTTTCAAAGGGAGTTATGCCTTTAAAATCTTTGTAAAGAACCCTATTTTAAATATAACAAACATAATTGATGACTTCAGCCCAAAATTGAGGTGCCAAGGACTTAGAGTGAATCATACAGCTAGCCATCTCTTTCAAGGAAATATATTTGCATTCTATAACTCTATTCTATGAAGGATTGTAAGTAACTATCCATTATAAATCAATCCCCTCTATGGTGTAAAATTTCTCAAATCTGTTGTTGACATACTCATCTCCATTGTCAATTCAAAGAAACTTGATGGTTTTCTCAGGTTATTTCTTGACATGTGCCTTGAAGTCTTGAAAATATTTAAACACTTCATACTTTTGTCTCAAGAAGTAGACCCATGTGTACCTTGAGATTTATCATCAATGAAAGTGATAATGTACTTAGCTCTTATAAAATATAAAATAGGAAAAAGCCCAAATACATCATTACGTACTATCTCTAATGCTTGTGAAGCCCTCCAAGCATGACTTTTGTCAATTTTTTCTTCAAGATGCTTTCTAAGCGAGAAACCCTCACAAAGTCCCTTAGAGAATTGGAATAAACCAAACCTATGACCATGTTTTTTTGTTGAGTTTTTGTAGGTAGTGGCATTTAAGGTGGCCAAACTGCTCGTGCCAAATTTTTCTAACTTCATATGAATGAGTCAGAAATGTAGTTGGAGAAGAATCAGGTACAAAAAGTGAGAAGGTGTATAACCTAGATCGGTGATCTACCCTACCCATTACCACTATAGAATCACTATGCAACTCTCTAATTATGATTGAATCTGGTGAAAACTCTACCCTTGTATATTTGTTAATATGAGTGATTTGATACATTGATAGGAGATTGGTTGAAATATAAGGAATACTTAAAACATTATCGAATGTTTTTCTTTCCATTTTAATAGACCCTCTCCCTGCAATTGGTACAAAAGTGTCAGCACTCAAACTGATAGAGGACATGTTAAAAGGCTCAAAGGAAGAAAACTCAACTAATGAATAGCCGATGTGGTGAGAAGAACCCGAGTCAATAACCCATGAAGATGTTGAAGATGAATCTAATAGAAGAGCCGTGCCCTTATTATTCTATTTTCCCTTACCCTTTTCTTTGGTAGAATATTGGGTTGATGAATTATGTTTAACAAATTCAGGAACACTTATGTTATTTTTCTCTAGGAGATGAGCTAGGTGGTCTATTTGTTTCTTCATGTACTTCTGTTTATCATGCCCATTTTTCTTAAAGTAGGCACACTTAACCTTGTCTTGCTTAGGTTTATCATTGAAATATTTTAGTAGTAGTTTTGGTAGAGGTTGATTCTTTCTTCTTTTCTTGATCTTTGTTGTTCTTCTTCTTTTTCTCTTTATTTAAAGTCTTTTCTTTCCCATTCTTAGTAATTAAGGCTTGAGGTTTTGTGGATTTCAATGTTCCCATCTATATTAACTTGTCTTGCTCCCTGATTATGTCGTCAATAAAAGCATCTAAAGAGGGTATTTTCCATGTAGCATGCAAAACACTTTTAGTGGCATAGAAATTAGAGGCAAAGGCTACATAGTCAGGACCTAGTTTAGAGAGTATAAAAAGAATAATTTGGTCATCTTCTTTCTTTATCCCACATTCTTTCAATTGTAATCTCAAAGACTTGAACTTAGTGAAGACATCTTGAAGGGTGTCAAAGTTGTTAGGACTTAGGCTAATGAGTTAATTCTCAAGTTTGTGACTTCTCATCACATCTTAATCCTTAAATAGCTTTCCCATAATGGTCCTATTGACTACTAGACTTGCACCCTTGTGAAGGTAGTTTCAAGTCCTCATAATTTGAAGTAGCAGGGAGATAATCCTAGGTTGTGGGTGGACTAATAGGTGGATTGAATCTATATATTGTAAGGACTAACTCCCCTTGATGTATCAATCATGATCCCTAATCTACACTACCAGCTTGTAAAGGAAAAGGGAAGAAGGTAAACTGAAATGAAAACCTATCTAACTGGGGTGATGCACCAAAATATGACCTCCACTTGTGTAATATGCACTAAAAGGATGAATAAGAACATAAACTTGATTTCACTTCTCAAATGAGAGTTCTCCATACATCAATATTTTACACAAAGGCTTAGCTTGATGGATTATCTAAGGCACCTATTCAATAGGTCTCTCAAAGACACTAAATAAAGCTTGCACTTGACATACAAACAAGAGGATTCAAGCACACTATGCAAGTTGTAAGGATGAACTAACACCTGAAAATAGGTAAGGAGGAAAGGACAAGATAAGAGGAAGCATGAACTATCATTGTCATCTATCAATAAACCATGAAAATACACTAAACCAAGCTTTTAGGAGGCATGAATTATATTTTATTCCTTCAAAATAGGCAAGTACAAGTGTTTTCTGAGCATGGCCTTGCCACAACTTAGGTTAAGGATCTTTCAAATGCCAAAAAATTGGTTTACCATTGGAAGCAAAATCACTGGAGGGCTGAATCAGTGATGCAAGCAAATCAACTTCAATTCCAATTCTTCAATCTCTTAACCCTTCATGAATCATATAAACCATTCATTGCAATGAACAAATAAACAAGGCAAGATCAACAACAAATAACACATGAATTATGTGGAAAACCCTCTTGGGGGAGAAAACCCACTTTGAAAAAGCTTTGGACTACTATCTTATCACTATCTTTATTCAATTTAGATTAGCACCAACTGATCAAGGATCACCCACCCCACAATTTATTCAAGCACCCACTTGACCTTTAGCTAACACCAACTAGCTAGGAGGTTACAACCCCCTAGATGATTAAGCACCAATTCAATCACCTACAAACTGATCTGCACCTCTGATCTAATGTATTACACACTTGATTATGGTCTTATGTTTCTCTAACACCTGCAAACCTACCTTTATACCTCTTATAATTTATGGTAGTTCATACAAGCATAAATATGCCTCTTACATAGGCATATAATAACTCTTTCTCTTCTACACTCCTCATATGCTTGCCCATGACCTTGAGACCATTCCTCCTTCACAATTTGATCTTATTAGATGTAAATATAGTCTTGAAACATCATAAATAGTAGTCATACACAACCTATACATTACTCTTTCAACATATAATCAATGCACTTCTTCACTCTAGGTCATCTAGATAAACTACGCCTAATTATGCCTTGAATCAATACACAAACTAATTGATTACCTTTAGCACCATTGTTTGATATTCATGACATATTAAACATGTTATTTTAATGCTTTTCATTCCCTCATACACTTTTTCAAACCATCATATCATTCACTTCACTCTTCTATTTGTCTAACTAGCATAATGAGACCAAAATGGCCTTCTACATATGCATTATTCTTTCTCCAATCAATATTGGTCAGACACAACACTTTCCTTTACACTTAAGACTTCTCTCCCACTTGGATTAAAATAAAAATATATCTTAGGATATATGACATACAATATACATCAACTCATTAGGTCAACCATGCTTCAAATGTCTCAGAACAACACATTAGGCTTAAGCAAGACCTAAGTAATTAGCCCTCCATTAGGCCAAACATTACACTTAGGTGCCAATAACCCTTAACCAAAGATGGAACCATTTTAAATACTTTAACATAATGTCTTCCATGCCATATCTATGTATAACAAGTCATACAACACTTTCAAGATACTCATTTGCCTTAAGAAACCTCCTTTAGCCCTCAAGCCTTCAATAGGTCCCATGGAGACCTAATTCACCTTCATGTAACATTTTAAGCCACTATGGCCCAAATGGATCTTATCAATTACACAAACACCTTAAAATGCTTTACTTTCATCCTCTATTATCCTTTTCCATGCTTAGTAAACATCAAATCATTTGCTCATACTCTAAAACCTCCATTAGGCCTTAAAGACCTATTAGGCTTAATTAGCCCAAAAACATTGTCTTCACAAAAGAGGCTCAAACTAAATGAAAATAAAATTTACATGTACAATCCACATATGTCTTTAAATATAAATACCTTAATAACATCATCCAATCCATAAAACATCTTCATTCAACATTCAGAGGCTCATAAACACCACTGCAAGAAGCCTACTCAAACCTGCAATAATTACAGTCAAAAAAGTCAAATTTGACCTAAAATAACTACAACTCTATGGATATTCAAAACTTAAAATCATTTTGAGGATGATATATATGGAGTCTAATTCATTTTTTATTTTTATACCAACAAGATTTGATCAATACTTTGTCCACTACAATCATTTCTTTGTGTGATCAAGGAATTTAACTCAAAGGAGGAGGTTAGTATAGAGTTAGTCTTAAAAACAATGAAAAATGAACTCACTAACAATCTAACATCCCTTAGGCTTGATCATGGGGGGGAGAATATTAAATAAACCAAATGATAACTCAATAAAATGTGGAAGAAAATGAGAAATATAAACATAAAAACACAAATTTCTTACCCAATCCTTGATAGTCCAAATGGTAATTCAGTTGGCTTGCTCGGTTTATGTATAAGAAGTCTTCATCAATGATATATGGCTAACATCATCTCCTCTATGCACCATTGTTGAATGCTTGGCTTGATTTATGGCTTGATGGCTTTATTGATTCAATGGCTTGATGGCTTTGGCTCAATTTTGACATGGTAACATTATGCTTTTGCTTAATGAATGAAATCTTGCATTATAACATTACTTTGATTGAGATATTTAACTGAAGAGCTCTAGGATTGCTTTTATAAGCTTTCAAATTTCTTGGAATGGGTTAAATCTAACCATGCTTGAGTTTATTAATCTTGGTTGAGTTTGGCATATTCTTAGGATATTCTTTTAGATATTTTCCAAAAGTGACAACTCACAAAGGTAATGAGTGTGTTCTAGGATGTTCTAAGATGCTCTTGAATTTCTTTTTTAGTAATTGATTTAATTGATTTATTATCTTATAGGTAAACACAATTAGGATTTGAAATTGAGTTAACATGGTAATTAATTTTGATTAAGGTGTGTAAGTTAATTAATTATTTTTAAGCATTTGGTCATTTGTTTGATTTTGATTAATTCAATGTATGTATTTGTCTTGTTTAATTGATATAATAGGCCAAATTAATTTAATGATTTATTTTTCAAATTTGAGACTAATAGAAATTCTTAGTTTAAATGTTTGATGATTGGTAAGAATTAGTCTAATATTTTGATGCAAAGCCATTGGTGGATAAATTTACATGTCTATAGTTTGCCCCTATTTGGCAAGATGTTACAAGTTGTAAGCATTATAATGTCTTTTCAAAAAATAAAATGGTTCTTTATGCTTACGACTACAATGGTAATGATTGAACTATAACTTCCCCCTCAAAGGAGTGATTGATAAGTGGGTCGACAAATGATCCCTCAAAAGAAAGAAGCAAAATGAGGGGACCAAAAAAATGAAAATGATGGGGTGACAACACAGTGATTCACCCAAAGTTGGGCAAAATCACTTATAAATGCAAGTGAGATAGTGTACAATGATTTGTCTAAAGGTGGTTATAAGCATTGTACCATGATAGTGGCAATGTGGTATGATAACACAATGATTTACCTGAACAGGTGATATAATCATTGATAAGATGGAGCTACCCCAGCTATGATAGACAAACAAGAAAAGAAATTGGTGATAACACAATGATTTACCCCAGTAGGTGATATAATCATTGAGAATGCATGTGGGACATTGTATAGTGTTGATGTAGTATACCTCGATTATGAAAAACATGATTGATGGTTGATAATTGATAACTTGATATAGAGAAAAAAGATGAATTGGGATAACCTGCTAGTAGGGAGATGCTCGTTTGAACTAACAAAGGTTGAAATTCTTTTGTTACTTATTTACTCTATTTGGGATATGATTGGGATTATTGTTGCTGTCAGTGCTGAGGAGATGGTGATTCTACATTGATGTTGTAGACCTCTCAAATATGATTTTGCATTTGATGGTAGGCCTCATGACAGAACACCATGGGGGCTTGGATAAACTATGCATAAGGACTAACTCCCAATATCTGATACTCAATGGAGAAATATTACACCAATGATAAAAACCATGATGATAATGTAGACATTTGAATATGGATAGATTCAAGAATAGTGTGCAAGGAATCACCCAATGAACACACATAGAATGAATCAAGGCCACAATGCCGAAAGAAAACAAACAAAAAAAGAAAATAGACAAACAAAGAAAAAAATAAGACAAACAAGTGTTAGTCCCTATGTTAGTATAAACAATGCGACAAATATTGCCCCTAAAAACTAGGTGACAATTGAACAAACAAACAAGATGGGGGAATATAAGAAAAGGAAGGGGGTGACTGAATTGTCTCTATATGTGCTAGGCAAGTGGATGCTGCCTACATAGTTCCATGGATATGACAATCCAATAAAACTTAAGGCCAAATGTAGTTCTCTCAGGAAATGGGAAGAAAATGATGATTGATAGAAGACATGATGAATGTGATAGAATAATAGGGATGAACTCATAAAATGGCAATAGCGTAAGATAAAAGGCCAAAAAAGATGGGGAAACTAAGGAACGATTGATTTTTTTGTGACCTAGTGAGGGTTCCCAAAACCCTTAAGGCAAAGAAGTGGTAAATGTTTTTTTTGTTTTTTCTAAATGATTTTCAAATGTTTTTAGAATTTTTGAAGCATCTCAATTCAATAGAGAATGATGAGACACTAAAATGGTCCAAGCTTGGAAAATGACAAGAGTATTATAACTTGAAATGATGCTCTAAAAATGGTGAGAGCATTATAACTTGAAATGATGCTCACAAAATGGCAAGAGCGTGTCTGAAGTTGCTCATAAAATGGTGAAAGTGTGGCTAAAGAGGGACTGAGTTGACCTCAATGTGAATCAAACATGACCCACATAGTTCCAAAATGGCTTTAATTCATAGTAGTTCACCTCACATTGGAGGAATTTGACTAGTGTAGCAACCAATTCAAACAAAACAATCACATTTGGTATGATGACACAGTACTGTTGGGTGAATATTTTGTCGACCAGCTAACTAGTGAGAAAAATAGGTCTCTTCAACTACAACATAGGGAGATTGTTCGGCCAAAGTTGCAGGTTTACCACATCCAGAGGGGACAAATCTCTCCTCTCATCAAGGGGAGGTTCCCTGTAAATATGCAGGAGCTATATACTATATATATAAGCAAAAAATAACACTTAAGGGTAGGATAAGCCATCCATCTCTCTTTTTTCAGAGATGATGTTAACAAATAGAAGATAAAATCTTGGTGAAAACACCGAAGGCACTTCTCTTCTTTTAAAAGTGTTCTTGCAGGGAATAACAAGAGTTCTTTCAGGTAGTGACAAGTAACTGGTAACCAAGGGCATAGTAACCATCAGCCTAAGATGTAGTACAAAGTCTCCACCTCGACTACCCAAGAGTGAGATACAAAGGACAATGAGGGCACAAAGTCGTCCCAAGGTCCTTTATATAGAAACAAAATATGAAGGATAATGAGGGCACAAAGTCATCCCAAGATCCTTTACACAAGAACAAAAAGAAAACACACTGAAGGTGATTGTGGGGGCACAAAGTCTCTCCACTGTTGGCTTCTAGACACCTTCTTGATTACTTCCACTAGCTCTGCTTGTTAGATCAAATAAACAAGAACACATTTAGAAGACAGACATAAGAATAATCTCCTAAATTGATACAAGCTATAACAAAACAAAGTTTGCAAGTCACTTGCTTTCTCATTCAAATAAAATAATATGAACAACAATCTGAGCTCAAAGTCTCAGTATTCCCCTTTCAATTTGGGTAGAGTTTTGCTTCTGGTAACAGAAATATCTCCCTTGCATAATGAGAGAAATTACAATGTATAGCCACCAAGAAAGGCTTGGTGCACTTTCCCATGGGATGACCCATGCTGCAGTCAATGCCTTCAATGCGCTTTTAGTTATATCTAGAGGGACCACGCCTAGAATAGTGCATTGCCTTAACTATGGTGTGTCCATTCATCTAATATGTCTCTTCCTGAGTCTAGATCATCTAGTCTATCCCCTCTAACATCTGCGCAACTGTCCATTTTGTCTTTACTCCAAAAGAGACTAACAGGCCATGCCTTCAATGTTTTCAAGCTCAAAAATCTACTTTGTAGACTATTCTAGCTACCGAAATAATTACTGCATAGATATTTTCTTCTTTGTCTCTTCTTACTATGATTTGAGATCTCAGGCTATCTTTTCCCCTTTCTGGTTTTGTCTTTTCTTGGCATTTGAGCTCTCAGGGCTATATCCTCAGTCTTGATGGCTCTTTACACTCTTCCATCAACGATTCTTTCCTTTGGCATTTTGGCCTTTTGCATTTGGGTTTGCATTCCAGCTTTCAAAGATCAACAGCTATTCATTTCCATGAATTTGACATCTTCGGGCCCGTCATCGGTAGGAAACCAACGGATAGTTTGTTTCCCTAAATTTGATGGCTACGGGAATGTCACCAGACGTCTGGATGTCAATGGCTAGTTCGTGACGTTCAAATTTGACGTCTGCGGGCCCATCACTTTCCTTGACAATTCCTTCAGGCTTTCTTGTTTTGTCGATAGACTTTTGCTTCGGGCTTTTTCGTCAAACAAAATTTTGAAGGAATTCCTTTGAACATTTTGTTCGAAGGAAATGTTTCTTTCTCCAACTTACTGTTGGGATTTCCCTCAAGCTTCGGGCTTCATCCTTCGGTCAGGTCAATTCCTTTGAACATTTTATCTGAAGTAAATGGTCCTTAACAACTTTGTCATTGGAACTTTTTTGAAGGAATTCTCTTTGTCTGCCTTTGCTTGCTGCCCTCTGTAAGGGCTCTCAGCTTGGTTCACTACCCTTCGCAAGGGCACTCAGCTTGGTTCACTGCCCTTCATAAGGGCACTTTTTCCTTTGGCTTTGGGGCAGCCCCTTGAACCTGCTGATTGAACCGACTGATTGAACCAACTTTGGTTCAATGGTTCAATCCGTTCAATCTCTTTATTTGACTAAGTTTTTTTGATCTCTTGAACTAAATGCATTGAACCATATGGCTGTTGAACCATTGAACCCGTTGAACCTTTGAACCAAAGTGGTTTAATGGTTCAAGCCTTCTTCTCTTTGATAAGTGTTTTGAAGCTATTGAACCTTGAACCTTTGTCAAAGTGCTTAACTCTTGTCGATGATGTTGAACCTTTGAACCCATTGAACCAAAATGGTTCAAGGTTCAATGGTTCAATGGTTCATTCTTTGCTTAGAAGCTTGTCGATGGACATTTTTGATTGAACCAAGTCATTGAACCAACCTTGAGATTGCCTAAGTGTTGAGAGCTTGCTTCTTTCCTATAGAGTCCATAGAAATCAACCTGTGAAGTCTGTAGAACTTGGCCTGAAGAGTCCATAGTTTTTCTTCCTACAGAGTCCATAGATTTCTTCATGAGAAGTCCATAGAAACTGAGTATGTAGTTTTCTCTCAAGCCTTGAAAGAGTCCATAGAATCCCACCTGTAGAGTCCATAGAAATGAGCCTGTGGAGTCCATAGTTTCAAGCCTGTAGAGTCCATAGATTCAAGCCTGCAGAGTGCGTAGATTTATGAAAAGCTTAAAGAATGGAGGATTTGAATGCACATAACAATTTTTGAAAAGGGAAGAGAGGATTTTGGTCTGTAGGACCAAAATAGTTCAAATGTTGTCCCAAAAATGAGTGACAAATTTTGGGAACAACAGCTGGCTCCAGTTAGGGAACTTCTTTCAGTTAAAAACTTGGAATAGCTGAGGGGAGTAGAAAATAGAATCTCCAATGGCTTAAAGTATGCCATTGGGCTATGGAGTCATGCTACCCAAAAAAGAAAGGTGCCAAAAATGAAAATGAAAAGCACAAAGTAGAAACAAAGGCAATACAAATATACATATGTACATGTGAACTTATCTGATACTTCAAGAAATGAAGTGATTCAGACGCTGCCCATTGTGAGATAATGAAAATGGCATTTCATCCTGATAAACCAACAAGAAACCATTTTATCTCCAAAATCGGTGATGGGTGAATGGAACTCTCCACCAAGAATCATATTTCTTGTGCACTCCTTTTGGCTTTCTCTTCTTGCTCCATGGCAAGACATGGTCTTCAATCTAAAAACTGTAAATCTTTGCTCTCTTAGCAAAGAGTTCCTTTTGCTGACTTTGGAGCGTAGCAGTATGGTCCACTACCATAGCTTGTTTTTCTAGTTTAGTCCAGCACATGTTTTGATTGTCAGCATCAAACTCCTAACAAACTATCAGCTCAACATCTCCTTTGGTGTGAAGGAGTTTGACATCTTGGTCTTGAGCAACCTTCAATCTGAGCAACAGAGATTCACCTTCAACTATGTTGTTAGTGTTGCTAAACTGTAACTTGCATGGAGGAAAAATATCTCCTTGAGGAGATATAAACATAGTCCTAGCTCTAACATTGGTAGAAGAATTGCTGCCATCAGATTCCAGGATCCAAACATCATCAAAAACTAATCTTCTATCAAATTTCTCTTCATTGGAAGTGGAAGATGATTTTTCATCTGTACTGTGCCCTAGCAATTCTTTTGATGTCTTGTTTGAATCAATTTTTAGATTGCCACCTACAGGATTTCCATCTGTAGAAACATGAACACCCTCTGTGGTCAAGAAGTAATTACCCTTGCTTGAAGACTCAAATAGAATATGAGCTTCAAGTGCTAATGTCTGAATGACAACATATTTTGCTTCCTTTTTAGGGAGCAGCCTCTTCATAACAACTTTGATAGGGATCCTTACCTCAGATAGGTCCATGCTCAACTCACCGCCTACATCCTTTCAAAAATTTCATCCCAACAAAATGCCATATGAAGTTGGGATGTCAGCCACCAGAACTATCATCTTAATTCTCTTATTCAGGAATGCTCCAAATGCAAATTGGGCATCTTTGATTTGCCCTAGTAGTGGCACTTGTTTGTTCTCTATGGAGAAGCATTTACTGAATGGTTTGTTCAGTATGAGACCAAGAGATTCTACCACTTTGGTAGGGATGGCATTGTTAGATGCACTAGAATCAATGATGCAGTTGCTTAGTTTATGACTATTTATTAGTAGGGAAACATAGAAAGGCTCTATTTTTTGAGGGGCAGCAAGAGGAGTAATGATAAGATTGTTTGGGATGGACATGTTCTTTGGGGGATCATGAGTTACCTTTCTAATCTCTTGTCCTGTAGGGACGGCTGCATTCTTCACACACTCCACCAACCTATCAAACTGCTCAGGGTTGGCTTGTAAGAATTCAAATTTAGTCATTTGAATTTTAGTTTTCTTGACATGGTTGATTATGTCAAATGACTGAAATGGACTAGGAAGAGAGGATGGGAGTTCATCCCTTTGGTTTTTGGGAGGGGGAGGACCAATCTGCAAAGTTGAAGTTGAAGGTGCAGAAATGTTTGGGGTACTTACTTTTTTAGCAACCACCCCTTTGGCTGGAAAGGCAAAGTGGTTCCATGCTTAGCAATTGAAATTGATGGTTGAGGTCACTCCTCTATCTTCTCTTTATTAGCTTGTTAGGTTGACTGATTCTTAGACTGGGTGAACACAACATATGATCCCTCCACTGCTTCACCTTCACTTCTAGGTTCATCCTGGTAATTTAGGAAACCAATGTTGGAGTCGCCAGCTGATTCTTCTTGGTCTACTTCAAAGAGATCAACGTCATTTTGTTGATCAAACTCAGGTTAGAAAGATAAATCATGTTCAATTTCTAGATATCCAACTGCTGAGTTGGTTGGAGGTGCTTCAAGGGTAAGGTTCCTCTGTGGGGGAGGAAGATGATTTGGCTGCCCTTGATTCCTGACAGCATTGCCTTGATATGGCTGATTCTGAAATGTCCTCCTTGGCATATCTTGATTAAGAAGAGCAGGCATACCTTGGGCCATTTATCTTTTCAATGCTAGCAGTTCATTTGCCAGCTTTTGCACCATTTGATCAGTGGTGGCCATAGATGGATATTCAGAAGATGAAAAGGGTTTACCTCTATTTGGGTCTCTCTGTATCTTTCCTACCAAGATAAGGTCATATTCTACCTCAGTATCCAAGTCCTGAGCAGCCTCAAGTTTATGTGGTCAGCATGCCTTAGCAGAAAACTGACTTCAGGCAGTTGTGAGTTGATGAAGAAGCACTTAAGGTTCTCAGGAGTTGGCTGAGCAATGATAGGAATCCAATTTTTTAGCTTGTCAAACTTAGCAATGAAATCCCTCATCAGTTCATGAGGTTCCTTCTTCATTTGTGTGAGCTAGGCCAAAAAAACATGTGCATCTTCTATAGGCTTGAACCTGGCTTTGAATTTAGCTTTAAGTGTGTCCCAGTAAGTCACTGATCTAGCTTGCAAATGGTAGAACCAGTCTGTAGCAACACCTTATAGTGTCTCCATAAAAATCCTGACTGCCACGTCTTCAAATTCCACTCTTATTACACCACAGGCTATGTTGAAGGCTGCAATGTGTTCATTAGGGTGAACTCTCCCATCACCAAAGAATTTGGGTAAATTCTTTCTTGAGCTCTGTGGAAGTTCATGTAGAGGTGGAGTAAGGTTTAAGGGGCCAAATGAGTTACCCTAGGGGCCTTGAATAGCCATGATTGGATTATGAAAAAGAGAGATAACAAATCTAGGTGGAGTACGTATAGGCAAAGCTCAGCTAATAGCAGAAAAAGTAGCTCTACCTTGTGTTGTTGACCTGGTATGGGTAGGAGGAACACTCTTGGATCTTTGAACTTGAAGTTGGGGAGGGAACAAATCAAAATTTTCTTGCTGCACCAACTCAAAGACAGAGTCAACAACACCTTGAACTTTTTGACTTTTGGTATAGCGTGGAGTTTCTAGATTGTAGGATAAAAATGGGAAGGGACTGGTCTTACTTCAGCTTGAAGCTTGAGGCTTCAAACTACGCGTCCTTCCCTAGCGACTCTAGTTTTGTAGACCAGATAATATAATGGAGATGGAGGAAGATGCTAAGGCTATAATGATAATGGGTAAGACACAAAATGGAGTCATCGTAGTCTATAATGGATAGGGGTAGGGACTACTTCAATCTGAAACTTGAGGCTTTAGACTACACGTTCATCCCCAGTAGAGTCGCTAAAAACTATTACGCAAAGTTGGAAGGAAAAATTAACAATGGGAAAGCACTAGAGCAGCTCGTTCTTCCATAGTGAGATAAATGGATAAGGCTATAAAGATAATGGGTAAGACACAGGTGATGTTTCAATCTAAAGAATAAGGCATCAAATTGCATAAAATTATTGTGTCCCCAGCGGAGTCACCAAAAACTGTTGGGTGAATATTTTGTCGATCAGCTAACTAGTGAGCAAAATAGGTCTCTTCAACCACAACATAGAGAGATTGGCCGGTGAAAGTTGAAGGTTTACCACATCTAGAGGGGACAAATCTCTCCTCTTATCAAGGGAAAGTTCCTTGCAAATATGCAGGAGCTATATACTATATATATAAGCAAAAAATAACACTCAGGGGTAGGATAAGCCATCCATCTCTCTATTTTCAGAGATGATGTTAACAAATAGAGGAGAAAATCTTGGTGAAAACACTGAAGGCACTTCTCTTATTTTAGAAGTGTTCTTGCAGGGAACAACAGGAGTTCTTTCAGGGAGTGACAAGTAACTAGTAACCAAGGGCGTAGTAACCAGCAGCCTGAGATGTAGCACAAAGTCTCCACCTCGACTGCCCAAGAGTGAGATACGAAGGACAATGAGGGCACAAAGTCATCCCAAGGTCCTTTACACAAAAATAGAATATGAAAGATAATGAGGGCACAAAGTCATCCCAAGATCCTTTACACAGGAACAAAAAGAAAACACACTAAAGGCGATTGTGGGGGCACAAAGTCTATCCACAGTTGGCTTCAGGACACCTTCCTAATTACTTCCACTAGTTTTGCTTGTTAGATCAAATAAACAAGAACACATTCAAAAGATAGACATAAGAATAATCTCTTAAAATGATACAAGTTATAACATCACAAAGTCTGCAAGTCACTTGCTTTCTCATTCAAATAAAATAATATGAACAAATCTAAGCTCAAAGTCTCAGTATTAGCCTTTCACTTTGGGTAGAGTTTTACTTCTGGTAACAAAAATATCTCCCTTGCATAATGAGATAAATTACAATGTATAGCCACCAAGCAAATATTGGTGCTCTTTCCCATGGGACGACCCATGCTATAGTCAACACCTTGAATGCGCTTTTAGGTCTGTCTAGAGGGACCATGCCTAGAATAGTGCATTGCCTTAACTATGGCATGCCCATTCATCTAATATGTCTCTCCCTGAGTCTGGATCATCTGGTCCATCCCCTCTGATGTCTATGTAGTTGTCCATTTTGTCTTTACTCTAAAGGAGACTAATAGGCCATGCCTTCAATGTTTGCAAGCTCAAAAATCTACTTTGCAGACTATTCCAGCTATCGAAATAACTACTACATAGATATTTTCCTCTTTATCTCTTCTTACTATGATTTGAGCTCTCAGTCTATCTTTTCCCCTTTCTGGTTTTGTCTCTTCTTGGAATTTGAGCTCTCAGGGCTATATCCTTGGTCTTGCTGGCTCCTTACGCTCTTCCATCAATGATTCTTCCCTTTGGCATTTTGGCTTTTTGCATTCAGGTCTGCGTTCCAGCTTTCAAAGGTCAACGACTATTTCATTTCCATGAATTTGACGTCTTTGGGCCTGTCATCGATAAGAAACCAATGGCTAGTTTGTTGCCCTGAATTTGATGGCTGCAGGGACGTCACCAGACATCTGGATCCCAACAGCTAGTTCACGATGTTCAACTTTGACGTCTGCCAGCCCATCACTTTCCTTGACAATTCCTTCAGGATTTCTTGTTTTGTCGGTGGACTTTTGCTTTGGGCTTTCCTTCAGACAAAATTTTGAAGGAATTCCTTCTAACATTTTGTCTGAAGGAAATGTTCCTTTCTCCAACTTATCGTCGGGCTTTCCCTTGGGCTTCGGGCTTCATCTTTCGGTCGGGTCAATTCCTTCAGACATTTTGTCTAAAGGAAATGGTCCTTAACAACTTTGCCATGAGAACTTTTTTGAAAGAATTCTCTTTGTCTGCCTTTACTTGCTGCCCTCCACAAGGGCTCTCGGCTTGGTTCACTGCCCTCTACAAGGGCGCTTTTTCCTTTGGCTTTGGGGCAGCCCCTTGAACCTACCGATTGAATCGACTGATTGAACCAACTTTGGTTCAACGGTTTAATGGTTTAATTGTTTCAATCTCTTTATTTGAATAAGTCTTTTTGATCTCTTGAAGCAAATGCGTTGAACCATATGGCTATTGAACCTGTTGAACCATTGAACCCGTTAAACCTTTAAACCAAAGTCATTCAATGGTTCAACCGTTCAATGGTTCAACCCTTCTTCTCTTTGATAAGTTTTTTGAAGCCATTGAACCTTGAACCTTTGTCGAAGCGCTTAACTCTTGCCGATGATGTTGAACCTTTGAACCCATTGAACTAAAATGGTTCAAGGTTCAACGGTTCAATGGTTCATTCCTTGATTAGAAGCTTGCTGATGGACATTTTTGATTGAACCAAGTCATTGAACTAACCTTAAAGTCACCTAAGTGTTGAGATCTTGCTTCTTTCCTGTAGAGTCTGTAGAAATTAACCTGTGAAGTCCGTAGAACTGAGTCTATAGAAATGAGTCTGTAGAACTTGGCCTGCAGAGTTTGTAAATTTTCTTCCTACAGAGTTCGTAGATTTCTTCCTACAAAGGCCGTAGAAACTGAGTTCGTAGTTTTATCTCGAGCCTTGAAAGAGTCCGTAGTATCCCGCCCGTGGAGTCCATAGAAATGAGCCTACGGAGTCTATAGTTTCAAGCCTGCATAGTCTATAGATTCAAGCCTGCAGAGTGCATAGATACCTAAAAAGCTTGAAGAATGGAGGATTTAAATGCATAGAACAATTTTTGAAAAGGGAAGAGAGCATTTTGGTCTATAGGACCAAAATATTTCAAATGTTGTCCCAAAAATGAGTGACAACTTTTGGGAATAACAAGTACGACACATGAATGGCTAGGTGATATGTCAAGGCACAATAAAGAAATGTTTCCCCTAATTTTCCCATAGATTATTATAACTGGGATACAAATAATAGATGAATGATATCAATTTTCTCTAGCAGGTGATATAATTAGTATCAAGACTGGTGAATATGGATTTGCCCCTACAAGTGATATAATCAGGCTCACATAAACAAACTTGATAAGAAGGGACTAAGAAATGAAGGATGTAACTACCAAAACTTCTATCATACTACTCCAAAATATTGCCTCTATCTAAAATGCTTGAAATAACTACTGAAACTAATCTAATTCTGTATGCTAAAGACATGAAACCAATGGACGAACCAAGGTCAAATAGGGTAGGTTGATAGGATTTAAAACATGTTTGGTCGAGTAGGAACAGAATGGTAAAATGGTATGATAGGATGGCCTTGCTTAGGATACTGATGGTTTGATTCATTGGATAGAATAGTAAGAGGGTTTCCCCCAAGTGGTAGGGCAAAGGAAATGATTATGCAACAATGAAAAATGGATATGTGATAATGAAAAATGGATATGGCAAATTGAAATGGTATGGTACATGTTTTTGGTTGATGATGGTCATTTGTTTTTAATTTTTATGGCCTAGGTATGTGATTATGTTGTTCCTATTGATGTGGAGATGCACATCTTGATCAATAAATGATACAACCAAAATAGACAATTATGTTAATTACTAGCCCACACCTTGTCTAAATAGCTTCTCCATCAAGAATTGGTTGTAGATTTGGATGCCAAGAATGTTGTTGTGATATTTATTGGTCGTTGATGTTGTTTCTTTCAAACTTCAAGACAAGGTATATTTGAAACCTCTATAAATGAAAGTGCAACCATGGATGGTAAAGCTAGATACATGTTAGATGGTAGGTTTGAGTGGGAAATGTAATGATGGAGGATAATGGAATGAATAATAGATGGGAAATAAATGAAGATAAGATTTTTAGGTACACACAATGTTGATTTTGGATTTGACATAACTTTAGATGTGGTGAGGCTGAAGACTTCTAAATATTCTCTCAATAAAACCACTAGATTTTTCTATTGTTTGGGCCTGAGAGTAGCTACCATCTGATTAGGATATAGAGTGGAAGCTATTTTGATTTTATCTTTGATAATGTCATCATTAAATAGTTAAGAAATTTTGTGCTTAGTTATTGGCACCTCGAAGAAGTTTATACCAATGTAATTGTCTTCATTATCCTGTAGAGCCTCCAAGAAGGTTTCACTAAGTAACATTGACTTTTGACTTTGATTGTCCCCTAGCACCTCCAAAAAGGTTTCACTAGAAGATGTTGAGTTTTGAATTTGATTACCCCCTAACACCTCTGAAAAAGTTTTGCTAAGAGAGTGTTCTTCTATTGTATTATTATGGTCTTGGCCTCCTTACTTTTCTTCATCTGATATGTCACCATGTAGTAGTTCAACAAGGTGTGATTCTATCAGTCCCAATCAATACTTGTGGGAGGTGTAATGTCAATGATATGGCTATGATGGTTGATGGTAATAGTGTGTGGAATGGTGATGGAATTGGGATAGGCTACAAATCTTTATAGAAGATACTAGGAAAACTCATTTCTATGCTTAAGTACTCATCCTCAAAAACCGTAGAAGGATTACAAATGTATTCAAATTAATATATGAGGCATACATAACAAATGTTGTAACAACCATGAACATATTTTATTTATGAATCTGATTCTGACTCAAGGCACTCTGGATCTGATGTTGAGACTAATGTTGATTCTACTTCTGATGCTAAATTGAATGTCGGTTCAAGAATAGAACTTGACTCTATTTTTGATTCTTCATCTAATGGGTACTTTATTATAATGATGTCTTGTTGAATGCTTGGTATTGGATAAGTAATGACTTGTGATGGCATAATGGGCTCCACAAAGACTAGTTTGTCAAAATGAGACTCCACAATAGCGAGAAAAAGGTCAAGAGACAACTCCTTAAAGACAAGCTTTTTAGAGGGAGGCTCTTGAAAAATAGGCATATAATTGAGGTAATGATTTTCCCAAAGGCAATTATAATTTTTAAAAAGTGACTCAACAAATATTGACTTATTAGAGTGAGAATCCTTGTTAATAGGTATAATATCAAGAGGTGATTCATCATAAATGGTTGGTTCAACAAAAACATGGCTTCTTGGTTGGTCATATTGGCCTTGGTTTATAATAAATTGTAAAATAACAATTTTGAACATAGCTTGGTCTTTGAATGTTTGGCTCAATTGGATATTTAATGATTGGATTGGTTGGGGTTGCAGTTGAATGATTCGTTGGGGTTGTGATTAGATTGGTTGAGGTTTTGGTTGGATTGGTTGGGGTTACAGTTGAATGATTGGTTGAGGTTTTCTAAATTTTGGAACATATGTCAATAATTCGACACTAATCGATGGTTTGATAATGGTTGGGCATTGTGGAGCTAGATTGCTCACACGAGCCGAAGGATGAAGTCTTGAAATGTTAACAACAAGGTAGTGTGGAGATTGATTTCTTACACAAGCCAAAGCAATAGGTCCTAGGATGATAAAAAGGTGTTGTGGAGCTTTATTGCTTGTAAAATCTAAAGGATGAGGTCTTAGTATATAAATGGTTGAGTGTTGTGGAGTCTGGTTGCTTGCACAAGCTAAAGGATGAGGTCCTAAAATGGTAATGGTATTCCTTGGATGTTGTAGAGCTTGGTAGCTCATATAATTCGAAGGAGGGTTAGGGGTAGTCGATGATTGGAGAATGAAATTACATCGTGGAGGGTGATTTCTCACCCAAGCCAAAACATCCAAGTCTTCCTCATAAACCATATCATCCCAATCAAAGTCTCGAGTTGGGTCATAAGCTAGTTTTTTACTATGTTCTATGTATTGATCATTATAAAGATGGTATGAATCTATCTTCCAAACAACATTGTCTATAGTTGGGCTTATAACAAAGTCCTCCTCACAAGCCTCTTCATACCAATCAAGGTCTCGAGTTGGATCATAAGTAGGCATTTCATTATAGTCAATTTGTGTGGCCATTCTATCATAATTTGGATTATATGTGACTCCACCATAAGTGTAGCTAGTCATATCCACATAAATGACAAAAGATCCAAAAACAAAAAGGCTTAGAATTTTGGGAACTCTAAAAAGTAATTTCCAATGGACAAAAGGTTTAAAATTGGTCTAACTTGGTCGAAAATGGAGTTGTATCTCCAACGTGGTCTAAAAATGGAGATGTATCCCAAAATGGTTTGTGATAGAACTTGACATAAAATAGTCTAAAGTCAAATGTCTTACACACAAAAGGTAAAGCATATGAATAAAACTGGTATGTCAAAGTATATGCCGAAGTGTTCCAAACAAGGTCTAAACTAGGAAAGAAAAAAGTTGAGTTGCTAGGGCTTTCATCCAAATGTGGAGTCAAAAATTAAGCTTAAACAAACATGATTTGCTAGGACTTTTGTCTAAATGGTGTCAAAAGCTAGACTTTGAAAAAAGGCTAATGTGATTTGATTTAATCTAACAAGGTTGGAACAACTTTGACATAGACTTGACAATGAAATCAAACATAAACACGATTAGTTCGTATAAGCCATAAGGCAAAAGACACCTGGAGAAAAGATCATGTTTTTCAAAATAAAGGCACAAATAGTCATTAGGATAGGCTGAATGAACAAATAAGTGATAGTTTTCAAATTTGGGCAATTGATTAACCTAAGTTATGTAACTCAAAAGAGAAATATTTGTGTATCGACCCCTGTGAAGCGAGGCCTAAACAAAAATCAATCAATGTTTGAATTTGAACTTGGAAAGATTAATTGAAAAATCAATGGTTGAAAATTATGATAGGACTAAACAAGTTAAACAAGATTGTACAACATGACGGTGCATAAACAAGGTCCAAACGGCATACATGACATGGTTTTATTGAATCGAAACAATGGTTTTTGATACAAGGTCAAACAAGTATTCAAATAAAATGAGTAACCTAACGATGTAAGCATGCTCTAATGATGTGATCAATATTATGTTTCAAAGACTCAAAAGTTCAAACTTGATAATGATGTGGGCAGCATAATGGTACCCAATTCATTTAAGTGACACACACAAATAAGTTTAGCAAAAATTTTGAGGCACAAGTGTGGTGTAAAATGGCCAACATAACATTTCTTTAAGCATAATAATGATGTACAAATAAAATGGTTTTTGACAATGTTATAAACAAACAAACAAGTTTTAGTCTCAAAACATACCAAGTAAAAATGACAAAAATACACTAAGTATAATCATCCAAATCCTAACAAGGGTATGGCAATGTGGGGTTAACTAAAAATAATTGATTTTTGATAATTTTAGATGCATCTCATGTCTACAAACTTTCATGTCAGCAAAAAAGAGAAGCAACACGTCATTTGGGTTCACATCATATGGCTTGTTGTAATAAGGTCTTGCCCTTTTTATAACTACTACATCTATCGCTTGCTCAATGTAGTGAGATGTCCAACATGCTCAAATGTCTTGGGCTTAGCCTCTACTAATGGACATGGTTTAAGAACTCAAACCATCATCTTAGTGAGGGCATCCCAATTTATATACCCCCCTCATGGAGAGAGGTTGAAGACGATGTCGGGGGATAAAACCATCATCTTAGTGAGGGCATCCCAATTTATATACCCCCCTCATGGAGAGAGGTTGAAGATGATGTCGGGGGATAAAGCTTCTCTAAAGAACTCATGGGAAGTAATGAAGTCCCCCTCACAAGCTAAGATACATGAAATAAATAACACAATAGAAAGACTTTATGGTCACCTTAAGATCACCCAATACTATTGTGATTTTTTTGGGAGGGATTTAAACGATGTTCTTTCTATGCCTTGGACTAGGCTCAAAGTGCAATGAGATGATGCTTTTGATCCCAACAGTTTTTTAAAGGGGATGGATGGGAGAGCATACACGCATGTCTCTTTTTGGTAAAACATACAATCAACAAGCAAGCTTGCAAATAATTGAAGTGAGGTTAATTTCATTACACCAAATTGAAAGTGTTTGATTAGATTTGTTACTATCCCCTTGACTTTAAGATGCACAAATGAAAATAATTGCAAATCACTCAAAAAAAATTGACACTTTTGATCCCAAAAGTTTCCTAAAAGGGATGAATGGGAGAGCATACACACATAACTCCTTATTTAATCAAATAAATTTAGTCTAAACAAATAATAAAAATAACTTGCAAAAACTTTGAAGTGTATTAAATTTTATAGCATTAAACGAAATGTGTGGTGGTGTTCTTTTAGTGGTGTTCTTTTAGCCCCTTAGTTTTAAGTTATGAACTTTGAAAGAATAATCAAAACATGTAACACAAACATGAGAAAATTTATTTTTAAACCCAAATTAAAATGCTTAATTCATTTTAAAACATCATAAAAGAAGTGTGAAACAACTAATTAAGCTTGTTTTGAGGATCTTTCAAATGGGCCTTGCAAAAAAAAGGTCGGCGCTTTGTTTAGCCTTGAAGGTTATTTATCAAATGAGACAAGCAACCTTGAAGGGAAAAATTTGTCGACCCAAAGGCAAAACCTCAATAAATTAAACGTGTTAGGTAAGGCAAAGGTTAGTAAAAATCTCAATAAATATCAAAGAAACAAAACCTATGAAACATGCAAACAACAAGATAGAAGGTTAAAACAAATAAAATCAAATACATAAAACATAAAAACTTTTAGTTAGTATTTTAATCATAACTTTTAAAATATACATCTATTTGTTACAAATTTTTTGAATGTTGTTTATAGGTATAAGAAACACCTCTCTAAAAAAATTTAAGTCAAAATAGTGAATAAAAAAAAGTTATTAGCTCTGTACTAACCATTTTTACCAAAAAATTAGAAAATAAAAAGTGACAGTCACTAAAAGAGTTATAACTTCTAAACTACAGATCAGATTTTAATCAAATTTTGAAAGCATTAGGATGAAATTAGTAAGAAAAACCTATAAAAGTTTCATAAAAAATAGTAAATGGATTAAAAATAATATCTATTTTAACTACTATTTTTATTCAAAGATGTGGGGTGCGCAATCTTGTCCCACTGAGCGTGTTATTTGTGATCAAGGAATTTAACTTAAAGGAGGAGGTTAGTACAGAGTTAGTCTTAAAAACAATGAAAAATAAATTCACTAACAATCTAACATCCTTTATGCCTAATAATGAGGGGAGCATATTGAATAAACTAAATGAGAACTCAACAAAACATGAAAGGAAATGAGAAATATAAACATAAATTCCTTACCCAAACCTTGATAGCTTCAAATGTTAATTTGGTTGGCTTGCTCAATTTATGCATAAGAAGTCTTCATCAATGACATATTGATAACATCATCTCCTATATGCAACATTGTTGAATTTTTGGCTTGATAGCTTTGGCTCAATTTTGGTATGGTAACATTATGTTTTTCCTTAATGAATGAAATCTTGCATTATAACATTTCTTTGATTGAGCTCTCTAAATGAAAATATTTAAGCTTGCTTTTATAGGCTTTCAAATCTCTTGCAATGGGTTAAATCTAATCATGGTTGAATTTATTAACCTTGGTTGAGTTTGACATATTCCTAAGATATTCTTTTAGATATTTTCCAAAAGTGATAATTCACAAAGGTAATGAGTGTGTTATAAGATGTTCTAAGATTCTCTTGAATTTTATTTTTAGTAATTGATTTATTAGTTCATGGGTGAACTCAATTAAGATTTAAAATTGATTTAACTTGATAATTAATTTTGATTAAGGTGTGTAAGTTAATTAATTTTTTTTAGGCATTGGGTCATTTGTTTGATTTTGGTTAATTCAATGTGTGTATTTGCCTTGTTTAATTAATTTAATAGGTCAAATTGATTTAATGTAAGGTTATGAAGCCAAATTTGAGACTGATAGAAATTTTTAGGTTAAATTTTCAATAATTGGTAAGAATTGGTCTAATATTCTGATGCAAATCCATTGGTGGCCAAATTTACATGTCTACACTTTGCACCCTAGTTTATCCCAAAAAACACACATTCAATAATAGTCAAATCTCACATGCAATAAATAAAATTGCATGATGAATAAAACCTCATAATCAATTTTCTTGTATATCCCTTTAAGTCCTCTACCACTTTGGTTTTTACACCATCATCAAATTCATCCATTATCAAAAGTTATAAATAAAATACTACTGACTGGATTTCTTTTGTAAATTCAAGCATTTGAATTTCAACGGTCATTTGATATTGCAAATTTGACTATGGAAAATAGTGAAATCTGCTTGTGAGACCGAATTTTCACCAGCATAAATTTTAATATACACCATATCAAGACCTAAAATTTGAACCACATGATCTAGGCACAAATCTGAACAAACCCATGTGACCACTTTCTTTTGACACCTTCACGCGTGTTATGTTAATTTCATCAATCTGCTTACTTAGGAAGTTTTGCCAACTTGATGAGGATAACCTAGACCATCAAAATACTGATATAATGAATTACTTTCACTTCCATAAGTAACTCAAGCACTCTTGACACTTCATATGACCCCTCAAACATGGTCAATCATCTCAAAGACCTGCACACATGATATGCACTCTCAAATCCACTTTGAACCTATCACTTTGTCATTAATTCATTATGTACTAAGACCACCTTGAAATTAATGAAAATAAATGCATCTTAAGGGCATTCTCAACACTTACATATAGACAAAATGAGATAGAGGAGAGAGAAGGAGACAAGAGCCCCCAAAACTATGAAATATGACATTTTATTAATCCTTCTTGAAACCCAACATAGCATTATTTTATTAATTCCTCATTCACCTTTATAATATGGCATATATATTTATGTGAGACATATTTATAAAATTTAAGGAGTCATGAGCATTCATTTTTGGTCTTTGAACAACACAAACTCCTAAATCTATGCTTGCACACCCTTATATCCTTGGTCAAGAAGTCATTTCCTTGAAAATAGGCCTTGATCTCTGAGAGTAGGTCATAATGAATTGATGAAGTCTTTATTTTAAATATTATTTAAACCATTAATGAGGTTTTCACACCTTTTTTGGACTCTTAGAAGGTCTAAGATGCTTGTTTCACTTCTTCCACACCCTAGGCATTGGAAGGAGAAAAGCTCTTTTTTGAGTCCTTAAGACCTTTTCTAACCTTTAAAACCTTATCAAAACTTAATTTTAATTTTTCCATACTTTAATGTGGCATTTAAGGTGAGAAGGATCCTTTAAAATCCTTTGGAAAATTCCCATGCATCATTAAGTACTTGAAAACACTTAATTCTTCCTTATGAGCAAAAAGCAAAGGAGAGAGAAAGGAGAGTGTTGCATTGAACCAAGAAATCTTCCATCATGGATGGATTTTAAGCATGACATCAGACCTATAACAAGGCACTTGGAGCCATCAAGTAGTCCAAAAGACATCATTTTTCTCATTTTGCTTGTTTTAGCAACCCTTCCTTGTAGCCCTAAAACTTGCAAATATCCTTATATAAAATATTATACGAATAAAATTTAAAACCTGGGCACATTTTTGAGTATCATGTATCACCTTACAACTCCATACAAATTTTCATGATTAGATTCCAAGTGAAAGCGCCTCATTCTTCATTTTCTTCTCCAAATTAGGTCTAATTAGCACTCATAGGCCTAAAAAGATAAATCTTATTGTTGGGAGCTCACACACATGTGAAACTAAAAAAAAACATTTAATTCACTTTACCTATGCTATCACCATGCTCCATGTTAAATTTAGTGGTTTGGAACACTATGTAGGTATAAGAACCTTGAAATGGCCATTGGCAAGCTTGCATTTTTGAAGAATTTTCTAATTGGCTTGAAAGACTTGAATGGTTTGGGTACTTCTGAGTGCTTTCCTTTGAATTTTTTTAATATGGATAGGTAAAAAAAGTCTTGAATTACCTTCTCCATTGATTTGTATCATTCCACACTCTTTAGATCCTCTGTTTTAGCTCAAAAGCATGAAAAAGTACAATTCTTTGAACTATTTTATACAAGTGAAGGTGCAAAACAAATACATGTATAGGATAATTTGATAGTATACTAAAAACTATGGTAGGTTTTAGGAGCAAATTTTGGTATTTGAGATGTTTTACAAGTGATTCCAGGGCATTTCATGGGCTTATGAGCTCAAAAACTCAAAACTGTTCAAAATAGGCTCTTTGACAGCTTGAAGTGGTTTTAAGCCTTTCTATAGTGCTTGGGAGATTTAATTATATTAATTTACTCTCATTACTCTTTGGGTGGATCCTACCCTTCTTTTGAGACCATTCTTAGCCTTTGATTCACTTAGAAACTCTTTAAATTAGTTTGGGAAGGTCTGGCACCTTCTAAACTCAGGTAGGTCTAGGGGGTCTTTTTGTTAATTTGAGCCTCTTGGAGTCTTGTTTACCTTTTAAAACTCACTAAAAACATTTTGGTGGATTTTATACAAACTCTTGGGCACTTTTACATACATAAATCCTCCTTTTGACCTCTGTTAAAGGCTCTTTTAGACCTGGTTTTGAGCACATACTTTATTAATGAAGATATGAAAACTTGGTTTTTTATATTGAAGTATATTAGGAAAATGAGACCAATTTTAAAAATTTAGGGACACCAAAACATACCTAAATGTCAAATTTCAAGTCATTTCATTGAGTAGAACTCAAAAAATGCATCTTTTGGGGTTCCCTGAACTTGCCTTGTCAAATTTCTAAGCATGTGTAGGTCTGTGTTTTGTCATTTTCTCAAGTTTTATGAGGTCCCCATACTTAATTATTTTTTAATTATGACTATTAAGGACAGCCAAAACTATTAAAATCACTATTTTTTCATTATTAACAATTAAAACTAAATAAAATCACATATTTAACCCTGTTGCACACTCAAAAATTGTGAACTGCGAGACATAGGGAGCAAGAAATAGGTGAATTTTGAGATCTATAAGGTCTCAAGACCTCATTTTTTTTGGGTACCTATAAATACCCATACAAGAAGTCCAAGTATTAAATTTTATCATTCAATTCTTCAAGTGCCTCAAAAACACTTTTTCTGATTATACCCACTTGCATGCCAAAATCCTGAATTTTGTAAATTTGCACCTCTTCATGTTTAGCCTTGAAAATATTAATGTGATCACTCTCACCAGGTGTGGGAAGGCTGAAAATAACCTTAAATTTCCTTAAAAATTCTCCCATGACGTCAAAATTTTCTATCAAACCTTAACTCTTCAAAGGAAAACTTTTGAGCTCTAATGGTGATTGTCAACATACAAACATAGGACTGTGATAAAATAGTGGATGATTCCACTATTAGTGTTAAATAAATAGTGTCATGGGAACTTATAAACACTCATTATCACCACTCCTACCAAGTTTCATATCTAGATTATGCCTATAGAGGCCTTAAATCTCATTTTTCTCAAAACTGGCTAATGGGTTGCCTAAGTGAATGGTTGTTTATGACTGCAAGAGGTCTATAACAAAATGTTAGATGCTTCCAATGATCATGAAGCCTTAATAATGGAATATAAAGCTTGATATACTCACCATGATCATGCTCACTAAAAATGAGAACCTAACTCCTCTTGTAGATGCCCCGAAATCACAGATTTCTCAAAAGTAGAAATGGGTTACTTGTGTGAATGACTTAGAGAGTGCCTCAGATATGTAAAAAAATAGAAGAATATTCCCTTTTTATCTAGGCTAAATTTATGTCATGACAACCTAACCTAGGTAATAATGACCCTCTGTACCAAATTTGGATGTTAGATTACCTCTCTAGCATCTTCAACCCTTCAAATCTTCTCCAAATTAACTCTCAAGCTTATGACTGTGTATACAGTCTAAAACCATTTGATCAACCTTGTTTATGATTTGATTTCATCTTATTTTTGTGTGGAGTGTTATGATATCACTCTTATAAATGACTTTGGCATAACCATCTAGTTATACAACCTTGCAACCTTCATAACGATATCTCCATATGATGCTTGTGAGAGCACACTAGGTCAATGAACTTCTTAACACTATTATGTGTATATAACCCCTAAGAGATGATCATAGTATATTCAACACATCATATACACCTTTCTCAAATTTAACTCAAACTTTCAATTTTTTTAATAATTTCCAATCACTATGCCATTCATCTCATTGTATCATGGTTTCTTCTTCATAGCTTCAACGGATCTTTTTTAGAGCTACCCGTAGCATCTTCAAAGCTTCTTGTGGTATATGTAGAGTATTTTAAATGTATGATAAGGTACATAAATATGAAATTGAGGTTTATCCTGGTCAGATACTATCAAAACCTTACAAACCCTTCTTTAGAGGTCGTAAAATGGTCAAAATTGCATGGAAATGAGTCACGAAGTTAGTCCAAAATGTGATCAACCTGATTGTTCATATGTTAGGCATAAAATGACCTTTACACATGTTATGAAACTCATCAAGACACTCTATACTCTTCTCACCATTGAAAATGGCTTGAAAGGGTCAAAAAATGACTAGACAAACACAAGACAAATGAAGGACAAAACCTCAATTCACCTAATCAACCTTAAGACCTGTTAATCAAGGCTTCAAATGATCAATTTAAGAATTTTTCAAGACTAACATAATTGCCAACAAGATAAAATAGCATTTCAAACAAAGTTTTGATTGATAGGGGTGACATTTTAACTTGTGAGGTCAAAATTGTCAACATTTTGGTGACTCAGGTGGGAAACATTCCTGTTATGCTTGAGAACTAAACCGTTTACATTTCTTTTGGACTCATATAACCACACTTAAATTTGGAAATAATAATGACAAATTTGATTCATGACTACAAGACTCTTTTGACTTGAAATAAGACTACTTTTTCCTCCAAAACAAGGAAGGAAACACAAAAAACATTGAAAACTAACTAACAAAGTAAATGTGCAAATAAAGCACTTATTTGAGACAAAACATAAACAAACTAAGACTTACTGACTATGACAAAGCATGATCCACCTGGATAAAAAGGGAAATTCATGAACTCACTCCTTCCATGAGATGATACAAGTTGTAAAGTAAAGTGTTTATTGAACAAGACCTTTGATGAGCCACTCTTCTTACCTACTAACTCTCTTAACATCTCCTCAAGTGAGTCGTCAAAAGTAAACCAGTCACCAATAAAGACAAACTCATATTGTACTTTAATATCTTTTTCATACTACTTATTAGCTACAATCTTGTCAGGTGATACCTCATCTAAGCATATTCCTTAAGTCTCTATGGCATCTTGAGTGACCTCATTATTCCTATCAAATGTTTCAAGTTCATCGAGCTCTTCAAGGAGCTTTAAATAGTCAACCCGAGTTGCATCATGGTCTTCAATGAGTGACTCTTGATCAACCTTCTCATGGGCATGTTCAAGAAGAGGTATATCATTAGATATATCCCTGCAAAGGCCTTCAATCTCTTGTAGAGACTCAATTTACAGTTATCAATCATCTTTTAGTTCCTCACTTTGATCAATTTGGATGAGATTAGATTGAATACACCTTCATCTTTCTCAAGTAGAGATATAGGGATATCATGTTGTGATTGGGAAACAACCTGCTCACTGTCAAGCTCTCACTCAAGAGGAGATGTCTCAAATCCATTTATGACTTCAAGTTTACGAATCCTTTAGGCTTATAACCTTGTTCATTTAGAGCTATTTCACCTTTATCTAAGATATTCTCTTGTCCAATTGAGATATCTTCTTCATGATCATATACAACCTCATCATCGACTTGTACCCCAAGTGAAGTATCAATGGGAAACTCTTCCTCAAACACACTTAAAGCATCCTCTTCACACTCTTTGATAATTTGACTTACAGTTGTAACCTCTTTCTCTATCTTCCTTAGAACAGGCTTCTCTTGAAGAATGGAGATGGTGGTAGGGTGATGGAATTCATTCATTTGAGAGGGGATATGAGACATGGAAGGTTACTCATGATCAGATTTTAGGATCTTTAGGGCAATGGAATTATCTAGGGAGTCTTGAAGAGGAGAAAAATAGAAATTCATAAAGACCTCTACATTCTGCTTCTTCCACTTGGACATCACCTCATCAAAACCTGAAATCTCCTTGTCCTCATGGACAATTTGAGCTTGAGGGATGAGTAAGGAATAAGTGGAACTAAAATAAGGTTTAGTCTCTTGAATAGGATTTTGAGTCTACTCTTGACTCCAACTAGGAAGCTCCCTTGGCTCAAACTGAGCATGGTTAAGAACTTCATGAGAGTAATGAACACAAGAAGACTAGTAAGGAATACAAAAGGGATATTAAAACAACTGGTTCAAATAACTTTGTTACCTCTCCCAAGCCTCCAACTTATCCAATACAAGATTACATAACTCATTCCTCTCCAATGGATCATTGGACACATTTTGAAATAACCCACTCAATCATACTAAGAGGTTGAATAAACTTTTCTTACATATGCTAGTATTTTGAGTTCTATCTCATCCATTCTTTCTTGGAATCAAGGTTGCTCATGTGCAACATCATATCCATATGGGAAAATTGAAATATGGTCAGAAGATTGATATGGTTCATAAGGAAGGTAAGAGTCATGCTCTTGATAGTAAGGATCATGAAAAACTTGATAAGGTTCATCATAGTTTTGATAAAACTCCTAGTAAGGCTATTCAAGCTCAACAAGGCTCATATGGATAATGACAAGGCTAGTATGATTCATCATAGGGTTGATAAGGAATTATAGCATAGGGATTCTCTACATACACAACCATTAAACTTCAAGAAGATGATGAATTAAAAACACCACTTAATTGAACACATGTCTAGATTGCTAGAACCAATTGATAAATCTTGAAGACACCGTTGATGTTTTGAATGCCTCCAAAGGCTGATCAATAGAAAAAAAACACCAACAATCCTTCCACTATTTTGGACTTGCATCTCATTGAACATGCCAAAAATTGTTGACTACTAGACTTGCACCCTTATGAAGGTAATTTCAGGCCTTCATAGTCTAAAGTCACATGGAGACAATCCTAGGATGTGGGTGGCCTAAAAGGTGGATTAAATCTCAAGATTATAAGGGCTAGATCCCATTGATGTATCAATTAGGATCCCTACTTTACACTACCAACTTGCAAAGGAAAAGGGAAAAAGGTAAACTGAAAGGAAAACCTATCTAACTAGGGTGATACACCAAAATATGACCTCCACTTGTGTAATATGCACTAAAAGGATAAATAAAAACATGAAATTGATTGCACTTATCAAATGAGACTTCTCCATACGTCAATGTTTCACATAGAGGCTCAGCTTGATAGATGATCTAAGGCACCTATTCAATACATCTCTCAAAGACACTAAAAAAAGCTTGCACTTGCCATACAAATAAGAGGATTTAAGCACATTGTGCAAATTGTAAGGATGAAATAACACCTGAAAATAGGTAAGGAGGAAAGGACAAGATGATATGATCCATGAACTATCAATGTCATATATCAAAAAACCATGAAAATACACTAAACCAAGCTTTGAGGAGGTATGAATTATATTTTATTCATTAAAATAGGCAAGTACAAGAATTTTTTGAGCATGGCCTTACCACAACTTAGGTTAAGGATCTTTCAAATGCCAAAAATTTGGCTTACATATAGAGAGAATGAAGAGAGGAGAGAAGAGACAAGAGCCCCCAAAACTAGGAAATATGACATTTTCTTAATCCTTCTTGAAACCCAACATAGCATTATTTTATTAATCCTTCATCCACCTTTAGAATATATCATAGAGATTTATGTGAGACATATTTGGGAAGTTGAAGGAGTCATGAGTATTCATTTATGGTCTTTGAAAAACAAAACCTCTTAAATCTATGCTTGCACACCCCTATATCCTTGGTCAAGAGTCATTTCCTTCAAAATAGGTCTTGATACTTGAGAGTAGGTCATCATGAATTGAAAGTCTTTATTTGAAATCTTCTTTACAATGTTAATGAGGTTTTCACACCTTTATTAGATTCATAGAAGCTTCAAGATGCTTGTTTGACTTCTTCCACACCCTAGGCGATAGAAGAAGAGAAGTTCTTTTTGGAGTCCTTAAGACCTTTTATAAAATTTGAAACCTTCCTAAATTTAATTTCAATTGTTCCATTCTTTAATGTGGCATGTAAAGTTAGGAGAAGCCTTTAAAAGCCTTTGGAAAACTCCCATGCATCATTAAGTACTTAAAAACACTTAATTCTTCCTTATGAGCAAAAAGCAAAGGAGAGAGAAAGGAGAGTTTTGCATTGGACCAGGAAATCTTCCACCATGGATGGCTTCTATGAATGACATCAGACCTGCAATAAGGCACTTGGAGCCATCAATTAGTCCAAAAGACATCATTTTGCTTGTTTTAGCAACCCTTCCTTGTAGCCCTAAAACCTATAAATCTCCTTGTATATAAGATTGTACGGATAAAATTAAAAACTTAGGCACATTTTTGAGTACCATGTATCACCTTTACAAATCCATACAAATTTTAATGATTAGATTCCAAGTGAAATCACCTCATTTCTTCATTTTCTTATCCAAATTAGGCCTAATTAGCCCTCCTAGGCCTATAAAGAGAAATCTTGTTGCTGGGAGCTCTAACACATATGAAAAAACCAAAAAATGTTTGATTCACTTTACCCATTCTGTCACCATGATCCATGTCAAATTTAGTGGTCTAAAACATTGTGGAGGTACAAGAACCTTGAAATGGCCATTAACAAGCTTGCCTTTTTGAAGAATTATCTTATTAGCCTGAAAGACTTGAACAATTTGGTCACTTATGAGTGATTTAGTCTTAATTTTTTCACATGGATAGGTAAAAAAAGTCTTAAAATTCCTTCCCCATTGATTTACATCATTCCACACTCTTTAGAACCTCTGTTTTAGCTCAAAAACATGAGAAAGTATAGTTTTTAATAATATTCAATACAAGTGAAGGTACATAAAAAATACATGTGGAGGACCCTATAAGAGTATAATACAAACTTTGGTAGGTTTTAGGAGAAAATTATGACATTTTAGGTGGTTTCTAAGTGATTCTAAGGGGCTTATGAGCTCAAAAATTCAAAATTGATCAAAATAGGCTCTTTGGCAGCTTATAGTGGTTTTAGGAGCTTCCATGGTGCGTAGGAGGTTGAATTATATTAATTTTTACTTATGAATATTTGTGTGGGGTCTAACCTTATTTTGAGACCATTCTCAGCCTTTGATTCACTTGGAAACTCTTTAAATTAGTTTGGGAAGGTCTGCCACCTTCTAGGCTCAAGTAGGTCCAGGGGGTGTCTTTGCTAATTTGAGCCACTTAGAATCTTTTTTTCCTTTTCCAATTAAATAAAAAAATTATGGTGGATATTATACAAACTCCTGAGCACTTTTCCATACATAAATCCTCCTTTTGACCTCTGTTAAAGGCTCTTTTAGACCTAGTTTTGAGCATAGACTCCATTAATGGAGATATGAAAACTTGGTTTTTTATATTGAAGTATATTAGGCAAATGAGACAAATTTTAACACTTAAAAGAAAAAAATAAATACATATATGTAAAATTTCAAGTCATTTTATTTATTATAACTTAAAAAATGCATCTTTTGGGGTTGCCTCAACTTGCCTTGTCAAATTTCTTAACGTGTGTAGGTTTGAGTTTTGTCAATTTTTCAAGTTTTGTCACTATTATTATGACATAAATAAGGTAATTTAAATTTATAACCACTAATTACCACCACCCTTTCCAAATTTAATATCTATATTATGCCTATAAAGGCCTTAAAACTCATTTTTCTCAAAACTAGCTAGTGGGTTGCCTGAGTGAATGATTGTTTATGACTACAGGAGATATATAACAAAACAAAAGATGATTAAAATAATAATGAGGCCTTAATTATTGAATATAAATATTTATCTATTGACTATGATCATACTTACTAAAAATTATAGCCTAACTCTTGTTGTAGTTGCTCCAAAATCACAGATTTCTCAAAATTAACAATGGGTTACCTGTGTGAATGACTTGGAGAGTGCCTCAGGTATGGAACAAAATTTTGGATGATTACCTTGTTATATGGGGAAAATATATGTAATTAAAACCTAACCTAGGTTATAATTACCCTCTATTCCAAATTTGGCTCTTTACCATCTTCAACCCTTCAAATATTTTCCAAATTAACTCTCAAGCTTATGACTGTGTATACGGTCTGAAACCATTTGATTAACCTTAGACATGATTTAATTCCATATTTTTTTGTTTTGGAGTGTGATTATATCACTCTTGAGAGTGACTTCAACATAGTCATCTAGTTATACAACCCTACAACCTTCATAAGGAGATCTCCATATGATGTTTGTGAGAGCACACCAGGTTAATGAACTTATTAACACTATTCTATGTATATAATCCTTGAGATATGATAATAGTGTCTTCAACACATAATATTCACCTTTATCACCTTGAAATAAATCTTGAATTGTTTTAGAATTTCCAATCACTATGCCATTCATCTCATTATATCATGGTTTCTTCGTCAGAGCTTCAATGGAGCTTCTTCAAAGCTACCCGTAGCATCTTCAGAGCTTCTTGTGTTCTTTGATGAGTCTTTTAAATTTATGATAATGTTAATGAAGATTAAATTGATATTTTTCCTGGTTATATACCGTTAAAACCTTACAAAACCTTCCTTAGAGGTCATAAAATGGTCAAAATTGTATGGAAATGAGTCATGAAGTTAGTCCAGAATGTGATCAACTTGATTGTTCATATGTTAGGCATAAAATGACCTTGACACATGATATTACACTCATCAATACACTTTAGACTCTTCTCACCACTAAAATGGCTTGAAAAGGACAAAAAATGACTAGATAAGCATAAGATAAATAAAGGACAAAACCTTAACTCACCTAATCAACTTTAATACCTATTAATCAAAGCTTCAAATGATCAATTTAAGGAATTTTCAAGACTAACCTAATGAACAACAATATAAACTATCATGACAAGCAAATTTTTGAATGATAGGGGTGACATTTTGACCTGTGAGGTTAAAATTATCAATAGGTCCATACATTATTAGGTGATTTGGAAAGATCTAAGTGAAATAAGAGATCATGCATTATAAAAAGACATAATAGCCCATAGGCTTCATCACCAAGTTTATACAACTTAAATTTATTTACATCTGTGTTAGGCTTAGTTTCAACACCCATGTTTATCATATACAAACCCTTGCTCCTTTGAGTGATTATCGTCTTGATTTTTCATTTGTGATAGTTAAAAGGAGTTAGTGGGTTGATTAAACTTGAATCCATTTTAGTGTAGAAATGAAGTTGAAGTAGTGCAAGTTAAATTTATTGTTGTTATAGAAATGAAAGTGTAAGTAGAATGGAAAGAGTGACATAACAAGCACAATACACCCCCCACAATTATGAAATGGTGAACCCCCTAAATGTTACAAATAATTCATGCTCAAAAGATGTCAGGGTTAATCGAGAATGCATCTTGAGTAACTAGTGTAAGTATTGTGATTTTCAAAACAAGGTGAGGACATTGGGCTGAGTTGATAATGCATCCAAATAAAGCTAGTATAAATAGTGAACAAGAGAATGTTCTGAATGTGAGGGGGTTTGGCCACCTACCAAATTGGACCTTGCCCTCCAGTCTTCAATGAGTGAGGATATGAAGAGAATATTATAAAAAAAAAATTGTCTAATAAAACTCACAATGTATTATTTTTTAACTTAAAAACAATCAAAAAAGATTTAAGATATACTCCCACATTGTTATATGTTTTTTTGAAAAAAATGGTATAAATCTGTCTTATGAAACTTGCACCCAAAGTATTGTTTTCATATCCAAAAACAATTGGAAAAAGACTCAACATTTTAAAAAAAATTCACCCCTACCACTTTTAAATATTTACTCAATATTAATTACTATCAAAAAATAAGTTTGAGTTTTCAAAATAAAACAACCTTAAAAAATGAACAAAAAAATTAAAAATAGAATCCCATGAATTGCATGAGGTTATTTTTGAAAACTACTTACCAAGATGGGTGAATATGGCTAGGGATGGCATACTTTTACAACTTGAAATCATGAACCAGGGGTTTGAGAGGAGAACACAAGTTTATGAGGGGATTGCAAGGTCTTGGTGCATCATTGTAGCATGGATCTCAATAGGGTATTGAGACTGAAATGTAGTTGTAAAACCACTACCAGAGTTGTGATCATGTCACACAAAAAGGATAAACCCGTAATATGCACCAAGGATTGTGTGGAAGGTAGTATGCAGGTCTAGACACGATCCAGTAGGTATGTAGATGGTCGAAACACCCTAAAAATAGGCTATGAGCTTAGTAACCAAGCCAATAAATTTGAGATGAGCTCAATATCAATGTCAAGTTATGATGCAGGCCATTTAGCTAGAGAATAGGCTGCAAAATTAGAGAACAAGTCATGAGATGTTGTAGAACCAACGAAGTAGGTCGTGTAAACCTTAGATATAAAAAATCCTTCCTCATATAGCTAACATAATAGATTTTTATTATAAAATGACCCCTATAATTTTTTTTGGTCACTTGGTTTTTGAGATTTCAAAAAACCTCCATTTTTTGTAAATCCTCAAAAAAAAATTGCCTCATAATGCAAATAATCTTAAGATTTCAAGGAATAAGCTAACAATGAAATAACTAGACAATCATTTACCAGATAGGTTCTGATACCATATCGAAGCTATTACCAAATTTAGATAATGCAAATGCGATGGTCAAATGATCATACGAGATAAAGCTAGTGCACACCACAATGAAGTTGAAACAAGATGAAATCATAAAGAGAGATTATTACACAAAACCAATATGGAGTGAATCCAATATTCCATTAAGTGAGAAAGCTCATCAAGTGAAGCATACATAGAGGAGTGTTGAGTAACTCCTTCATAAATGGTGGTTAAAGATCCCTAAAATTGACAAGTAACTCCTCCAAAAAGGGTGTTCAAAGGAGTCCAGAATAGAGGTGTAAGCCCTCCACAAAAGGTGGTCAAAGGAGTTACATCCTAGTCTTCTGATCAAACCTATGACACACTAACTCTACCTAAGCAAACATATCCCCAAAATGTAAGAAAACTCCATGTGAGAAAATATAATATTCCCAAATAAATAAATCCAAAAAAAAAAAACACTGACACTAATAATAATTTTTGTATTTGTTTATGACACATTTCATAATTCACACACAAGCTAACAGATAGGGGAGAACTACATAAGTCTAAGTCCCTATTTGAAGTATTCGTTGTGTAGGTCGTGCTCATTGACAGAGGGGTCTTTGGTTAGCTCAACATCATGCACCCACTAATTCATTTTTCTCATAGACATTATGAAGCTAAAGAACTATGGTTTTATTATTTGACAAAGAGCGATAGTCCATGACCTAGATCTGAATGCACCAAAGCAAATGTAATGTAGAACCTAGAAGAATCTCGATGGTCGCATCTAGTTTTATTAGGTATTTTGTACTAAAAACCTATATCTATGTTAATAGTAGTGTCAACATAACCATCTTAGGTCAACATAATTAACCAAAACTATAAAGGTACATTTTTTAGAATCCGGTGACTAATATAGAATATAGATCTAATGTACTTGTTGCATGTTCCAGACCTAGATTTGTATTAGCATCAAAATCAACTAAGTACATTGTTTTTATATGATTGCAATATCTAACATAGTTTTACTTTATATCTTTAGCATATGTCAACATTATAAATTCAATATATATTTATCTAAGTTTTGCAAATAATTAGCCTTCTTTAGAGATAGTCTACCATCCTTGTGCCTAACCTATCTCTACCCCTTTCATCCTAGATTCCCCATATATTGATTTTAGGGTTAAACATTTGGTGAACCCAATCTATATGAATGTAAAAAAAACTAATTTATAGGGTTTTTAGTCATCTAGTGTTTTGGCATGTAATTTATTTTCAAATCTAAAACTTTATCCTAGGGTTTTACCTTCCTCTTGTTACCAAGATTTGTGTTCAAACATTTACAAGTTACTTCTCCCTTGATTGGCATTTTAGCTTCCAAAAAACTCTATTTCACAATTCCTCAGAGGTATTTTGTATTTAGGTTGGCATACGAAAAAACCTCCTTTTATTCATCAAAATTTGGTACAAATTTTTCAATTTTTTCAGTTTACCATTTTTAGTAAGCATTAACATACAAGGAGATTGGTGTACTTATTTTGTAATTAATTTATGGGTTTCATTAAAAATAATATTTTATGAAAAACCTCTCGTAGATATTTGAATTTTTTCTTTATCAAAATTGTAGATTATTTATTAAGAATATTCTAGGGTTTTCCCTGTAAAGCATTCCACATTGTTTGGCATATTTGTTGGGCCCCTAATTTTGAAGACTATATTGGTTAAGTGCTTTTTGGTAACAATCAACATGGAGAGACATAATACAAAATAACGTGGTAAGAAATACCATGGCATAGGATTCCATGGCAGGAAATAAGTAAGTCGTGCAGAGTAAAGATGCATGTTAGATGAAGAACCCAAGAATGAAGAACTCATATATTAGTGGAACACTTGGGGAAAGCATGGAAAGCAGAGATGGTTATGGAACGGTTCATAAAAATGGAAGAGAATACTAAGTCAAGCATGAATCTAGAATTGACCCATACGAAGATAGGCTCTCGATGATAAGGATCAAGCATCGAGTGATGAACAAATAAGGTAGGTTAGATATAAGATTAAGAATGAGTTTAGTACTAAGTACTTGTCTGACTACCCTTGTCTAAGAAATTAGACAAATACACCTTCATACAACAAAACCAATGAGAACTAGTCTCAAGATGCATTCTTTGGGTGAGCATGCGAGAACTTGTTCTTACATAAAATACTAGTGTGCTAGCACATTGGAATTCTTATTTACTTTGGCACACAACTAGGGAAAAGGCATGCTAGTTTAAAAGAAAAGAGCCCAACATTTTGGTTTCATTATCAGGACCTTTAGTGATTATTTGCATGATGGTAGAAGATATTCAAATAACTATCTCTAGAGAATATTGAATGATGGGTTACTAAAGTAGAAGATAACTTTGCATTACTATTTCTTAAACTAGGAATTTATGCATGTGCATGGGTAGAATAACATATGTATGACTCACTTTATGAAGTGTTCTTTGTAGATTTTCTCGTTCACCTTCATTCTTGGATTTCAACATATGTGTAAGATCAGTCAAGGAGCTATGGATGAAAGATAACTTGATCAGTAGAGCGTTAGTCAGATTTAACATAGTTGGAATCACCTTAGATGCATACAGTGGATGTTTGGTGGTGTAGAAATTTGAATAGTTATATTTTGGAATATGTGTTATTAACATACTCCTATCTAGAGGAAGCCCAATTTCACTTCCTCCAAGAACCATGTGGTAGATATCTCAAACAATATTCACTAGAGATTAAGAAGGTCTTAGTGGATTATGAAATTGAAATCTTCTCCATGGATTTCTAGACTCTCTCTTGTGTGAGCAACATAGTCGGTGGGGAAATGGAGGGACACCTTTTGATGTAAGATTGTTGGTTCAAATTGGTATCTAGTTAGTGGGAGTTACGGAAGTGAAAGTATGATAAAGATTGGAAAAGGGCTATGAGTGGAATCAATCTAGGGAGGGGAGAACTCAGGAAGTGTCGTAAGGGTCCGTAGGTAAGTGGAAGGGCATAACAAAGACTCCCTTACCATAGGACTATACTCGATGTTAGCATAAATATGCATGGGAAAAACAAGTCAGGCAATAGTGACTGAAGAACCCAATTTAGATAGGCCCAATTCCCCATCCACAACATGTGCTCATGCTCATGCGTTAGATGACATTTTTATATGCAATTAGGATTTAGATAGTGTAGAATCAGAAACTAAACCTATTGGAGATAATTTTGCAGACCAAGACCAAGATAATAGTTTATTATTGATTTCTTTTTTGTTACAAGATAGTTTTATGGCCTAGTTTGGAATGCCCAATTGACCAAACATAACTAGTGGAAAAAGTACCAACCCATCTATAGTTAATCATCCAACCTTGATCCCAATGTATTGGGTGCTTCTATTGCTAGAATATGTTTAGGATGTGGTACCAATGGTGGTTCAGTTAGAGGATCTAGAGGTGGTAAAAGAGGCATTGGTGGACCTCTCCTACAAGGTTTGGTAGGGATAAGAAGTGCATCCCAACAAGCTCCATTGCCTGGAGGAATTCCTTTAATATAATGTCAATTAGGGCTTTGATAGCACACCATATTAAACTAGTTGAATATTTAGTTCAATCTAATATGCAATCAAGTAAAATGAGCCTTGAGAAAGGAATTATGTCCATATGATGTCAATTGGGTCTCTAATTTCACACCATATTATAAAAAACCAATTATTTAGTTTAGTTTGATATGTAATTGGGGCCAACCAAGCTCCATCCAAGGAAATATGTCCATCTAATGTCAATTTGGGATTTATTGGTTTGATTGCACACCATATGGGGATCAAAGGAATAATAAATTGATTCATATGTTGATACATCTCCAATTATCATTCAATGCTACCAAATCTTGACAAGAACATTAGTCCCAAACAACAATCTTAATCAACCAAACTTTGATCTTAAGACTACTAGGCCTAATGGCTCATTTAGTAGGTCAAAATGCAAATTTGGGTTTTAGGGTGTTGAGAATATATAATGTGATCACATTATTAACATGATCATGTTATTAATGTGATCATGGTATTTGAATTTGAATTCAATTCCCATGCCTTTTGGCTTGGGAATGGCTTGGATTCTCGAGCCAAAGGCTTGGAGTATCAATGTACAACTGAGTTTTGAAAGTTATTATAAAAACAACAAATTTTAACTTTGATTGCCAAATACACTGATAATGTCAATGTGGAAATTCAAAAACTTAATACCGTCATGATGAGCATGCTCTCCTCTTTCCAAAAATATGATTTTTATAATTTTTGGACTAATTTAAGGTTTTAAACTGTGTTTAATTCTAACTATACCTTTTTTAGGCCACTACATACCACAAACATACATGCCTATACATGTTCATGTAATTTTTTTTCGTTGATCCAAGAGAAAAAAAAGTTATATGATCATAAACTAGGCCTCATTCTACACACATTCCAAAAAATATTGATTTTAGTTTTTTTAGGTAGTTAGGCACACCGCATGAATGGCTATCCATTTTTTGTCAGTTTTAAGGATCTATTTATTTGCAAAATTCATAAAAAAAAGTATTCATTGGAAAAATAAAAAAAAATATAGGTCATAAACTAGAAGATCTTATGTAAATTTTCCCTTAAGTGTTTCAAATAATATTAAATGCTACCAAAAAATGGTGTACTATATGGCCATCTATCTACTATGTTTTTTGAAAAAATAGGAGTTCCTCTTCAAATTTGAGATGTTTGACCTAGTTATACTTAACTATTTTTAAAATAAAATCAGTGTTTTGGAAACTATACTCAAAATTTTACATTTCATGTTCTTACACCATCTTCAAATTTGGAGTGTATATATCTCAAATTATCTACAGAAGTTTAGATTTCTAAAATTTAATGAAAATCATGTCCACGAGTAGGCCACTTTTTATCCCTTAACTTTGTGCACTTACTCTTAATGCACCTATTTCGATGCTTTCCAAGCACAAGGAAGGTAATGTTAAACATTCAATATGAAGTAAACCATATGGAATGTTGATCGGGATCATGCACATGATTACAATACACATGTGTATAACCAATTTGAAAATAGGAGACAACATATCCACATCACTAATTCTCTAGAGATGTTTTGTAATTGAGGTGTTCTTTTCACTTGCCTTTTTATTTATCGACCCTCAGGTTGATTGGTAATAAGAGAAGGCAAAAAGGGTTCTTATGCCTCCAATCTCACCAAATATTATTTCATACTAAAACACTACACAAACCACAAGTTGCCATGATCCTAATATCAACATGCACTAAACCTTTTATTATGCCATAGTCATACCTAAAGAGAAGATTATTCAAAGCACACACATGTGAAGGCTCATAAGATGAGGATATATTCGATATCTTATGAATGCCTTGTATATAAATTAGGGCATGACAAGTTCACTAGAAGTAATGCCAAGGTCATTGAGTGTCACTAGACTCGAACATACATTAACTATAATAAAATGAATCACATCACTAAAAATGGATCTAGATTATAATTCAATGATTGAAAGACAATTAAGAATATTCATGCTTCCATTATGACTATAGTGCCAATAAATTTGAAGTGAAACAATAACCATTTTCCTTTGAATATGTAAATTGTATTGTAGTGTATATGTGCATGAATTAGTATCATGTTTTTTTACTTTGAAAATTATATATATGTGCATGAACATGTATCATGCCCCCTGAATCTATGTCAGATGATATAGAATACCATGCATATATATACTCAACTGAAACTATATTTGAAACTTGTAATTTTTTAATCTTATAACAATTTTGCATATTCCTATGTATATTAGTTCAAGTGTGTGTGAATCTGTGTTCAAGTCTATGTAAAGTGAGTGCATATGCATGTCATGCACACCCATAATTTGTATAAACGTACCAATGTATTTCATGTATCTAAATTTTTTAATTACTTTGAATCTTTGAACATATACTCTATTATGAAATTTGATTTTTGAATTACCTTGAATCTTTGAAACTTGAACTATATCATAAAATCTAATTTTTATGCTCGTGGAGGATTGAATATATAAAAAAATCTCATTGTAATCCCCCTTTTGAGATGAGGTATGTATCCTACAAATCACTAATGTAAAAATAAGATTTAACTGTATCACATGATAAAAATATAATCATGCATAATCGTGACCCCATGTGGAGAGTATGTTGTCATAGTAATGTAGTAGTCATTGAAGACATGTATAAAACATATGTAATGCAAGGCATACAGGTATGATGTCAAGATAGATATAAAAATGAGGCATGTAATAAATTAAACATATTTGAATAATAATACATTTTAAAAGTGCATTATATGGATCGTGGCACCACTAATCTAGATTAAAAAGCACAACAAGCACAACACACAATGTCACACAAAAGGCCAAGCACCACATACAGTGAACATGAACATGTCACAAAAAAAAGACAAGGGCCATGTGAAAATGAACTTAAACATGTAGAAAATAAGAGACATAAATATGTCACACACATAAGGCCATGTGGCCATCACAATAAGCAATCAATATCTAGCCTATCATGTAATAAAGTAACAACATCAAAGGAACATAAAACAAGTGAAAACTAGTCTACACCCTCCATATATATTAATTCCACATAATATCAAAGTAACATATCCATGTATCACAATGTAAGATATGAGTAATTATAAAGATACTTATAACATATGTAATTCAACATGGCATTTGAAGTCATATATAGATATATCATGTGATAATGTAGCCTATATAATAAAATGCCCCCAATATAGGCATGACCTTTGGGTAGAAGGAAGTCCAACATCTAAGTATCCATCTGTAATACATATGTGCTACATCACACTCATATACCTCATGAAATGCAAGTCTCTAAAAAATAAAATGTTATTTATCAAACATGCGATAAATATCAAATGTAAACTAACAACTCATTCCATGCCTAGGTTATGATTTTTTATTTTTTGAAAAATATTTTGAATGTTTTTGTATTTTTGAGATATTTGAATGTTATTTGGATTTTTTTCATTTTTTTATTTTTATAAAAATTTGACATATTTTTATTATTATATATATATATATATATATGTGTGTGTGTGTGTGTGTGTGTGTGTGTGTGTGTGTGTGTGTGTGTGTGTGTGTGTGTGTGGTTTTATAAAGAAAAAACTAACCAATGATCACATCAATAGGAGGACCATAGTTGATGCCTATATAATAGAGTTGGAGGGTGAATTTTTTGTGAGTAAAAAGTGATATATGTAGATGAATATGAATTTTAAAATGAATCAAGTGCTGTAATGTAACTATCTTTGCCATTACTCATAGATTCCTATGTAGGATGTGTAACTATAGAATGTGCAATACTTGATGGAGTCTATTGTATAATAGAAGAAGGTTTCACTACTTGTTTTCACTATGGAACATGTTGAACTCTTTGAGTTGTTTCCTTAGGATGCACTATATAAGATGAAGATCTCTTTAATTTTTTAATAATCTTTGATGCAAAGTTTTCCATCTAGGAGGGTGTACCACTCTCATTTGAACTGATTATATAGAAATATCCTGCATATGTGCAACAACTATCTCTATATTTTGCTCTTAAATAGGTGATATAATTGTCTTTTTACCATGCTCTTGAATAGGTCTAATAATGAATCATGGTAGTGTTTGGGGAGCAGGAGGATATACCATTCACTGTAGAGGGTACTTGTTTTACTAAATTTGGGAAACTATAAGTTTAATTTCCTAAATAGTAAAGGGTTTTAGATTAAGGGGAAAATCAGTAAATAAAATGTGCCTTAATTAACCTACTTATTTATTGAATTTTTAAGTGCTTTATTTATTTCTAAAAGTATCAAACAAGGGGATAGAGAGTAAAAATTAGCTGATTCTAGGCTGAGATAGAGGAGATAGAGGCTGTAAATTACTGATGTGGCTGGGCAGACTATCGAAAACAGGATCTAGAAGTCTATTTTCTACCTAGATAATAGCACCAAAAATGGGACACCTAGAGGTCTAGCACTATAGTTCAAGTTTTGGTGTTGTAGTCCTTAGTGTATGAGATTTTTGAGCTTTCTAAGTTTTGTTTGTCTACTTTGAGAGACCCTGTGCCTAAAATATCAAATCCTAGTTGTTCACAAAGCTCTGTGTGTAATTGATTTTTTCTTCAAGGATCCTAGTTCCTCTTCATGCTTGATAAGTGAACTTGAATCCAATTAAAAAAATGGGTTAGTGTGTAATATGCACTGAACATGTGATCATGCCTCATGTGTGGCACGTTGCCTACATACCAATACTCCAAAGAGGGATCAAGGCTAATGTAGCTCTCCCAATTTGAATGTGTATTATGCAATCATGTGTATGCAATACAAGTGTATGAAAATTTAGGCAAGCTTGAGATGATTCATGATTAGTGCAGGAGCTTGGATAGGCTAGAAATAATAGTGGTTGGTTATATACAAAGAATAGGAAGATTTGCTTGAGTGTGTTTTAGTGTATTTCTATCTTGTGCCTTTTGAATGATTTCCAACCCTTCTAAATTACCTTTGAATGGGATTTTATAGGGAAACTAATTATTCTGGGTTAGATGAACTCGCATTAGGCTGACAAAGGAAAAGAGAAGGATTCAGGAAAATTTGATTGTTTGAGGCTATTATGGACTTGGACAACAGTGGTAGAAAGTGGACACCTTAGGTCCCAACGTTGTAGTCCATATTATGGAACTGAGGGGGAAAGGGACCCTAGGGGATAGATATTTGCTTGGGAGAGCAGTATGAGATAGGAAGGGTTGAGTCTAGATGGCTTCAGATGACTGAGAAATAGTGAAAACATGCTTAAGTGGGTTATGTAAGTGAGTAGGAGAGACTTATGGTTCAAGTGTCACAAGTCATGCTCAAGTTGTACAAATTGCATTTTATATGACTACATTTCCCCCCTTTATTCTAAGTATGTAATAAAGTGAAATACTAGGATAAAGTATAAAAAGAGAAGCGTACATGAACTTACATGTGTAGCTAAGCCCAATAAGCTATGTGATGTTAGGTTGTGCATATTAAGAGCACGTTATACTATGCAAGTCAGTACAAAGGAAATTGAAAGTAGATTAGTTATTACTAGATACATTATATCTAAAATAAGAATGTACAAAACTAGGTAAGGAGAGAGGAAATAAGAGAAAGGAATGAATAGACCTCATTAGGTACGCAAACTAATACAAAACCTGTTATGCTACTAGATTATGCTGAGTGATGTTGGAAGTATATTGAATCAAGAGTTATATCGATGAATGAGTTGGGTGCTCAATCCCCTAAAATTTGGCTCAAGAATGCAAAGGTAGGCCCTTTGGCTCCATCATCACCAACTATGTGAAGTTAATGAATCATGCATGTACTAATTGATGTCTAGACCGCATGTCTAATCCCTCTGAATAGGTGGCTCAAGAATACAAAGGTTAGCTAGTCTTTTGGCTCCATCATTGCCCTGTGATGTGAAGTTGAATGAGAAAATACCGGTATAGATAAATGTCATATGAGATGGCTCATGGAGCTCTTGAATGTGATGTGATCTAACAATGTTGATGTGGATACCCAAATGTAAACTAGAAACTAGATCATCGTTGGCCACTTCGAAAGATGGATATTGGACTTGTGTAGAAGCCCTTCCTAAAAAATGGAATCAATGCTTAGAAAGCCACTTGAGAACTCAGGTACATGGGAATCAAACTTGTATGAAGGTTTACTTGAATGTGATGCCAACTATCTATAGATGGAGGAAGTCATGCAACTGCTGGGAATGTGTAAGAAAATGCAATAAACTCAGAAATAGATAAGGCCCATGTGCCATGCACATTGCCCCCAATAACTGGTGTCTAGAACATAGATTCTAAACTAAAAGTTGTATCAACTACCATGTCTAAATTGAAAATGGAAACCCTCATGCTATGCATGATGCCCCTATATCTGGGTTCTCTAAATGAAATAAGTGCTAAAAAATGTTGATTTATGGACTAAACTGTACTGGCAAAATTGTGACTAACTACCTCTCTACTTGATTTTGGGAAAACTAAATATTTTATTATTTGGACAACAATGCTGAAAAATAGACACTTTGGGGTCCAGTGCTGTAATCCCTTTTTTGGTGTTATTGTCCAGATTTAAAATTAATGATTGATCTAGATTCTCTGTTATCTGCCTAGTTTGGTTTGCCTGTGCTGAGTTCTAGATTATGGACTATATTATTATAAAACTACTTTTTCAATCGTTAGGAGCTTTGATCTCTATGACAAAACCCCTGTTTGTTACCCCCTTTTATGAGGGTAGGAATATAGACCTTCCAATGACTTTCCTCGAAAGAAGAAGCCCTATAAGTGTGTTAAGCTATGAAAACATTTGATATAGCATTGATATAAATTATCTCAAGATATAGCAAAAGTTGTAGAGAGATATTTTTAGATCCATAGGGGTATGCCTAGATAGATATAACAATGTAATAGTATGTGCATAAGAGTAAATTAGAATTGGAAATGTTAGTTGTTAGTTGTTAGTTGTTCGTGGAATGGAGGGATGGAACATGATATCCATCATGGCATCCAAGAAGCAAGGTAAATGCATGATCAGAGTCATGGTATTGCACATAAAGATAAGCAATAAAGCAATAAGCATACAAAACAAAAAGCAATAAACACATAAGGATGTGCAAGGGGATAAATAAGCACACAAGGCATATAAGGCATACAAGGCATGCTCAAATGTTGCATACACACAAAATGGGAACAAGCAAATATTGGCATAAGGGCCACAAGTATATGAAAAGCACACACAAAGGACATTGACAAGCGTCCAAAGGCACACACATATAGATAGGAATAAAGGACATTGGCAAATGTCCTAAAACACAAGTAGAAAGCACATAGGAACTAGAAAATACAAACACATCTAGCTAATTAAAGCGAAGAGTGGAAGCATGCAAAGTACTAAAAATATAAACATGCATCTAACTATAGAAAGCAAGAAGCAAGAATATACAAGATATGTAATACAAGGATAATGTATATGCTATGAAATAAAAAAGTGTGATATATGCTAATGGATGTCAATGTGATATTTGTGTAAGCAAGTAAGGAACATACTACAACAAGATGTCTAGAGTGTGTAGTGTAAGAATGACATAACCTGGATGGTGTAGTCACGTAGAGTATGCCCCTAGTGGGTAGATGTATCGATATGCAGCTGGAATGTAGTAGGATGCCCCCTTGATGGGTGAAGTGAAGCAATCAAGGATCTAGATGGACTGCACACACTCAAAGAAGATCAAGTGACGCATGGTAATATAGATAAATTGACAAACAATAACATAGAATAGCATAATGTAAGTCTAGCATAATGGTTAGCAATGCAAAACATAGATGATGCATATAATTGACATGTTTTTGTATTTTTGAAATATTATATTATTTTGGTATTTTTAAATATTTGAGCTATGTATAATCAAGTAGAGGAAACTATGTACAATCAATACTAGAAATAAATGATACTAATCGATGAGTCTCGGATGAGACTCCCTATCATGTTGTCTTGTATCAAGAAGAAGGATCATGCATGATCATGAAGCATGATAGAAATGTTGAGACTATGGTTTTGAAAGTTGTATATGTTGTAAATGCTCTGAAATCTCTAAAGTAGAAACCAACTATGGGGACCCTCTATAATTCTGAGAAGTGGATGTAGTTGTAGGGGTCTTAGAGACCCATTTGGAAGTAGGAGAAACTCACTAAATATGTGCTCCATGTGTAGATGTATGAGATCTCAATGAAACTACTCTGGGTGTGAATACTGTAGCTAGACACCGTCTAGAATCTTGAATCTGTGTAGGTGTATGAACTCTCTATTCTGGCAATGAAGGTCTTGACTATGGCTGAATCTAGATTAGAGAAAGAATTGTAATGGTGGATGAACTAAAACAAGATCAAAAGGGGTGCTATCCTAAGTGAAAAAGTTATAATCATAGGTGTAATTAACCTACGTATCTTCATAAACTTAGGTGATAACATGTACCACATAATCTCCTATAGGCATAGAGGTGGTAGTAGGTGTGGGATAAAAGCTAGATGAACCAAATTTGAAGAGAGGAGGGATAGATATAACCACTAGTGTTTGCTTGTGTCTAGTAGTGATAGGGAGATACTTAAAAGAAGCCAAAGAGTTAGATACATCTAAGTAGAAACCATGTATATCAATATGTTTATAAAGAACATTCCACATGATAGATAGGAAATAAGGGATAGAGAACATGATTTTTTTCATGAATGTATAACAAACTTTGGCATGTGATATGACATTTCTAATGTGTTTAGCATGATAAGCTAGAATGTTTTTCCACATGAGGAATAGAAAACAAAGGATAGAGAACATGAATTTTTGCATTAAGACATATAAAATTTTGATATGCAACATGATATTTCAAATGCATTTAGCCAAATGTAGCTGATAATTGTTCCATACAAGTGAAAGAGAATATACAAAAAGAATATTGGAATCTTGTGCATGTTTGACAATTAATTTTGTAATATTATCCCATATAATGAAACATAAATATGAAATGCAAAGGATGAAGCTTTGTACTAACATATGATAGACTTCATCATTCATGTACATGATAGGGCCCATTATGGTTTCCCTGTTATTTGCAAGAAATGTAAGAAAAGTTTGTAAATAAATGAGCATCATTTTTGCAATTTAGCTATGGGTGTAAGGTGTTGCCTCAAGAAGCAATAGGACCTAGTGTATGCAACTAGGGATTTTTCAAAAGTATTATTTTCAAAATAATATGAACTTTTGAATTTGAAATTGATTTTTTGAGCTAAGTATGGAAGATAAAATTTGGAAAATTATGAGAAATTTCTTGGTTGAATGGGACCTACTAGATGTAATTAGGGTTTTGAGACAAATAAATTTTCTAGAATTTACTATGAATTTTTGAAATTTGAAGTGATTTTCTGATTTTAATATTAAATCAAAATTTTCAAAAAATAAGTGGAATATTACTTGAAAATTATTGGGATTTCGCTGATGCAACTAGGGCATTGAAATGATTTTTTTTGAAATTAATGTAATAATTTGAAATTTTTGTTATAAACTTGTAGAATTGAGCTTGAAAAATTTAGAAAAAAATTGAAAATATATCTAAAATTAGTAATATATTTTTCCTAGTGGTTTGAAAATGTTTGTATGCAAATAGGACATAGTATGTGCAAACTAGGGTTTTAGTGAATTATTGAAAAAATATTTCAATCAATTTGTAGTATTTTGATTTTTAAATTAAAAAAAAAATAGGAAAATATTATAAAAAATCAAAAATAATTAGCGCTAGGGTTTATGGGGTTTTTGTACAAAAATTTGAAGTAAGTCGGGTTCACCAAATGTTTTACTGAATTTAGAAAACTATAAGTTTAATTTCCTAAATAGTAAAGGGGTATAGATTAAGGGGAAAATCAATAAATAAAATGTGCCTTAATTAACCTAATGATTTATTGAATCTAAAAGTGCTTTATTGATTTTTTAAAATAGCAAACAAAGAGATAGAGAGTAAAACTTAGCTGATTCTACACTGAGATGCAAGAGATAGAGGCTACAAATTGTTGATCTAGCTAGATAGACTGTTAGAAATAGGATCCAAAAGTCTATTTTTTGCCTAGATAAGAGCACCAAAAATGGGACACCTAGATGTCCAACACTATAGTCTAAGTTTTGGCATTGTAGTCCTTAGTGTCTGATCTTTTTGAGCTTTATGGGTTTTATTTGTTTACTTTGGGAGACCTTGTGCCTAAAATATCAAGTCTTGGTTGTTCACAAAGATCCATGTGCAATTGATTTTTTCTTCAAGGATCCTAGTTCCTCTTCATGCTTGATAGGTGATCTCAAATTCAATTGGAAAAAGGGGTTAGTGTGTAATATGCATTGAATGCGCGATCACACCTCATGTGTGGGCACACTGCCTACATACCAATACTCTGAAGAGGGATCAAGGCCAATGTAATTCTCCCAATTTGAATGTGTATTATGCAATCATGTGTATGCAATGCAAGTGTATGCAAATTTGGGCAAAGTTGAGATGACTCGTGACTGGTGTAGGAGCTTGGATAGGCTGGAAATAACAATGGTTAGTTGTATGTAGAGAATAAGATGATTTGTTTGAGTGTGCTTTAGTGTATTATAAGCTGGTGCCTTTTGAATTATTTTCAACCCTTCTAAATGACCTTTGAATGGGCTTTTATAGGGAAACTAATGATCTTGGGTTAGATGAACTCATATTAGGCTAACAAAGAAAAAGATAAGGATTCAAGAAAATCTAACTGATTGAGGCTATTATGGACTTGGACAACAATGCTGGAAAGTGGACACCTTAGGTCCCAGCACTATTGTCCAGGGGGAAAGGAACCCTGGGCGATAGATCTGTGCCTAGGATAAGATTTCGAGACAACAAAGGCTGAGTATAGAAGGCTTCAAATGATTGGAAAATAGTGAAAACATGCCTAAGTGGGCTATATAAGTGAGTAGCAAAGACCTATGGTTTGGGTGTCATAAATCATGCTCAAGTTGTACAAATTGAATTTTAGTATGACTATAGTACTCATACTAAATTCTTAAAGCTTTGACCACTTGATTAAAATATATATATTTAAGACATCAATGTATTGTGGATGGTACTACACAGAGCTTTTGTATCCAAGGGCATCCTAATAACATATCAAAGACCCTTGTATTTGGTAAGAATAATAATAGAGTAGCCATTATTGTTCAACTAAATTGAATAGGTAGAATTATATGCCCAAGAGTGTTTTGTGTATGTCCATCAATGTTTTGACTATTTTTGATGTATCTTGTAAATTCTAATTTGTGTACCCAAGATTGTGAATAAGTGTTAATGTACATAAATTTCACTTGAATCATTGTCGATCATGACACTATGTATGGGTTGTTTGTTGACATAAGCTCAATTAAAGAATGAATATCTATTTGAATCATCAAATGTGATCATAATACATGGTGTTAATGTGCTTATAAATAAACCAATAATAATATATATTGGATGCCCATATGTTTGAGGAAGAGGATGTGCATTGTATGTATGTTGCACCTTTGAATTATCTAAATTTTTTGTCGTGCTATGATTTGTAAATGGATTACTAAATATTTTCAACTTTGTATTTTTATTTTGTTATGGTCTAGCCTCCTCTATGGATGTGATTAACTCAATAATATTACAATCGATAAGATATTGTATCTTACACCTTAGCCAATAACACTTGTTTTTAGAATGCACAATACATCTGTGAAAGTCACAATAAATGTTACTATCAAATCCCTTGCATTGAGGCTTAGTCATATCAACTTATAATGGTGAAGGGGGTGATATGAGTTTGCAATCAAGTTATTTATATAACAAGACATGAGGAGGTGATGGTAACCTTGAATATTACCTTATTGGTGGAGCCGTCAATTAAAGATTATTTGTTGGTTATGATGTTGTATTACATGTTAGTTTTGCTTCATTTTTAATTTTGTTAGATTTAACCATGTATCTTGGTTTGCTTTGAAACCTAGTATTTGAGGTAGATGGAGCATTTGGTGTATATGTAAAATTGTTTAAAGCTCTGAGCTTGACTTCATATTCTTTGATTATATGGCATAACTCATCAAAAGATTTGATTTTTTTTTAACATGACAGCCTAATGAAGTGGTTTTATACAAATTTGTGTGAAAATATCTTGTAATTCATCATTTGCCATATAATTGGTCATCTTAGCTAGCATAGTTTTGTATCGAAGAACATATTCATTGATTGGCTTATTGGACCCTTGCTTGAGTTTAGTAACTTACACAAGATAATTTTTCACTAATGTTTATAGAAAAGTGTGCTAGAAACTAATTTGACAAAGGGTTGAATGGTTTAACTGATTAGAGTGGGAGATCATAGAACCATTGTATAGCATACTCTTTGATGCTTATTAGAAATATATCTATTAATAATTTTCCATTGTAAGCATAATCCAATCATGGTACATGAAATGATCGAAGATGTTGTTTGGGGTCACCTTTACCTTCATACAGTGGTAGCTTAGGAGTTACGAAGCTTTCTAGTAATGAGTAAACTAGTATATCAAGTGCCAAATGACTATGAACAAAGTATAAGAATCCATTGAATGACTAGATCTAGAGACACCTTGCTCTAAGTGTAATACCTTAGCATGTAGGGCTACAATAGTCTACTCAAGGGAGTGTGCATTAGGCAAGCTTGGTGGGGGACCATGTGTACTAACAAAAAGAGGTGTGTATGATGATCATGTATAAATAGACATATTAATCTATTGAAAACCTTATGGTGCCCCCATACGTAGAGATGATATCACATATATGACTAGAGGTGTTGATATAGGAATAAGAGTAGTAACAGAAACTGAAACACATGAAAGTAAAGTATAAATAACTTTGAAAGGCACCTCTTGTTGTTATTCCTTTGATGTTACAATTTTATCTTGATGTGCAGTCTTAGATGCTAAGAGTAATTTGACAACCCTATCCACCTGTTTGAGCCATTGATTATGTCCTTGATGGAAACTAGATGATTATTTGACTTGATTAGGATATACCTCATTAAGTTCATTAGGATAAATTATATCAAATATCTTAGGTTTATCTTGATTAGCATGCATAGTTTTGTTCTCTTGATTATCATGTTCATCATCACTATTATTTTCGATTGTACATGGCTTTGAACAATTGCATTATCAAATTAAGAAAAAACATTTATACCATCCATTTTAGAAGATTTCAAAGGAATTAAAATATGCTCTATATGAATTCCACTTAATCGAGTATTGTGCCTTAGAGGAATAAGGTAACTAAATTTATTGGGTGGCATAAGAGGGAATCATGTAAATATGCAAAAGTAAAGGGAGAATGAGTGTAACTCGACATGGTGTATTTGATTTATAAGCTCTTAGTTATGTTGATCCAAAAAGTAAATAGTGAAAAAGGCCCAAAGGGGTAGTAACTATGGAGGATTCCACCATCTTATAACTTTATTGTCTTATGTCTGAGGTACATTAAGAGTAATTTTTTGAGGTTAACTGCTTACCAGTACACTAAAAAAATAAACATCCAAGAAGCTTCCTAGGGTTAAAAACTAAAAATCTATATGTTTTTGATATATCATGAGGTACGTAGAAACTAAAGTTTATATATAGTTTTGTCTAATGGCTTAAGTATTGGAGTAGTACCCCTCACACCGTGACTTAGGTAAATTTGATGACCATTTTTCTTAGAATGACAACTCCCATGAGGTTTAAAACTATCATAACATAGTTCTAAAATAGTAAAAAATAAATAAAAATAAATTGAAATTGAAAAACAAATCAAAATAAAATATGTATGTGTATAGAAATAATAAATTAATCTCAAACCCTAGGACAAAAATATAAAAGTAATGTTAAAAAAAAAGTATGGGTTCACCAATATGTTTTACCCTATTTTTGATAAAACATAAAAATGTTTGTTTAATATAATTATTCATATTAAATATATGACATTTGAGTATAAATTTGAATGTAATATATGGATTTTAATTATAAAACTTGATAGATCTATTCATATTTTAACATATGACATCTATGTATAAATCTAAATGTAAAGCAAAATTGATTGAAATTGAAATTGAAAACTAACATATGCAAAAAAAGTAAGTACAACCAAATATAAGATACTTAGATTTTTTATATCTAGTTGAATATAATTAATATTTGATAATGGAAATAAAATAAGACAAGACTGTGACAACTTAGGATCAAGAATACAGTTTTTTATTTTGTCTAGATAGGTCCACGCTCCCTGGGCAAAAATGTAGGTTAGTCATGTCTATTGACTATGGAATTATCTACATTGACTATGATGAAATTACAATTATTCTATTGCCTATGCCTATGTCTACTGAGAGGGTTGAGACATTGTGATTCTACAGATGTCGTGCAAAAACCTTTATTTTTTTCTCTTTGCCTTGAAACCCTAAGGATACTTGTAAAAGTTAGAAACTCGTAAAAAGAGAGGGGAAGTGTAATGTGTTTCACTAATCTGGACAACAATTCAGATGATAATTCGGGTGATGGGTCCACCCCATTTGATGGTGGAACTTCCAGGAGCCATAACTTTTGCACCGTAGCTCCAATTGACTCCCCGTTTGAACCATTGGAAAGCTAATAATGAGGGGAACAACGTGAAATGGCATCAAGCTCTGATAAATGAAGTTTGACCTCATAAAACCCAACGAAAGTGTCCCAAATTTCAATTTTAGTAGTTTATTCTAAAAATAGTAAGTTTCTAAAAATAGTAATTCCTTGAATTTTGTATTGTTGTAAATCATGGAAGTCGAACCAATTCATCTCCCTCAAGATTGGTGACCTTCCATATCCTTCCCACACCTTCAAAACATGTATAAATGAAGATGTAACCCGAAATGGAAATCAGACATCTCTTCTCAGAGATAAGCATATGTTTGGGTCTACAATTTTGATAAATAAAACATCTCTTTTTAGAGATAACATTATTTGAATTGCGTTGTTCTTATTTTTGAATTATATTTCAACCAAAGCTTTTCGAGTTTTGGATCATTCACTAACCTCAATCACCCCATTTGATAATTAACCATTGCCTTCGTATACAAATACTCCAAGGAGGGGATCAATCTATGCATAATTATCCCACATAAGTGATTATGCAATTGTGTTCATTGATTATATGCACACATCCAAAAATTTGGCTTTGATACTTGACAATGTTATCTCTTGACTTAATTCAAAATGCTTTAGACTTGATGTCTAACTATCCCAGTGAATGATATTAATTTTGAGAAGAATAGGGAAACTTCACTTAGTGTGAATTATTGTAAAAGATGGATGTTAGATAGAAATCAAGTCCCTTGGAAATGAGATTTCAATTTGCTTATATGGTGATCTTTTGACAATTTCCTATATTTGACCTTGAGAAACTATGGGAAGACTCATAATAATATTTCAAATTTGGAAACTAGTCATTAAATACCATGGGGACGAGGGCATACTAGTGGATAGGTCCACGATGATAGACTTATCTAACCAGAGCAGATTTATCCCAAAAAATTAGGGATAACTATCCTAAGGTTGTAAGTAGTCTGAGAGTGATAAAAGATGGTATGAGTATTGAATTAGAAATTATTGTGTAACAGTGATTATGAATGAATGGCAAGCTAACATATATAAAAATGGGTAGAGGAATGGAAAATAAGGGTCATGTATTTGAATGCAAGTCAAGTGATTTATGATATGTCAATAATTAACATTGTTGTACTTGGGACTAGATTTAGGTATCTACATTTACAAGAAATGTATTTTTCCTCTAGAATTCTCATAAGAGTATTCACCACCTTTTGTCTCAGTCATTCATAGTAGTACATCACTTTACAAAAATATAAAGTCACATCCCTTGAGGCATAATCATGCACAACCTACATAAAAAATGTTTTTGAAAGGAATTTCTTATAATATTTTATCTAACTTAACACTTTTAAACACACATTGGCCATGACAATATGTGGTTGACAAAATGCTCTAACTGTGTAGATAGTAAAATATGATTTATATAATACCTCAGTATTATACACTTGACAAATACCTATCATGATTGTACCTTTTTAGTTTTAGACTTGCCCATTGCCAAAAGGATCATGCTTATTATCTCATTATGCCAAGATGCTTATCTCTAAGTACAACCATTATCATTCTAATGACTGCGACTTTTTTACTATGCGAAATTCTCTAAACTTAATTATTATCCTTCACTACTAATTTTGGTCCTGTACTTGTTTTTATAGCTTCCTGAACACTTGCATCCCAAATAGACACTAGCATCAATGCAAATGTCCACTTTTCTTACAAAGTGTTCAGTGCCAAAAGTTCATCCAATTTGGAAAATAAACATATCCTAAAGGTCGGCCTAAATGCTTCAGTTTAAAATAATTCTAAAATGGATTGGTATATAAATAAGATCAACCCTCATTCATTCCTCACCTAAAAATCACCTAACAACCACCTAACAAACACCTGGAACTAACAAAGTAATATACCAAGAAGCACTCAATAAAGCATTCAAGTGAGCAAACCTACCATATTCATCCCTATTTATATATTATTCATAGGATTAGTAGTTTCATAGGTCTGAAGCATTCCAAGATTAGTTCATGAGCAATATTTTTTAAGTTACAAGCTAGGTCACTTCATGTCTTTGATTATCACACATTGTATCCTTGTGCACAAACAAGCCAACACATAAGGGAGAACTATATAAGTCTAAGGTCCTATTCACAGTATTTGATATATAGGTAGAACCCATTGATAAAGGGGTCCTTAGGGTAGCTCGACATAGTGAACCCACTAACCCAATTTTTCTATAGACACTCCAAGGGTGAAGAAACTAGGGATTGATTATTTGATAAAGAGTGATAACTTGTGCACATGATCTACAGACATCAAAATAAAGGTGAAATAAAACCTAAAAGGATCTAGTTCATCACATATAGATCCACCCAATATTCCATACAAAACACTTGCAGTAGGGTTAGATGCCTATGTTAATGAAAATGTCTAGATCTAACACAAGCGTCTGAGGCCACAAAGAATATTTCCAAAATCTGAAGACTATTCTAGGATCATCTTCTAGTCCACTTCTAGCTTGTTCAAGATTAGTGTTGGACCCCAAAATTTGGCTAGGTATTTTGGTATTTTGGTGTGAAACCAACATGGTGTGGAAGGAACATAGCGTGGAAAGTCTATAATGTAGAACTCGAATGGTACAAAAGTACCATGGTGTGGAACTTGCAGGGCACAAAAGCACAAGGATGAAAAATCACCAATGCAAGAGGACCCAGTCAAAGGAGAATTAGTCATGAAAAACCTAAGAGCATAGGACTCAAAACAATAGTGGAAGACTTGGGGAGTGCATGAGAAGTGGGAATGGTTAAAGAGTGATTCTTAAGGGTCAGCTAGACCTTATCCATCACAATTTTTGCACCGACCCATAAGGAAGAAGACACATGGCAACAAGGATATAACATAGGGAAAGTATATAAGGGGCACAAAGGCCTAGGTCCTTAGGAAAATTTAGTTAACCTATTACCATGACTCTTTGTTTGTGAAGATTTTATTGGCTAGTTACTCATATAATTAATGTTATAAATATTTGGTCAGGCATAAACAAGTATAAATACCCCTATTGTAATGCACTGGATGATGAAATTTCTTGATATCATTTTGCTGAAGTATAGTATATGAGCTATGAATATTGTAACCATTCATTTATTCATGTTCTAAGTTAAGTTAGTATTTATCAGTGGTGGTTTCAAGTTGAGATCTTGTTGTGGGATCTTAATATGAAATCTATGCAAGTCTTTTCTTTTTCCAAGTAATAATCTCAAAACTTCACGGTGCTCTTTTGTGTGATTATGGTGGTTAAACGTAATGATAATAGGATTAAAGTAGTTTATATTTTTCTCTATGTAATATCTAATTAAATATATGCTTAACCCAAATAATATAACTAGTTAATGTGACTGCACAACATAACCTACAGGAACTGGTCTCTAGCTGCATGTTTTGGGTGAGTACGCAAGACCACAATCTTACATGAAAGGGCCAACACACTATATCATTGGACTAAACTTGAATACTAAAGCACTAGTAAGAATAAAAACCCAACATTTTAGTTCCATTACCAGGACACTGGTAATTGTTGCATAGTTATGGAGGTTGTTTGAGTGTATCACCCTTGAGAGTATTAAGCAATGGATTACTGGAATTGAAGATAGTTTTATAGTTCCATACCCTAAACTAAGAGTTTTTTCATGGTAGTGGGTAGAATGAAATCTTTACAGTTCATCGTATGAAACTTTCTTTACTGAGATCCTAATTCATTTGCACACTTGGCTAGCCACTTATGCTTACGGACAATCATGAAACATGGTAGAAGATAGTCTGGGACATTAGAATAACAAAGATATTTGGCATGAATTGGAACATCATGGACATTGTATATAATCAAAATTACATGATGCATAATGAATTAATCCTGGATCAGATAAGATAGAGCACACCTACACTTTTGATTAGGTATACACTTGTTAAGTGGGATCATGACCAATATGGGTATCTACTAGACCTGATTAGGGGATCACTTGTATTATTTGTCACAACACATCATGATAGGAAGGTTTCCAAATCCTATAGTATAACACAATCACACACCAACCCTAAAAGAGCCATACGATTTAGTATTTATTTATGCTAATAAATAAGAAAGTAAACTATTCTAATAACATGAAAAGTAAACTAATCTAGTATGCACCAAAGCTTGTGGCACAAAGAGGGGTTAGAATAAAACAAATAAAGAACAACTAAACTAAACATGCATATGAGACATATACTCATGTCAATGTATATAGAACCATAATACATGGAAGAGAAGAATGCATATTGCATTATCTATCTACTCTTACAAATGAGAAATAAAGTTAGGAATACTTACCTTTGAAGATGAACCTACCTAGTCTCAACCTCTCCCTTGGCCAAAGTAATTCATAAGAGATTGTTGTGGCTTGTAAGGATAACCAAGATAAATTAGTTCTAGGCTACACAACCTACTTAAGAATCCAAAAGACTTCTCTACAAGATAAGATCATAGCTCCAAAGAAAGTATTGAACCCTAAAGCTTTATTCCTCAAGTAGAATGGTTAATAAGCAGATGTTTATTCACACTTATTTGTTTGATTATTATATTATTATTCAACTATCAACTTGTATATATAGTAGTATCTTTCTTAAAAACTTTTAGACATGTCGGCTGTACTAGGTCGATCGAGTCAACCTAACATGTTTGTGGATAAACTCACTAGGTCTATGATAGGTTGATTGGGAGGCTAAGAAACCAAAAGAGCTAAAGTGTCCCAAAACACACTAGGTAAACCAAGTTGATCTAGTTTGTTGATCAGGGAGTTTGAAAATCCATATGGTGGACCTAGTTTGTTGAATAGGAAAAAGGGAAATAAAGCAAGGAAAAGAGGGATAAATCATGACAAATGATAGGAAAGATTAGTCAAGAGATAAATAAGCTTGATAATGACTAGAATGGATAGGAAAGAGAATAATAAGCTTGTGGTTTAAGGTTTAAGATACTAGAGTGTGGATTGCAAGTGGCAAAATGAACAATAATCTTACGAAGCACTGATGGTCTGCCCAACCCTTTCTCGATGCACTTTTTAAGGCATGCACTCAGAGAGATTGAAACTCGACAAGTTGCTGTAAGATACAAAGTGTTAGTAATCAATAAAATTTTGAAAATATTATGTGTATACATATGCCCCAGTTGAAGCTCATCATGAGTTACATAAGTGCAACAGAGGATGGTACTTCAGAGATAGAACATGATAACACATAATGTTGATGCTATGTATGGTACAATAAGAAGTAAATAAGATAAATGAAAGGATAAAATTTATAAACACATACCTTTAACTTACTTTATTATCGTAGATAAAGAATAAGACTATAGGAAAGTGAAGGCATCCAATGTAAAGCACACCAGGCGAACTTATAAAAGTTAGTGCAAAAAATAGCCAAAAATAAATTTTTTTGGAAGATAGACACATGACAGTTAATAGGGACATAGATTTTTAGGAAAATTGGTAAATTAAGATTTTTAAGGCAATGCTTACAATATTTAAGGCAAATGATTGACAAAAGTATGGCAAATGAATGACAAATGATTGGCAAATGAATGACAAATAAATGTTAAAAAGAATGACAAATGATAAGAAATAAATGACAAATGATTGGCAAAAGAATGACAAATGATAGGAAAACATGGCAAATCACATTAGAAAATATGTAAAATATAAATGGAAAAAAGGAATGTAGAACATACTAAATCATGTTGGGAAGCATGTAAAACATGAATGACAAATGAAATATCAATGCAATAAAACTTTAACAAAGATATGTAAGAAGGTAAAAAATAAAACTCATGTAAGATAGGCATGAAAGAATCAAACATAAAGAAAACTATGAAAGCATTTCGAATGAAATGTAAGTCAAGATGTAAGACAAACATGAAGAAGACATATATAAAAAGAAATATGTAATAATGGCAAAAGGGTGAGGACTCAGTTGTCTACACTAGAAGGGTAGTACAATAATGACAAATGAAAGGAAAGAGTGATCGATAGTTATTCAAACATGTGGTTTTTTTCTAAGGATAGATAAAACTGAAACAAAGTAGTGGTAGAATATTTTTAAGAGATGAAGAAGAGGGAATAAAGAAGAGGGAAAATAGATTTGGAATCACAATTTGCACATCTAGGGGGGAAATGAAATGGGTGGAGGGGAGAATGTAGGAAAAACCAAGGTAGATGAACTCTTTATTGAAGTCAAGACACTCAAATCAGGGTTGTCAAAATAAGAGGACTTTTGACGTTAAGAACTATGAAGAACTTCTCTTAGCTACACAAGTCTTGGGTCAAAAAATGGAGTATATGGATCATTCCATGAAGGCTACATGCATGAAAAGTAAAATGGACCTACCTCCCCACAGCGTGTTCCCCATTATTTAGGACCCCTTATAGAGTCATTAGTCTACTACAAATATTGGTTACTTGTGTGAGAAAGTAGGTAGCACCATAGATTTTTTTGAGTTCCCCTATTCCAATATATTGGCATACCACACCCAAATGACTTTGCCTCTATGTGAAGCTGACTGTGGAGCTTGAGATTTTATTAGAGATAGGATATGTGCTTGTAATCACATATGTTGGTGTGATTTGACATTTGAAATTTTGTATGTTACCTTTTAGATATCATTGCTTTTTATTTAAATGATTTGGATTTTAAATTTCTTGATGGATTTTTCTATTCCTCATCCATACAGATTTGGAAAACCAAACATGGGTGCTAAAGATGAGTTTCATTTGAAAACTTGGGACAAGGTTGCTAAGAGAGAGAAACTTAAGAGAGCATGGGTTCTAAGAGTCTCATAGATACGGGTGAAATAAAAGTGCTATCTTGACTTCGACCTTGTTTTATCCAAGGTGGAGGTGAAAGAAAGGGAAATCAAGAGGAATGACACATAAAACAATTTGAATTTCCTCAAATTGCAAAAAATATAGCAAAGGGTAAAAAGAAGAGATACAGTGATATCAAAGGTGTGATTCCTTATCATGAGAAAGATGGAAGTGAATGAAAACATGCTAACATAGATTGTTATGCAAAGTTTCATATAGAAAAAAAAAAAAAAAAAAGCTAAATTTTAAGAACAAGGATCACAAAGAACATGAAAAAGAATAGTGATTTTATGAGGAGGGTTGGGTCCTATCCGCAGTCTTACCTTACAACTCGCAAAATAAAAACCCAATGGGTTTTAAATTTAAATAAACTACAAGAAGATAAAGAAGACTATGGTACATCAAGAGGTAAATTCTAAAGAAAGGGGCAAAATTGATCATAAATCTAATAAGGCAAAGAATGACATTAAAATACAAAGAATAAAAGAGATATATAAGGGCAAAAATGAAAACAAATGCAAAATGTGATGTGTAATAAAACCAAAGAATGTAAAGGAAAAAATGATGCTTAGGAAAGTGAAATTAAAAAAAATGCACAAAAACAAATAAACATCAGACAAAAAGGACAAGTAAGATCTATGCTAACGTATGTATCAAATATGAGCATGTGAAATACAAGTCTATAAGTCTCAGAATGTTTATTGAAGTTGGATGTGTTTGTTATTATGCATTGTAGAATAAGAGTGGACATCGCTAGATGCCCCAATGGGTAAGTGAATGTAGGGATGGGCATCACAAGATGCCCCAAAATCTGAAGGGATATGTGGATGGGTATCGCAAGATGCCCCAAAATGTGAGTTAGAGTGAGGTAACATTGAACTATTAAAATGATTTGCATTGGGTTGGTTAGTGCATTTTTAAGTAGGAAAATTTGTTTGTTTATCTGATTTTAAGGAGGTTGAATGTAACATATGATGTGTAGGATAGGTATGAGGAGATAAAGGGGGTAAAGGAGGACCATGGATGATGTGCTTTGGAGTAGGCATTTAAAATAGGTACTCTTTTGGTTCATGTGGCCTAAGAGGTTGAAGTTCAATGGATGCAACAATATGTTTAAAGTTGTTCATGTTAGATATCCTTTCCTTGTTGGTGTAGGAAGAAGTATCAATTTTTGTTTGAAAAAAATTAGTAGATGAGGTTTGTTCATTAGGTTGTTGATGTTGATGTGATTGTGGTTCTTGAAATTGATTGTGAGAAGCTTGAAGATAGTCTTGATAACGTTGTTTTGTCAGAATATCAAGATTAAAATGTGGACCAAGCATGGAAGAGATAAGAAATCAATGAAGATCATGACAAGATTCATGAGAATGACCTATAGTAGCATGCCATGAAAAACATTTATCTGGATTGTACCATTTTGGAGGAGGTTTGGAAGGATCAAAGCTCATGGGTTTAGAGGGTGGAAATTTCATCATAAGTTGTTCTAGACTCAAGGGAGGGTTGGTTGGGTTAAAATTGGTTGAATTGGATGCTCCATTTTAAGGTTGGGGAGACTTGGATGAATCAATGGTATGAGAATAAGAATGGAAAGATGATTTAATAGTTATTTGAGATGGTTCAAATCGAGTCATAATGAAGTCTTATCTTTTTTCTTTTTCTAAGGTTTCTTCTAAAGTTTTTGGTGAAAAAATTTGAAGTTTGTATTGAAGAGAAAGTTAAGAACAGTGACAAATAGTTTTAGAAGAGTGTCATCATTCATGTTAAGGTCCACTTTATGTGCAAGAGACTTCCATCGCTTGATAAAAGTATGAGTAGATTCATTAGGAAGTTGTTTGGCATTGATGAAATAGCTAAGGTAATTTTCAGGAAGGTTGTCATGTTGGAATTCCTTCACTAGAGCATAAACTAAATCCTCTAGTTTTGAGATGGAATGTCTAAGAAGCTGGTTGTACCATTCAAGTGCATCACCAACAAAGGTTTTGGCTAAGAACTTGGTGGTAAAAAAGGTGTTAGTTTAGACCCATTCCTTTTATAGATTGCCAAAATACTTAAGAAAGAGAGTAGGGTCTTTAGTCCCATTATATGTGATAGTTGGAGAAATATTTCTAATATCTATAGATGCAATAAATGGAGTTAAAGGTTCATTTTGAATATGTTGAAACATTTTGTTATTCATTGGAGGTTGAGGGATGATATTCTCATTGGCATATATAAGAGGAGGAGGGACAAAATTTTGATTTGGTTGAGACATGATGACTTGAGGTGGTTGACTAATCATCTTGCATAAGTGTTGTTGCATGTTCATCATTTCAGATTGATTGGAAGTTTGCATGATGTTCATTTTTTGGATAACTTGGGCAAGAAGTTGAAATGTATCAACAGGTGGGTTTGAAGGTGGGCTATTAGTGTTGATAGGAAGAGAATTGTTAGTGTTGGTGGGAGGAATATTCCTTGTAGATGGAGGACTCCCAATATTAGTGTTAATTGTCTTAAGTGTTGTAGAATAAGAAGAAAGCTTAGTCAAGCCACCATTCTTGTGAGGACTGTAAATAGTATTATCATCAAGGTTTTTCAATATTTGGGAACCATCTAGATTATCAATTTGATTGGTATTATGTGATGAAGGATTCCCAACATTGGTATTGGGAGGAGGATTACGATGAAGGATCTCAACTACATTACATTGTGTAGTGAGTGGTTTAGGCTTAGGAGAAAGGGAAGGAAGGAATTGGATAGTTTCATCGGTGGTAATGAAATAAGTGAGGTTACTATCAAAGTCCTTAATAATACAATGTTATTGACTAAGGGAAGGCTACAAAGATGTCATCATGATGAAACCAAACTAGATAAACACACAAATAAAATTAGAAGTGATAGAAAATAGTACTAGGTCGACCTAGTGCAAAAATAGGGACTGTAAAACTATACAGGGTTGACCAGTTCGATCCAATACAGTGAATAGAGGTTGGAAAAAAAGGTAAAAGATGTTATAAATAGTGCTATGTTGACCATGTTAACCTCGTATAGTGCACAGGGGATAAAAAAATACTAGGTTGATAGAGTCGACCTAGTACAACAAATGGGGGTTGATTTCTTGTTTTGCCTATATCTTTCGATTTACTTATCCATTTTGAAATATGTAAAATGCATTAGATTCATGATGATGTAGGTAAGATTATAAAGTTTATATAAATTTATGAAAGAACACATAACTAGGTCAACTAGGTTGACGAAGTTGACTATGTCAGAGTAGTTTTAAAGACTACAAATTGTGAAAGAAAAGTACATAAAAGAAAGATATAAAAGAATAGAAACTCACCTAAGTGGTTTAAAGATGAAAAGGAGGAGATTGATGATATGAAACCTTGGATAAAACTATCAAAAACTTGCAAATTGGGTCGAGATGGTCAACTAAGTAATAAAAGAACCTATTGAAAAAAGTGTTGAAAATGCACTAGGTCAACCTGATTAACCTAGTAGGTTGAACTGGTAATCTAAAAATGCACTAGGTTAACCTGGTCGACCTAGTAGTATGAAAACTTGAAAACTTATGCACAAATATAAACAGCTGAGTCGATAAAATTAATCTAGTAGGTTAAAATATATGATAAAAAGAATGAAATAAAGTGAAATAAATCTTGCAAGGGTTAGTTTCATGTCAGGTTCACTAGAATATATGCAATCAAAATTTCATGTTTCATAATGAATTAATCTTGGATCAGATAAGATAAAGCACACCTATACTTTTGATTGGGTATACACTTGTTAAGCAAGATCATGACCAATATGGGGATCCGCTAGACCCAATTAGGGGATCACTTGTATCATTTGTCACAACACATCATATTAGGAAGGGTTCAAAAGCCTACAGTGTAACACAATCACAAAACAAACCTAAAATATACCTATGATTTGATATTCACTTATGCTAATAAACAAAAAATTAAACTATTCTAATAACAAGAAAAGTAAACTAATTTAGTGTGCACCAAAGCTTGTGGCACAAAGTGGAGGTTAGAATAAAACAAATACACAATAACTAAATGAAACATGCATAGGAGACATAAACTCCTATCAATGTATACAAAATCCTAATACATGGAAGAGATGAATACATACTACATTATTTCTCTACTCTTACAAAAAAAACATGAAGTTAGGAATACTTACCTTTGAAGATGAACCTGTTGAGTCTCAACCTCTCCCTTGGCCAAGGTGTTTCACAAGAGATTGTTGTGTCTTTTAAGGATAACAAGGATAAATCAAATCTAGGCTACACGACCTACCTAAGAATCATAAAGACTTCTTCACAAGACAAGATCAGAGCTCCAAAGAAAGTATTGAACCTTGAAGTTTTATTCCTCAAGTAGAATGGTTAATAGTAGATGTTCATTTGCACTTCTTCACTTGATTCTTCTATTCTTCTTCAATTCTTATGAAATGGTGGTAAATGAAATTATATATATAGTATTATCTTGCCTAAAAACTTTTGGACATGTCAGTTCTACTAGGTTGACCTAGCATGTTTGCGGGCAAACTCACTAGGTCTGTGCTAGGTCAGTCAAGAGGCTAAGATACCAAAAGAGATAAAGTGTCCTAAAACACACTAGGTCAACTAGGTCGACCTATTTGTTGATCAAAAAGTCTAAAACTCCATATGGTGGACCTAGTTTGTTGAACATGAAAAAGGGTGATAAAGCAAGGAAAAGAGGGATAAAGCATGGTAAATGATAGGAATGATTAGGAAAGAGAGAAATAAGCTTGATAATGACTAGAATGGATAAGAAAGAGAATAATAAGCTTAGGGTTCAAGGTTTTAAGAGACTAGAGTGTGGATGGCAAGTGGTTAAAGGAAAAATAATCTTATGAATCACCGATGGTCTGCCCACCCCTTTCTTGATGCACCCCTTAAGGCATGCACTCAGAGAGATTGAGACTCGATAGGTTCCTGTAAGATATAAATTGTTAGTAATCAATAAAAGTTTGAAAATATTATGTGCATACAAACATGAGTTGTTAACATTGGGTGGAAATAAGTATTGAATAGTTACTATTTAGAGTATTATGTAATTACATATTCTTATCTTGGAGAAGCCTCGTTCCAGTTTCTCAGAGAACCACATGGCTGTAACATTAGACATTTCTCTTTAGAAATCAAGAAGTTTTTTATTGACTGTGGACTTGACACTATGCCAATGGATAGCTAAATCCCTTTTTGCATGAGCCACATGTTTAGAAAGGGAGTAGAGAAGAGTTGGTAAAATATTCTAGGTTCAAAATGGTATCCAATCAATGGGGATTGTAAACGTGGAAATATGATGAAGCTCGATAGAGGATTATAGGAGTAAGTAGTATGGGAAGAGACTAAGAGAACTCAATAAGTGTTATTAGGAACTGTAGGGAAGAAGAAATGCACAAAGAGGACCCCATTACTTTCAAACTGTGCCCCATGCCACTTTTATCATATGAAGGAGAAATTATTTGAATGGTAGAAATTGAAGAACCAATTTTGAACCAACCAGGCTCCCCAACCATACAGTGTGTTCATGATTTTGACTTATATGGCATACATATGCATAATGGAGATAATTATAGAGTGGAATCAGAGACTGAACCTGTAAGGGATATTGTAGTTGAGCCATTTTTAACTCATAAGGACTTCACACTTTCTTTCCTTCTTCAAGGGAATTATATGGCTCAATTTGGAATGCCTGGTAGACCTAGCATTCAAAGTGGATAGAACATGAGCCCAAATTTGATTAATCAACTAGATACCATGCCCCATGGCATAGGCATTGCTACTGGAGGTGATGGAGGTGAATTAAGAGGTGGTACAAGAGGAAGTGGTGGACTTTCCCCTTAAGGGACATGATTTGGAGGTTCTCAACAACCACGAGTTCAAGCACCTCAACTGACAATGGTATATTATGAAATGACACTCCACTTACTTGAATATTGAGGTGTAGATAATGCAGTTGAACACATCCATAAGTGTGAAATTATTTGGAGGGTATGAGTTATCACTTCTTGTGAGAGAAAAATCACCCAATTCACAACTACACTTTTAGAGCAAATGCATAAATGGTATAGAAAGTTTGACCCTCAACAAGTGATGGTTAACAATGATCAACTTAAAATGGCATTTCTTCAAGAATTTGACATTCTTGAATTTTAATAATAAAGTATAGCTGTGCTGAAGGACATAAAACATGAACTTACTGAAAGTGTATGAGAGTATGATGCAAGGTTCAAAACACTATTATCAAAGCTATCATTTGAAATCAATACTGCTCAACATGCACAATGGTTTGTGGGAGGTTTGTTACTCCCATTTTGATGGACATTATCTCAGAAGACCTTCACTAGCCCATGTGAGTCTTTGAAAGCCACCCTTCGTACCAAAGTAATTGGTAATATTGATACTAGGATTAGTCCCTTAATGGAAGCCCAAATAGCTTCAATAGCATCATAACTAAAAAAATTAACTACAAATAATGCATGTGATACTCATAGTTGTCTTTAGTGCACTGATTGTGAGTTTAAAGGACATACCTAAAGTAAATACCCATGTAAGAACATCTACACTTTACTGAAATAGTCATATGAAATCTACCATGAGGACCATGATGTATGTTCTTGTCCTCTCTTGTAGCAAGATACACACTTTAAGGTGTATGAATATTGTAAAATATGTGATGCCTACACCCATGACACTAATGATTTCCAACTAATTAGTGACATCCATGAAATACACATGCATGACACATGCCAAACCTCTATGGATAACAATTAGGATAATGGTGGCTATAATGGTCAAGGTAGAGGATGAGGACGAGGAGGTGGTCACTTCCCACCAAGAACAAGTTATAAGTGTAGATCTTTAGACCACTTTAAAAGAGATTGTCCAACTTACCCTACATGTGCTTTCTATAAAAAGGACCATCGATTGGTAGAGTGTCTTGACTTGTAAATGGTCCTCACCAAGAAGAGATATGAAAAGGGTGTAGGGATGATTCATATTGATAAACCATATTAGCACATGCATTTAGGCACCCCAATAATTAAATAAGTGAATATCACTATGTGTAGTAGAGGATAATCTTAGTCTACCTCTAATCCTATTGAGAAGGTATAACGTGAAGATCCTTAGGCAAGGAACTACCTTGATGCTCACTAACATAAGGATGTGCTCCAGGACACTATGACAATGGTATGAGAACTCTAAGGAGAAAATCAATTTCTCAAAGACAAAGAGGCAACACAACATGTTGATATGTAGAAGGTAGCAGAGCCTCAAAACATGGTGAGAATGATTTCTATGAGCTTTACAAGCGTATGCTAGATGACAACATTATCCCACAACTAATCCTATGGCTTAAGAATTAGGTACAAGCACCAAATGATGATCACCCTCAAGTAACTCAATAGATCGAGGATCATTGATTTAATTATGCTTGATGATAAGATACTCCTATTCCTCCTAATCTTATAGAAGATAAATAAGTACTAGTAAATGTTTCCATCGATGAGTGGGTAATTCAGGACATCTTAGTTGACACTGACATTGAAGTTAACATCCTTAACAAGGATGTATGGTGCAAAATGACCAATCTAACACTACAACCTTCACCACATATGTTGTTTATGGCCAATAAAACTTGTTCTCTACCTATTGGTGTCCTAAAAAAGGTAACAATTGATATACTTGGAGTACCTTTTAAGTCTAAATTTGAGGTTCTTGAGTTAGTAGAGGCTGATGATTTCCTAGCTCTTTTGGGACAACCTTGGTGTTATGAAAATAATGCAGACCTAAGTTTTAAGAAGTGTTACATCAATTTTGAGAATGTTGACTAGTGCATGGTTATTCTCCTAGATCAAACACATGCCCCCCCCTTACATAGAACCTGTCAATCTGGTAGAAGATATTAACCATATCTATATTGTAACTACTAGGAATAATGAGTAATGGGATCTTACTCCTAATGGTGTTCTACGATGGTCAGGTTCTCAATCGCTTTCTAACACTACAAATAATGCTTGTAATTTTTGGGCCCATGGTGATTATAACCTCATCTAAAGAGTGTGTAGTACCATTAATAGTCAGGAGAATGTTCCATGCCAATACCATAAATTCCATAGGTTCATTCGCCTTATCACCAACCAAGTCATGAGGGGACCAATGATAGATGTACCTCTCGAAAGACTTGATGAAACTCCATGTTTCCATAGATAGATGGAAGTTTGCACCTTTGTCTAGTGCCTTGAAGAGTTTTACCATACTGACATGGATCATATTTGATCTTTGGCTCACCTCTTTGATGGTACAACTACAATATGGTGGCAAACCCATTATGAGTAGATTATCCAATGGGATCAAGTATGCTTAGCCTTACATCACTAGTTCAATCACGATAACAAGGTCAAGGGAACAATTGGCTATAGAGGATTACAAGCCCCTGAACCCCATATAGAATGCTATGAGATAATATGGAGAGATGAAGAGTCATACTTACCAGAGTACTTGTGGGTACATGCAGTCTGTGGAACTTTATGTACCTAGGCATGGGCATGGTATGTTCATGAAGAGTGATACATGGGTACCCAATTTTGGCATCTCTTGAAAGAGAACATGAACCCGACACTATCTTATTCTTCCCCAAAAATGAATTTTTGCCTCACTCTCTAGGGCATACACAAATCATTTGTAGGTGACCCAAGTCCCATTGAAGACTGCCTAAGAAATATCCATCATATCCTAAATAAATACTAACTCTCTTCATTGAAACATCGACATAACTTGTTTTTGCACCATAACCAATCCTTGATTAGGACTGACATGAAGAGGCACGTATAGGAAAATAGAAGCTAGTGTTTTAGGTAGAAGAAGGTGAAGGATCCAATCCACTTGACCCTTTGTCAAACCATTTGGATGTTTCTATAGACTATGGCACACGAGCTATTCATGATATTGGTTCTGATATAGACAACCCCAACTCTAGGCCAATTCAAACTATCCAACATAATATTGGCATGGATCAAGAACCAAAAATGGCTAATATAGGCAATTATTGGATTGATACTAAAATTTCAAAGATAATTGAGTTATTAAAGTAATATCAGGATGTCTTTCCAAGAAGCTACAATGAGAAGAAAAGAGTTCATCCATCCTTAGAAAAGATGCATATGAAACTGGTTGACGGTGCTCAACCAGTTAGAAAAAGGCCATATAAGATGAATCCTAATCTTTGAGCATGCATCAAAGAATAAATTGATAGTATGCTATATGTTGGAGTAATCACCCCTATTAATGAATTTGAGTGGGTCAATCCCATGGTGATTAGTATAAATAAAGATAGACGCATTCAAATTTGTGTTGATTATTGGTTCTTTAACACATTTTGCATCACTGATCCTTTCCTAACACCACTCATAGAGGAAATCCTTGAAGGCATTTTTGGATGTGAGATATATACATTCATCAATGGATATTTGGGATACCATCAGGTCTAGATCACTGAAGAGGACCAACCAAAGACAACGTTCACTACTAAATGGGATATTTTATGTATATTGTCATGCCTTTTGGGTTGAAGAACACACCAATTGTGTTCTCATAGATAGCTATTGAAGCCTTTAAGGATTTCATTCATTAGTTTCTTCAAGTCTATATGGATTACTGGATGGTCTATGGTTTGGTCAAGGACCATTGCTCTAATCTAAGGCTCATGTTTGAGCACCGTCGAGTCTTAAAAATATCGTTGAACTTAAAGAAGTGCCTATTTACAACACTTTTCAATGTGCTCCTAGGACACATTATTCATAAAAATGGACTTCTGGTAGATCCAAAAAAGGCATCCATTATTCTTTGACTCCCAGTGCCTAAGTCTCAATGTGAGGTCTACACCTTTCTAGGACATACAGGTTACTATCAAAAATTCATCCATGGATATGTAAAGATTATTGTGCCTCTGGAGGAACTTATAAAGCATAATGAAAACTTCGTATGGTCTTGCTCCTATCAAGAAGCATTTTAGACCTTAAATAATAAGCTAGTGATCGCTCTAATCCTCTAGTTACTTGATTAGATAAGACCATTTCACATCTATGTTGATGCATCTAGATCCTTACACAACTAAGGGAAGGTCACCTTGATCATCCAATATACTTTACTAGTAGTAAACTCACTCTAGTTGAGAGGAATTACACCACCAGAGACATGAAGCATTTTTAATGGTCTATGCTTTACATAAGTTTCAACAGTACTTATTGGCAACACCCTTTGTATTCTATACAGATCATGAGGCCTTAAAGTAACTAGTAAACAAACATGTGCTACATGGATGAATTTTTTGCTAGATAGTGTTGTTCTAAGAGTTTCAATTCTCCATTATGGTCAACCCTAGAAAAGCTAATTGTGGCCATGACCATCTATCCTAAATTGAGTCTTGGGAGCCATCGCATGATATTAAAGATGACTTGCTTGAAGTTCAAATCTTCCATGTTATTCATGTACCTAAGGAGCTAGAAGATATTTTAGCCTTTTTAACCACTGGATAAACACCCGACTGTCTCACTCCGTAGGCCAAGAAACAACTCATGTTCTATGCTGCACCCTTTCAACTCATAGGAGGGGCTCTGTAGAAGCTCAACCATGATGAATTTCTTTAACACTATGCTATAAAACATGAGCATTCTGAAGTACTTTAAGAAGTCCATGAAGATATTGTCAAAGGACACTATGTTGGAGAGGCTACGACACACAAAGTTATACTGGATAGATTATGGTGGCCTACTCTTTTTCAAGATGCTAAGGTATATGTTAGGAAGTGTGACATATGTTAGTACGTAGGAAAGCTAAACCAATGAGATGCCATGCCTCTGTGACCATTTCTCTCTGAAGAACCATTTGAGAAATGGGCCATTGATTATGTTGTCCCCGTTACTCTAGTTGGATGATGAATAGGTTCTTGATATATCATCATAGTAACTAACTACCTCATGCACTAGGTTGAAGCTACGTCGACAAGGGATTATATTGCTACCACCATTTCACACTTCATTTGAGAGCATATCATAACTAATTTTGGATGCCCATTAAGTTTCACTAGTGATCATGGCACCCATTTTCTAAATAAAACTATTTGCATCCTCCTTGCTAAGTTCATGATTTCTCATCATCAAATAACACCATATCATCTGCAACCTAATGGAAATGCTAAGGCCTTCAATAATATCTTAGGTACTACTATAACACATATTTGTAATATAGGGTAAACTTCTTGGGATGATAGGATGTTTGCGGTACTATGGGATTACTGAACAACTTACAAGTGCTAGAACAAGAACACACCATTAAACTTAGTATATGGCAAAGAGGCAGTCCTTCCAATTGAATTTTTGGTAATGTCTCTTCGCATTATGCACAGAAGACATTTAGATGAGGATTCATCTTTGAAATCATGCCTAGATACTTTGTTATAGCTTGTTGAAGCCAGTTTCCTCACTCATTAGAGTTAGGATGTGGAAAAGAGCAAACAAAAAGTATGGCATGATCGACACATCAAGTACAAAACCTTTACTCTAGGCATGAAGGTCTTGTGTTATGACTCCAAGTTTGTGCACCATTATGGAAATTTTTGAATTCAATGGGATGGTCCTTTTGTCATTCATAACATTCTACCTATTGGTGCTTATCGATTACAAAGATTGGATGGCCAATTCCTTCTTGGGCAATACAATGGAAGTTAACTCTAGCCATATTTTACTTTTTAGTAGTTAAAGTATTGTAAAATAATATGGCTTATGCCATTAGTTTAGTATTTCCTATTTTTTAATAAAAATGTTACCTTTATTGTGCACAACATTTCTTTGATGTAATTGTCTTTAAGTTTGTATTTTTGTGGAGGACCATGACTCAATTTTAGTGTGGGGTTAGAGAGATCTAAATTCATGATTATAAGTAGGCACGTAAGTTCTAGGTGTGTAAGTCACCTAAGCATGCAAGGTACTTAAGGTGCATAAGGTATCTAGGGCACGTAAGTGCTTGAAGGTGCTCAATTCATTTAAGGCATGCAAACTACATAGCTAAAGGATAGGGTGTTCCTGCCAACTAGTTTAAAATTTTGAAAGATACACAACTATCTTCCACTCCACAAAAATCATGGGACACAACTCTCTTCCACTTCAAAGGAAGGCACGAGATGGGACATTTCATTAATATGAAAGAATAGTGGTTGCAATAAATTTGCCAATGGTGTGATAAGACAATTATGTTAAAAGCATTAATGATGAGAAGTGATGGACAAAGAGCAGTGGCCATTAATAAATGCATTTATGATGATAAGTGATGGATGAAAGGAGAGGGGTAGTAAATGTGGTTAACTCCATCGAGAGTATAAAAAGGCAAGTTAGTTCATTTTTACATTTTACCTTTGTGTTTATTTGAAATTACAAGATCTGAGAGCTAAGAAAAAAGAAATAGCAGAGTCAAGAGTGAAGAGAGCAAGATCAATTTCAGAGCAAGTATACGAAGCATCATGAAATTGATACCTAGGTAGTAAGCTGAGCATTAATCCATGCAATTAAAACACATGGTAACTCTGGGACATGGCCATAAAAAGGAAAATTTATAGGTTTCAAAGGAAGTCTACCATTAGAGGGCAGTTAAACTTGAAAAGCCAAAATTAATAATAGTAATCATGTACTCGTTTGGGAGCATTGGACAACTACGCATCAACCTTCAAGCTCCTCAGAGGGTGATGCAACCTAAGAAAAAGGCCCTAAGGACTGATCCACTATTGGTGATACTATAATAAGAGGAGTACTTGGTGGAGAAACCATATTCATTAGAGAAGAGACTCCAAAAGAGCAGGCATAACATGTAGAAAGGGGAGAAGCTAGTACGGCATGATAGGCTAAAAAGACTCAATCATCTCTACCCCCATTGCTAATGATTGAAGAAATGTAGTATCCTAAAATAGTGTTACATGCAAAGAACTAGGTCTCTAAGTTACCAACATGTACAATTTTTTATTACAACCATCGTCAACCTGAAAATGAGGCTGAATTGCAAAATGATTATCGAGTTGAGTGTTAAAACACCAAGAAATTGTTGGTCTATGATCTTAAAATCTTCAACACCTTTGATGATGTGAGGTTATTCCAATTGTTTAATTTTCCTTACTTTGGAAAACCCATGGAGGCTATCAAGTTCCTTCTCTCACATGTCTATAAGGATCATCTCTACTTCATCAGATACAACATGAATATCACACCAGAGAGGATAAGTAAAGTATTGGGGATGCAGTGTTCAAGGTTGGATGTGGCCTATGACTTAGGGGACATCAGGGAGGTCCAAAAGATAGCCATGATACTGATGTATCATAAATAAGGCCATGTCATGCATATTAAAACCCTATATGATCTTTCCCTGTGGGTTGCGATGTGGATCATGACCAAGATTGGTGGGACTGATTATTGGAAGGATGTCAACATGGTTCACCTATACATCACCCACCCAGTCACTTAGGGCTTAAAATGTAATTGGGCTATGTATTTTAACCACAAAATTATCAAGGACGTAGAGAAGACCCATTAGATCCCTAGTCACAGGTTTCCATGGGGAGTATTTCTCCTTTTGATGGTTTTTTATGAAATCAGTGTACCAGATTACACCATGGGAGCACTAAAGTGGGAATACCCACCTAAAAAATAAGTCCCCAATTGAGCACTATAAGGTGTTCACGTGCCCAAGACATATCACCCCCTCCTACAAGATAAAGATGAAGTATTGGTTTGATGGCATAAAGGAGGCATTCAAAAATGAATGGCACATCTTGAAGGATTTTCCTCATTGGTCACTGAGCAAGTGAAATTTGTATTGAAGTATCACTTCTCTCTCATGCACATTAGGATGGTCCCTTATGGAAAACTCTCTGTGTGGATAAATTTACCTTATGACTTTTTGGCATGGTAATTTATTGAATTCATGAATATGATATATGATGCATAACCTATTGCCTTTGAGACAGACAAGATCGACTTGGAGATTCACACTCTTCAGAAGATGTATGTCTATTTGGGTAAGAAGGCATATAGGGAGAAGAAGGAGAAAGACCAAACATATATCAAGTTCAAGTCGATACTTGTGGGAGAATAGGTACACTCTATTCTATATGTTGTAACCCAAGAATAAGAATTGAAAGGGAAAAAAACATGAGAAGGAAAAGCTCCCACTAGTACCTCCCTTAAAGAAGAAGTGGGCTAAGCATGATGCTGACACAAGCAATTAACAGGCTCCCCAAAAATGGTATAATATTACCTAGGGGCCATGACCAAACCCCTCACCATCAAGACCCTCACTTCCCTGACCTTCTCCACCATGCCCTTATCCCCCTCACCCTTCTCCACCTCACCCTTCTCCCCCTTACCCTTTTTCACCTTGCCCTTCTCCACCTCGCCCTTCTCCTCCTTGCCCTTCTCCACCTCGCCCTTCTCCACCTTTCCCTTCTTCATCATTCCCCTCTCCTCCCTAACCTTCTCCACCCAAAGTTTCACTACCACAAGTCCCTATATCCCCACCTAATCATCCATACATTCCTCCAAATTTCCTTTCATCCCCTAAAACAAATCCACATACATCTCCCCCAAAAGTTTCATCATTAGGATTTGCATAATAGCAAGCTATAAAGCAAGCATCCAAATAGGAAGTCCTTACAGTCTAGATAGAACCATCAATATTTGATTCTGAGAAGACACCCTCCCTAATGTGACAGGAGGAGGCCACCTCTAATAACTCACCTTTTGACATTGAGCACCTTTATTGTTAAGAGGGGGATGAAGAAGAATAATAGATGAGTACAATGGCATTCAGTAACACTTCTTTAGCAATCGATGCATAGATGAAGGTATTATAACATGACCCAAGTAAAGGGAAGGAGCCAGTCACATTCATAGAGGAACCTATCATTGATTCATATTCCAATTTACATGACCAATATCAATCGGGCATCCTTGACAGGATGTTGTATCTATGGCCATACTTCCTTCCCTATGATGCAACTCTAGAAACAAAGAAGCAAGTGTCCTTATTATTGGACACGTACAATGAGGAGCATGCCTTTGAGCTCCCTTAAGACAACCTTATTTTAGGTCCTGATGTTCTCACGTTACCCAAACTACTATGGGTGGATCACCAAAAGATCACCCCTCTCCAAACTAGGGCAACATTTTTGAAGATGGTCTTGAAAGTCATGCACCATAATATTTTGTCAAATTATGATGTGTGTAACACAAAGAAAAAACATGCCCAGGTAGTGGGTATGTATAAGAAGGAAGTTGATGTAAAGAAGGCACTCATTGAGGAAGTGGTTGATTTGAAGCAATAGGTAAAGGAGGCCATGGAAGTGAAAGTTAAAACATTTCATTTATGTAAGATAATTTTGGGCTAGGAATGAACACTGACGAATGGTGTGCCTCTCGATGGGGATTTCATAGACAAACTAAAAACCTTGGTGAACTTCTTATTAAAGTGCTACAAAGAGCAACCTACACTAAGAAATGAGGGACAAGAGATAATAGATCATTTAAGTGAGGTATTTATAGTATGTAAGCGCACCCTAAAAAGAGTTGGGGAAGTCATCCCCATCTTGGACAAGATTTTTAAGCAGTTAGTGCACCTGAATAAGATCTTAGAGGCTTGGCTCCAAGTAGAAGAAGCCTAGAGGTAGCAAATGGTTGATGTCACCCTCCTAATAAGGGATTGCATTGAGTACACAAAGGCATTCAAGGATGTGGAAATTATGGAGGAAAAGATCAATGCACATCGCTAAAAGTTGAATGGCAGTTTTGTAGCCCTTTGAGGATAGGTTGTCGAAGAAGTCTCAACACTTGAATACATCTAGAAGGATGTCAACACATCCCTGGATGATTTGTTCAAGAAGGCTAATGAGACATATAACTAACCTGAGGAGATGAAGAAGTCAAAGGAGACCATTAAAGTAATAATTACCAAGCTACTCGACACACTATCACATTGGGACAATGTCAAAAAGTAGATCGAGCAGACAGGGCTTGAATTTTTAGCATAAGCCACCAAAAAAACTTAGTCTAGGATGAACTAAGAGCGTAGTGTGGGGTGATGTTGGACCCCAAATTTTAGCTAAGTATTTTGGCATTTTGGTGTAGAATTAGCATGACGTAAAAGGAGCATGGCATGGGAAGTCTATGGTATGGAACTCTAATGATGCAAAAGTACCATGAAACAAAACTTATAGGGCATGAAAGTACCAGCATGAGAGGACCCAAATAAAATATAATTAGTCACAAAGAACCTGAGAGCATAGGACTAAAAAAATAGAAGACTTGGGGAGTGCATGAGAAGAGGGAGTGGTTAAGGAGTGATTCTTAAGGGTCACCCATACCTTATCCATAAAAAGTTTACACCGACCTGCAAGGAGGAAAACACATGGCAATGAGGATCTAGCATAGAGAAAGTATATAGGGGCATAAAGGCCTAGATATTTAGGAGAAGTTAGTTAATAGACTGTCAGGAATCTCTGTTTGTGAAGAGTTCGTTGACCAATTACTCCTATCATTAATGTTGTAAATACTTGGTTAGGGATAAACAAGTATAAATGCCCCTATTGTAAATCATTGGATGATGTATTTTTCTTGATATCATTTTGATAAAGTATAATATATGAGTTGAAAATATTATAACCATTCATTTTTTCATGTTCTAAGTTAAGTTAGTAGTTATTGGTGGTAGTTTCAAGTTGAGCGCTTGTTGTGGGATCTTAATATGAAATATATGCAAGTCTTTTCTTTTTCTAAATAACAATGTTAGAACTTCATGTCATTCTTTTACATGATTATGGTAGTTAAATGCAATGATACTAGGATTAAAGTAGTTTATCTTTTTCTCTATGTAATTTATAATTAAAAATATATTTAACCCAAGGAATATAACTAGTTAATGTTACTGCACAACATAACATGCAGGAACTAGTCTCTAGTTTCGCGCTTTGGGTGAGCACACAAGACCACAGTCTTACATGAAAGGGCCAATGCTCTAGCTCAATAGGCTACACTTCAACACCGAAGCACTAGTAATAATTAAAAACCAACAATCAGACCTATATGAGCACAATAAACAAATTAACTATCATTATTACCTATTCATTACAATATCTATTAATAGTTGTACTTTACTATTTTTAGTAATCTCAATTGTATAGATTTAAAATACCATTTGTTTGAGTTTTATATTAATTGGCCTACTCATTATGTTAGTTCATTATATTTTATAAAAGCTAATATAATACGCCTTAACCCTATATACCACACATATCTAATTTAGGGTTAACATTTTGCAAATCTGACCTTTGGTCTCAAAACATTTGATTCACCTAGGGTTTTTATTTTATGATTTATGTTTGTTGTAAATTGATTTTTCAAATTCTAAATTTTTCATTTATAAGCAATGGAAAATGTTAATAAAAAACTTGTTTTCAAATGGAATATAGAGAAGCATTAATCACTCATCTCAATAATAATGACTTAATGGAAGTATTTTCGTATGTTACAAGAGATGAAATCAGTAAACACGCCAAGGTGAAGGCATCCTCCCCTAGTGATGGTGAATCCTTAGGTTGTACTATAACTGATTCCATATCAATAACCCTCCCCTTGAACACATCATCACTTCATACATATAATGGGGGCATGGGTTATGTGTTTACACAATTGTTCCTTGAAACAAATCCTACTATCACTACACCTTCCATGGATAACATTGGCATTTCAACACAATTACTGATTTCAATGCCTATATCAACTTAAACTATGGGTAGTTCTCCTTTGGATACTTCTCAAGCTTAAAACCTTAGTGATCAAAATGTGCAATATCTTTTCTAAATTATAAAACTTTTGCAAGCTAAGGTTGAAAATATTGAGAAAAATTCTATGAAGTCACCTTATGTTATTAATTCACAAGAGGTGTTGCATAACCCTCCTACACCTAAAATATCTTTACACCCTTTGCCAAACTAGTTTTGTTGCACCTAAGTTCACATTTTATGATGGCAAGAGTGATCCTGAACAAAATATTCAATATTTTTGTGCAGTTTGCCTTGATTATGCCTCTAATGATAAAGTTTTGACTAAAGTATTTATAAAGAGCGTCAAAGACTATACTCTAAGGTGGTTTTATGATTTACCCATCCAATCTGTTAAAGCATTCAAATCTCTTGTGGATCAATTTTTGGCACACTTCTCTATCAACATTACCGAAAAGGTATCATATGCTCAAATTACGAAAATCAAACAAGGAACCAATGAATTTATAAATGAATATGTCTTGAGATACAAGACAATGTTGGCTAAAATGACAAACCAAATGACAAATAAAGAACTTCAAAAAATCTTTAATCAAAGTTTGATTTCCCCATTACATGAGTCCATTATTTTCAAAAAGTTGAAATCTTTCTATGACTTATGCCATATGATTAGAGATCATGAAATAAAACTTATTTCATTGAAAAAGCTCAAGTATGCATCAAATACATCGACTAAATCTAGTACCAAGTTTCATATCAAACCAAGCTACAAAGTTAAATATACAATACTTAACAAGAACATAACTATAATTGTTAATGCAGTGTCACAACAACCTAATCAGATTGTCTTATCCCATGTACCAAGGATATAATTGACATGATTACTTGAATCTCCAGCTTCTCTATTTTTAGGTTTATATATTTTCATCTCATATCTCTCCCTCCTCCCATGGATCTCAATATGAGTACACCTCTACCTCATGGATATGATGTAAATACTTATTGTGACTATCAACAAGGCCCTGGGCATTATAATAATTGACTTTATAACTTAAAGCATAAGATTCAAGACCTTATGGATAACCAACAACTTACATTCAATTATCCTCACAAAGCTTTAGGGTCATAACCCGGTAACCATCAGAACCAAAAGATGCTTAGTGATCCATTACAAGATCATTCTTAGAAGAATCCAGAAGTGAAAATGGCATATAATGTACATACTCCTCCACTATATTATGGGCACCCATTAGATGGTATTATTGATACATATACATGACATATATCTCATATGGTTTAGACACCCACTATCACTTTTGATGACAATGATATTGTGGATGATGACCAGGATCTTCATTCATTATTAATTTGAGCATACCTTGATCACTAGCCTATTCACAATGTTATGATTAATAACGGTGATAGCAAAATGTTTGCACCATGACATTACTTACACATTTGAGATACACACACGATAGTTTACACTTCAACTAAAATAATTAGAACATTTCATGGGACCTCACAATATGTTCTTAAATAAATTGAGTTATAGGTTGGCCCAACAGATGTGGTCACTACCTTCTCAGTTATACCATACACAAGAGTCTTTGATATGTTATTGGGATGACCTTAGATACATAAACTCCATGTAGTACTGTCCACAATGTATGGATGTATTAAATACATTCATACCAATAGAGTGGTCACAACTCTTAGAATTCCATATGAACATCCACTTGAACAAAAATAATTTATTCCAAGGCAACTAATTATCAAACCTACTAATGTTAATCCTTTATGAAAGGGTAACAAACAAGAAATCCCCTTTTTTAGATGGCCCATACTTGAGAAACCATTAAATCATAGATTCATAGTGGATACCACATAATCCTCATCTACTACTACATAACATAGTCAATTATCTAGAGCAACTAAACATGTTCCTATTATTTCTACTTCAAATACAATATATAACATAAATTGATGGGTTCCATGAACCCCTATTCTTTTTATTACCTCTTTGAGACTGCATAGTCCTATAATACATACATAGAGCATTACATGGCATACTATGCTAGATATCACACTTGTACATGCTCCTTAACAATACCACTAGTTTGCTATGCCATATCTAGTGTTCATAACACTTCTATATTTTAGCTTGAGACAAATATGAGGTGCATATATCATGCAAAGGGCACCTAAAATTTCAAAACCAAATCAATTTACAAATTTCAAATATTATTATGGATTGTTATTATAACTAAGATAAACTTCTATGGACTGTTATTGAGTCAATATATTATAGTAGTTGGTTAAATTTTGGAAGGTTGAGTTGATTAAATTGCTCAATCTTACCAAGCTTATAAGTTAACTTTGATTAAGTCACTGAACTTTACCAAACTTAGAGGTTGGATTTGATTGAATCATCCACCCTCACCAGATATATATTGTGAGTTAATTAAATCGCTCACACTCACCAGATCATTCATATATTTGGGTTGCATGATTGAGATAATATACTATAACATGCTCTTGGTTGTAGGTCAATCACCAATAAAGCACTCAAGTTAGGATCGTGCAAAGATAAGTTATGTTATATACACTCAACTACAGATTTATTTATTTTAAATTAATAATTTTATTATTAGATTAAGAGGGGAATGTAGATGCTAAAATCTAATTTAAGTAACACCTCAGTCTTGTACACTTGGAAAATACCTATCATGATTGTACCTTTCAGTTTTAGACTTGCCCGCTAATAAAAGACTCGCGTTCACAATCTCCTCATGTCAAATTGATTATCTCTTAGTCTAACCATTGTTATTATAATGACTATGCCTTATATATTGTGTAAAAAGTTGTAACCCTGATTATTATCCTTCACTATTAGTTCTAGACCTATACCTATTTTTAAGCTTCCTGGATACCTACATCCCAGACAAACACACATGTCGATGCAAGTGTCCAAAATATATCCTAAAGGTCAGCCTAAGTGCTTTAGTGTAAGATATTTATGAAAGGGATATATATATATATATATATATATATCAATCCTCATTTATTCCTCACCTAGCAATCATCTAGCAATCGTCTAGAAAACACTTGGAACTCATAAGGCAACATACCAAGAAACACTCAATAAAGCATTTAAGTGAGCAAACCTTTCCTATTCGTCCATATTTCTATATCATTCATTAGATAAGTATCTCCACAGGTCTGAAGCATTCCAAGAGTAGTTTATGAGTCATATTTACCAAGTTACAAGCCATGTCATTATATGTCTTTGTTTATCACAAATTGCATCTTTGTGTGCACACAAGCCAACGCGTAGGGGATAACTACACAAGTCTGAGGCCTTCTTCAGAGTATTGACTATCTAGGCAACACCCATTGATAGATGTGTCCTTAGGCTAGCTCTAAACTATGATCCAACTAATCCATTTTTCCTACAGTCACTATAAGGGTGAAGAAGCTAGGATTTGATCATTTGACAAAGAGTGACAACTTAAGTGTGCAATCTGAAGACATTAGAATTAAGGTGGTAGAAAACCCATAAAGCTCCAATTGGTCGCATCTAGATTTAGTTAGTATTTCATATAGGACACCTATGATAGGGTTAAACACCTACACCAACATAATTATCCAGATCTGACATAAGCATTTGAGGCCACAAAAATAATATTCCTAAAATTTGATGATTGTTTCAAAATCATCTTCCACTCCACTTCTATCATGTTTCAGATCATACATGTATGAGCAAAGTAAACCAAGTATCATTGTTCCCTATTAATTGCAATATCTATCAATAGATATACATTACTATTTTTAGCAATCTTAGTTGTATAAATTCATAATACTATTTATTTGAAATTTATATTAATTGGCCTGTTTATTAGGTTAGTTCACCATCCTTGTATAAAAGCTAAACTAATAACCTTTAACACTAGATACTACACATATCTAAATTTAGGGTTAAACAAAGAGACACCTATTTTCATTGAGATGGCATCTATTTCAATCATGTATTGGGTAATTGAAATAGTTCGGTGAAAGCTACAAAGTACATTGAAATATGTAACACGTCATTAAACATTGCATGTGTATGGGTACCATTTTTTTAGTCCATCACTTGAAATACCCTATCATCCCTCACCATCACCACCCAACTGTCTCCATTTTCATACTTTGTATGGTTTTTTCCTTCCTCACCACTTTGCTATTGCTCAAATTCACTATGAAATAAAATGTTTCTTCTTAGCATAACTTATTCCCAGGATGTATGAAGGAATACATTACCTTATTTTCTACTGTCACTTCCATTACAAATATTAGATTATTGTTACTTAATATTGCATGCACAAAATATAAAATAAGATCAAAAATCATAAATTTTGAGTAAAATATAACTACTTATTTACATTCTTTCACTTTATAAAACTCCACTTCACTAAAACATTAACACTCTTTTCAATATAATTTCACTTTTAAGACAACTACTAATTTACATGACCGTCCATATCATCATTAAACATTTCTTATTATCCTCAAAAAAAATAAAATAAAATAAATAAATAAATAAATAAAAACTCAAACTCTACTCAATATAATTAAAAATGCACATGCATCTACAACTAATTATTTTACGCCTCAATGGCTCAAACAAACCCATCATGATGTACATCAATAACACACTTTTAAAATATTGCATTTACTTTAAAAGAATGCATTTACATTAAATTTTTTTTGCATGTGTACAAAATAAATTCTTTTACAATAATCTTAAACTTGTTCATGTTACACGTAAAGTGTTAATACACCTTTTAATATATTTGTTTGTCCGTTTGATATAAAGCTAGATATATATTAATTATTGAATAATTCGAATCATTGATGATACATGGTGGTTGAAAAGGAAGACATATTTATTATACCTTGGCCACAATGTAGACTTTGAAACCTATATATAAGTATAATTAAATTGATGTCACACGCTATTATTTAGTATTGATGTTATTTATAAAATTAAAATAATAAAATTATTGATCAAAGTGGTAACAAAATTATTAATCAATGTAATATTTAAATAATTTAAAATAAATATATTTGAAATTGATATTTATTTATATATTTTAAATAAATATATTTAAAATATTTATATTAATTTATACAAAGATTTATATATAAATCAATTATAATTTTTGTATATTATTATATTATAAATATTTACTTAAATATAATTAATTTATTTGAATATTCTTTCATGTTCAATCAAAATTACTTTAATCTTATATTTAACTTTCCAAACCACAATTACCATCAATCATGCTAAAATTAAACTTAATCCTAATTAACATCCTTTTAAAATTAAATCACCTTAAATACCCACATATCTAAAGGTGTTGGAAAAACAAAAGCAAAAGGCTCCCATCCCCACACACACATATATAAATGGAAAACAATCCATAATATTGTTAAAAAACTATTTTCATTGTCAATATAATACTCTAATTATGTGAATTTTTATTTTCTTTATATTTCTTTCAATCTCTCATCATCAATACGATTCTCTATAAATCAAATATTTTATTGTCCATAAATTAAAGGTGCTCATGCTCCCTTCCACATGAGTTTCCTTTTTTTTACCAATATAATCCTACCTATAACCTGAATGTATTAGAAACTCCTTCTACATGAAATCTTTTATTTTTTTGAATAATTATCTCATTTTATTTCTTGTCACCAATATATAGTCTTCTATAAAATCAAACCTTTGATTTGTCGTACACAAAAGATGTTGGAAACTTTCTTCGATATGAATTTCTCTATTTTACTTAATAAATATCTTCTTTTATTCCTCATCACCAGTACAATCCTTTATAGAATCAACCATTTAATTGGGCTAAACCAAAGGTAATGGAACTCATATAAAAAAAAGTGTTGGAAACTTTGTTTAAGAAATGACAATGTGAAATTATTTACTCTAGTAACCCATCGTTTAACATTCTCCATAGATAGTCATTCGAGCATCTTCCCACCATCATGTGAATAATCCCTACGAGTCCTGACAATGGAACCAAAATGTTGGGCTCTTTTCCTTTAATCTGACATTTCTTTTTCTTAGTTTCGTGCCTAAGAAAACAAGAGTTCCAACGTGCAAGCATGCTGGCATATCATGCAAGAAAAGGTTCTCATGCACTCACCCAAAGAACATAGCTTAAGATTGGTTCCCATTGGTTTTGTCATAAGAGGGTGTATTCATCTACTTTACTAAGCTAGGGTGCGCGAACAATCCCTTAGTCATAAACTCATCCTTAGTTCTGTATCTAACTCTAAGCTAATTGTTCAAAACTTTAAAATTAATAAAAGAAAAAATTGGCATAAAATTGAAAACAAAAAATATCAACTCCATTATAACCATAGATAGATGAACACAAGAATATCATCAACACAGGGTTCCTTCCATTATATTCATAAACTATGTCAAAGATTACAATGATTCCAAAATTACGGTGATAACAAATTCATCAATAACAACACTAAGTAGAACAAGGAGGTATTTATACTTGGTCTACTCTGACAATTCAATTATAGAAGTAAATACAAATAAGATGACTCACCAACGATCATTAATAGAATTGAGTCATGGCAAGCTATTTACAATAAATTCCTAAGGACCTGGGCCTATCTGCCCCTATATCCTCTCTATATTGGATCCTCATTGTTGAGAGTCTATCTTCTTGCGGACTAGTGCTGGATTCACACTTAATTTATTCTTTTCTAACATTATTGTGAACTATTCCATAACCATCTCCACTTTTCGTGTTTTCTCCAAGTCTTCCACTAATATTCAAGTCCTAAGTTCCTGAGTTCTCCGTGTATCATCCTACTTTGCTCCATAGGACTTACCTCTTTTGTGCCATGGACTTTCATACCATAGTCTTATGTATCATGTATTTCCCGTGTTGCTTGTCATCAAAAAATATTTAGCCAAAATGTCTTCAAAATTGGGGGCCCAACAAGGCAAGTGTCTACTTTTATTACAAAGTGTCAAGTGCCCAAAAGTCATCCAATTTACAAAATAAACATATTTTAGAGGTTGGCCTAAGTGTTTTAGTGTGAAATATTTTTAAAAGAGATTGGTATATATTCAATATCAATCCTCATTCATTTCTCACCTAGAAATCACCTAGAAACTGCTTAGCAAACACTTGGAACTCACAAGGTAACATACCAAGAAGCACTCAATTGAGCATTCAAGTGAGCAAACCTTCCATATTCATCTTTATTTCTATATTAATGATAGGATAAGTATTTCCACAGGTTTGAAGCATTCCAAGAGTAGTTCATGAGCCATAGTTGTCAAGTTACAAGCTAGGTTAGTGTATGTATTTGCTTATCACCTATTTCATCCTTGTGCACACAAGCCAATATATAAGGGAGAACTACATAAGTCTGAGGCCCTCTTCAGAGTATTGGCTATGTAGGCAACACCCATTGATAGAGGGATCTTTGGAGTAGCTTGATACTATGTTCTCACTAATCCATTTTTTATAGTCACTCCAAAGGTGAAGAAGCTAGGGTGTAATCATTTGACAAAGAGCGATAATATGTGCACGTGATCTGAAAATATCAGAAGAAAAACAATAAAAAATATAAAAGGCTTTAGTTTATCACATCCATATTTAGTCAGTATTCTGTCACATCCTAATTTCACCCTATGATTTATAACTTTTGAATCCATAGATTAGTATGGTTATTATCTGATTGTTATTGCTTTGTTACTAACTTGATGACAAATACTGTAATATGATAATGATAGTGTTGACTAGTATACATGATGTGACACTTGTATTTTTTTATTTTATATATTGAAAATATATATTTATTAGTTTTGCATCATTGGTTAATATGTATGATGATTTAGATTAACTACTTACTTGTTGTGAGGTGGATACATGATATATCCTACACTTAGAACACGATGCAGGGAGAACATCATTGGAGAGGATAAGCTAGATGGGACAATTCGACGATGACAAAGAAACTGCTAGTGACCATACACACACATATTAGATTTAAAATATTATATGCATAACATATTTTAAATATTAGTAAATTTTATTTGTGATTATATTAGTACATAAACTTGAGTTCTTGATATGCATTAGTTTTCTTTAATTTGATTTTTTTGATTTTTGAGAATAAATTAAGAAACGAATATTTAATTGTTATATAGATATTAGTTATTGTAGACAAGATTATCTTAAAATAAGAAGTAATTATCAACTTAATATCTATTAGTTAATTAAATAATTATCCATGTTATAATTTCTTTCATGAAATTTGAGTTATCTTAGAATGCTAACCTTAAGATTAAGTTGATCTAAACTAGTTTTAATTAACATGCATGAAACTAGAAATCAATGTTTTAGTTATCAAACATAGCTTTATATTGAGATAAATTGGGAATGTGGCATAGGGATCTTTGATAAGCAAATTAAATACTTTAATATATTTTAAGCAAGATGAAAGACTAAATATTTAATAAAAAGATAACTCCAGTTGATAAAAAGAAAAAGAGAATAAAACATGCATGGAAGAAAACTAGAAGATGAATATCATACAAGAGATGGAGCGCAACAGATAAAAAGAGGGTTAGTTATATAAATTAAGTCTTAAAACACACACACACACACACACACGAACATGGAAGAGGTAGGAAGATTGGAGGAGAGTGGGAGAAAACAAGAAGAGTCAGTAATAGTATTTATCCAAGCAAATCTATTAGATTGGTTATATTTTAAGTTTATTATAGGTTAGCATTCCATTTATGTAAGTCAGACTGATCTTAATGATTCAAATATAGATACAAAAGGATAGGAGAGTTTTCCCAAATAGAGAAGAATACAAGTTAATGCAATTGATTGTAAATCCAAGAAGGTGACAAAACAAAGTCTCACATGTTATGGTTGATATTAAGTCTAAGAACATGATTATATTTAGCCTACATTGGATTATTTTCTACCTACATTGTGTTACCATAAAGAGCTACATTCCACTATTAAAGAAAACATTTTACTCTAATGGTCAATGTTTCCTCATGATAGAATAGCGTTGGAACTTTTGACTGCATTTCAATGTGTACTTAATTAAAAGTATTAGACTGCATTTCAAATGAAATAACAATCAAAATACAAACACTGAAGTCACTAATTAAATTGCTACGCTTTAAACTAAAATGTAGACTTTAAACTAAAACATTGATTTATCAGAACATTGAAGTTATATTGTAAAACTCCGAGTCATTGAATCCGTGTAGTTTTATATAAAATTCTTAGTTTTCTATTGACAATATTTAGTTATATATTGAAATTCCAATCTATATAAATGAAACACAAAGCATTTAATTTGATTGCTAAGTCTATTATTAAATGCCCAGACTATATTAAAAATGTCATGAATATATGATTTAGAACACTGAGTTAAATTATTAAATGTCATATATATATATATATATATATAATATCATGAATATATGATTTAGAATGTTAAATTAAATTATTAAATGTTGTGTGTGTGTGTGTGTGTGTGTGTATATATATATAGTTGTATATATATATTAAAAATGTCGTGAATGTATGATTTAGAACTCTGAGTTAAATTATTAAATGTTGTATGCATATATTAAAAATGTCATGAATATATGACTGAGAACGTTGAGTTAATTTGAAGTGCCAAGCCATGATATTATAGTGATTAAACATATAATTGAATGTTGAGCTATATATTAAATCACCCAGACTATAAAATCATGATTGAATTTTAATAGGACATTGAGTCATTATTAACTACAATGATGTATATTCTTTCATGCAAGATCAAATGTTGGATAAAATTTTATTATGCATCAGATTTTTGTATAGCGGTTTTAATTGGTTGAGTTATACTCCTAACTTTAATTCTATTCTTTGTATTGTCCCTTTGATCAATAATCAAAGATAGAATGATTTATATACCCAGTTTGAAAAAAATTTAGTAAATGTTAAAATATTAAATATCAAATGTTGAATGTTAAAAATAAAATGTTGAGTAAGTAATTGTCATGTTTTTAAAGATAATAATTATTATTAAGTATTATATCCATGCAAGAGTAATATGTCAATAACGGTTGAGAAACTGTGTTAGGATATGGGTCAGAATTTCAATGATAGATGAACTTTGCAATCCATATTTATATTTAGTAAGTATTTTTAAAAACAACTAAGTGTATAAGTGTATTCATATAACCATATAGCTTACATAGGTGCATTAGACAATATGACTATATCTAAAGTAATAGATTGTTAATATGATATAAGATTATGAGAAATGGGGAAACTTCAACCTTATGAATACTGCCCTTGATTTATGTTCATACGAGGTTTAACTTGATCGAGAGTTATTTGAGATTATGATAATTGCTAGTGATGAAAACTTGTGTGCAGTATATTTGTGAGAGTATCATGTGTAAGTGATTAGATATTTCTTGAATAAATTAGTACATCATGATGTGTGCTTAACGATTATGTTTTTATCTGATTATTATTATGCAGTATAAACTAAGGTATACTTGGGTGATATAATCTTGTACTTGCTTATTTAATGATTATAATGTGAGATTATTTGTTCATACTTGAGAAGGGTGCTCATGCACAAGAACTATGATAATATGGGATATCATTAAAAAATTTAATTTGAATGTATATACCCAGATAATATATATTGTAGTTGTATGTCTAGACTCTCATCTATATTGAATGATTAATGTATGTGTTGGTTATTGCTTGAGTAGTATATTTGTAATAGTTATTAGGACATCTTATATACATGCGTACAACCTTAAGAGTGTTAATGAATGTTAGGTTAGAATTTTATCTGTTTGAATGACTTATTTTGTTATATATACATGTTTGAATAAAAATTTATGATTTCATGTATTTATGACTACTTTGTATGACTGATTGTCGAAAAACTAGTAGTTATGTCTTAGAACACTAAATTATGATAATATGGGATATCATGAAGTGTAGTTGAATGGATCTTATTATAGTAATTAAGAAACTGAAATTTAATTTGAATGTTACATGTGGTATCTATAAACTGTAAGTATTATTTCTTGTATGAGTTAAATAATAATGTATGATTCATTCATGCATTGATAGAATAAAAGTATATTTTGCATATTCTTATGTATAACATGTGATGTGATATGATTACTAATAAGATGTAATAGTATTAATATTTACAATTGTTCTATTCTTAGTAGAGGGAAAATTTTGAATAAATCTTTAAATTTTATGCTATGCTATCTATATTTATTATAGATTTTGTATTGATGATGGTAACAGAGAGTGAGACGGACTTCACTAGCCCTATGTATCACCACTAATGTTAGAAGTATATAATCAGATCAAGTGGTATGTTATGAAATTCACTGATCTAGGTGATCATATGTTATTTAAAAACTTTGATCAATATTATGCTAGATATATATTGTCATTTCATAAGTTTGATTTAAATATTGTGCGATATCATGTTAGAAATGCATTTTCTTTATGATACACATTTTGTAGTAGAATATTACAGCACGTGGAGTACTAACACGTCTCTCTAGATTCTTGCACCATTCTATCTACATATCCTTGAAGGGAGGACCATTCTTTGATAGAGGATTGTGTGGAGGATCATTAGTCCATAATTTATGTGAAAAAGCATTCAAATGATGCTCTCCCTCTCCACTATAATATTTACTTGGAGACAACACTTAATATTATCAATGATACACAAGTTGGTTTGAATCAAGCTCTGAAGAGCTTGGTATCTATTTATTATATTAGCCTAAATGCCTGAAGGAAATATAATTGTAATATCTATTTGTTATATTTAAACAATAATTGTTATATTAACGGATTAGTTGTAGTTGTGTCCTATTGTATTTATTTTTCTTAGAGTTGTATAAGATAATTATTGTATTTGATATTTGAATTTATAAGTACTATTATTATAAGTTTTAGTTAAGATATGTTGTAATATATTATTCTATAGAATGAATGTTAAGTCAATTGTTTAAAAAAATTACTTTTTCTACGTACAATTTGAGGGGTTGTAAAATGTGGTATCATAGCTATAGTTCGAACTCTAAGACCTAATGAGTCCATTAGCATTTTCGTATTTCTCTGTTTAAAAAAAAAGAGAAAGGTGATGTATGTGTGGTATATTGAGTGTGAACTCTTAGAGCATTCATACCCCCTTAGAGTTGTTAAAGGGTTAGTTTATCGAGTGTCTCCTTGATGATAGTTTTATAAGATATTTTGGGTAGGTAAGTGCATAACATAGCTCATGAGTCATGAACAAGAGTTCCTTACCATATTCTTGATCTTTTAGATTGAATACCTTGAGTATAATTACATATTTTTTGGTAATCGAATCACCTTCACCATTTACATTTGTGTTTTGCGAGTGTTTAATAAAGTATGGAGTGATTCTCACTTAAGTATTTATGCTTTAGTTTTGTGTCTTACACAGATCTTAGGAGTTGGAATCCTATAAGACCATTCTAGATTGGCACCTTCTAGTGCGGTGGGATTTTTCTTGTAATTGAATGTAGATGTCTTGATTGAATGTAGATGTCTTGATTGATATTCCTTTGTGTTAGGAGTTTATTATGTGGATTAAAATCCTTATATTTATATGAGATTGAGATAAATTTCCATCTCTCTTAGCTAGCTAAGAGGTGAATTGTTATTTTTAGGATGTTGATTTAATGTTTTCTTAAATGGAAACTTGTTTCTAAATTATTGTTTTGACCTTATTCCCTTGAAGTTCATGGGATAGTGTTTTTTAATTTCTGTTGAGAGAAGCTATAGGATTGGATATATTAATGCATCTTTTAAGTTATTATTTTTCTTCTGGTTAAAGAGGTGGGTTATAATACTACACTTACAAGTTGGTAAGTGAATAGTGATTGGCAACTTGGGTTGCAATATTTCCTTTTAACATATGAGGTTATGTAAAAGTTTTTGTTTTTGAGATGTTAGTTCTCTATTTTTTACTTGTGACTTGTTAGAGTCACTATTTTACCTGACTTTTTAACTTGACCTCAAAGAATTACAAACCTTGAATTTATATTAATTCTAGTTGATTTTAATATTATTATATACCTTTGTTTAGACTAATATTATTCTCTTTTGATTCATATTATTTTAGAGAGTTATATATGTATATTTATTTGGGAGCTAGTGAGGTATAAGATGTGCAAAACATCTTGTTAGTCTAAAAGAATTGAGATAAACTTTTTAACTTGATGTGTGATAGTCTTACAAGTAAGGAGACATTATCTCGGTTGTAAGGACAATACAATCCTTAGCCTTTGTATATTATGATAATTTTAACATTATTTCCTCTTAACTATGAATATAATATTATTTGTTAAGCTATGAAATATGATGCTAGTTATGTTTAGATAATGAAAACTTGATGCAATCTCAGAATGATTGTATGATTTTTATTGCATGTATGTTAGTACATCTGAAATCATTTAGCATATAGTATTGTTTTATATAATCTGTTAGTATAGATTTGAGTTTTATTGAACTTGGTTAATATGGTGAATATCATTAGGTTGTGGAGATCTAAGAGAAGAGTGATGAATTAGGAACATGAGTTCTAAGCGATAGGGCAATATCCTACTTAGCCTCACATTGATTCAATTGTTACTGAGTTGGATCCAGTACACAGAGTTGTCAAATTTGAGATTTAACATATAAAACTTGTCAAATTCAGTCATATGACCATACGCATGTATATTATGGATAGGTATTCCATGATTTTATATACATTATATTTTTAGTTCTTATTCATCATTGTACTTGTCAGGAGCTCTGATTGAGTAGTGACAATGTTGACATGTTATACTTATATGAAGCTACGTGGAGTAGTAATAGTATTAACTTATACATATTATTCTTGCTAGGTTCTCTAAATGCTTTTCTTTAGAATGAAAAATACATTCTTTAAGTTAGAGAAATGTGCATAAGAGATGAAAGGTTTTGTGGAACTCTATCTAGTCATTTGTTTTGGATTTTGTGATGGTCTCATGTATTTTTGGGAAGTCAGTGAAACTTTTATTGAGATTTTATAAGCTTGTCTTTTCAATTATTCATAAAACTTATGTGACATTCATAAAACTTATCTGTATAATAAGAAATGTCACATAGTAGGGTATTATGGGACCAATACTCTAAGAATAATGTTAATTGAAAGAACTAGGATAAGTTTTTTAGGTAAAATTTACATATAGTTGCTTGATTTGATAGTAGATATTGTGTTTTTATTTTATTAAACTCTATTTGTTATACTGAACTATTGTTAGAATAATTGTCATTGGGACGATGACCACTTTTAAGGAGAGAGGATGTTACATCCTGATTTCATCATATGATTTCTAATCTTTGAATCTATAGATTAGTATGGTTATTATCTAATTATTATTACTTTGTTATGAGATTTATAACATATATTGTAATGGGACAATGATTGTGTTGATTAATATATATGAAGTGATAGTTGTATTTTCTTATTATGTACATTGAGGATGTATATTTGTTAGTTTTATATCATTGGTTAATATATATAATGACTCAGACTAACTACCTACTTGTGAGGTGGATGCAGGATAGATCCAACCTTCAGAACATGATGGAGGGAGAGCATCATTAGAGAGAATGGACTAGATGAAATGTTTGGGTGATGACAGAGAAATTGCTAGTGACCCTACATACATGCATATTAGATTTAAAATGTTATATGCATAACATGTTTTAAATGCTAGTAAATCATGTATGTGATTAAATTAGTATGTAAATTTAAGTTCTTGTTATGCATTAGATTTTTTTAATTTAATTGTCTTAATTTTTGAGAATAAATCAAGAAATAGATATTTAATTATTATATAGATAGTAGTTATTGTAGATATGATTATCTTATTAACAAAATGCAATTATCAATTTAATATCTATTAGTTAATTAAATAATTATCCATGTTATAATTTTTTTTATGGAATTTGAGTTATCCTAGAATGCTAACCTTAAGATTAAGTTGATCTAAACTAGTTTTAATTAACATACATGAAACTAAAAATCAATGCTTTAGTTATCAAACATAGCTTTATATTGAGATAACTTGGGAATGTGGTGTAGAGATATTTGATACGTAAATTAAATGCTTTAATATATTTTATGTAAGATGAAAAACTAAGGATTTCATAAAAAGATTACTCTAGTTAATAAAAAGAAAAGGAGAATAAAATATGCATGGAAGAAAACTACGAGATGAATATCATGCAAGAGATGGGGTGCAAAAGATACAAAGAGGATTAGTTTTATAAATTAAGGCATTTAAATTTTTTAAAAATACACATAGGGACACAAATATGGAAGAGGTAGGAAGATTGGAGAAGGAGAGTGGGAGAAAGCAAGAAAAGTCGGTGATAGTATTTTTTCAAGCAAATCTATCGAGTTGATTTTGTTTTAAATTTATTTTAGGTCATTTATGTAATTCAGACTAATCTTAATGATTCAAATATAGATACGAAAATATAAGAGAGTTTTTCCAAATAGGGAAGAATAAAGGTTAATTCAATTGATTGCAAATCCAAGAAGGTGACAAACAAAGTCTCACATGTTATCGTTGATATTAAGTCTGAGCACATGATTATATTTAACATGCGTTGAATTATTTTCTTCCTACATTGAGTTACCATAAAGATTTGCATTTCACTATTAAGGAAAGCATTTTACTCTAGTAGTCACCATTTCCCCATTATAAAATAGCGTTGGAACTTTGGCTACGTTTGACTGCATATTTAATTAAAAATATTAGACTGAGTTTCAAATGGAATGCCCAATCAAAATATAAATGCTAAAGTCACTAATTAAAATTTCTAGGCTTTAAACTAAAACACAGACTTTAAACTAAAATGGTGATTTATAAGAATGCTGAAGTTATATTGTAAAATTCTGTCACTGAATCCACGTAATATTATTTAAAATGCTTAGTTTTCTATTGAAAATGTTTAGTTATATATTGAAAAGCCAATCTATATAAATGAAATGCAGAGTATTTAATTTGATTGCTAAGTTTATTATTGAATGCCTAGATTATATTAAAAACATCGTGAATATATGATTTAGAACATTGATTTAAATTATTAAATGTTGTGTATATATATTTAAAACATCATGAATATATGATTTAAAACATTGAGTTAAATTTTATATATATATATATATAATGTCATGAATACATGATTTAGAATGCTGAGTTAAATTATTAAATATTATGTACATATATTCAAAATATCATGAAAATATGATTTAGAACGTCGAGATAATTTGAAACACCAAGTCACCATATTGTAGCGCTTAAACATATAATAGAATGCTAAACTATATATTAAATCACGTAGACTATAAAAATATGATTGAGTTTTAATAGAATGTTGAGTCATTATTAACTACAACGATGTATATTCTTTCATGCAAATTGAATATTGGGTAGAACTTTATTAAGCCTCAGAGTTTTGTATAGCAGTTTTAATTGACCAAGTTATACTCCCAATTTAATTTGATTCCTTGTATTGCCCCTTTGATTGGTAATCAAAGTTGGAATGATCTATATACCTGATTCAGAAAGAATTTAGTAAAATGTTAAAATATTAAATATTAAATGTTGAATGTTAAAAATAGAATGTTAAGTTGTGTCATGATTTTGAAGATACTTATTATTATTAAGTATTATATCTATGAAAGGGTAATATGTAAATAATGGTAGATGAAACCATGTTTCATTATTAAGTATTAATTTTTAGTCATTATTATTCAGGTGGAGATTTAATTTGATCCATAATATATGTCATTTTTTGTTTAAAGTTTTAATTTTGTAAAAAAGTGGTTTATGAGAGTAATTATTTATTTGTTAAATCATGTCTTTATAATTTTTTTTTGAAAAGTTATTGTCAAAATTAAAAAGGTGTCAAAAAGAAGTTAGTCAGTCAAATATTTTAATATAGTCTTATGCTATAAATAAAATTTGACGTGTTATTGTAATATATGTAAAAATCATTTTAGTTATAATGTTTATAGTCAAAAGTATAGTTCTTTGTAAAAATCATTTATGTCATCTTGAGTCAAAAGTCAAAATTGTAAAAAAAATTACTTTACGGATGCATTTTTGCTTATATGCAATATCCGCATTATGGAGATTTCTTTCAGAAAAATCATGAGCATCATTGACACATTGCCTGAGTAAGCAACGAAGTTATTGGAGGATGGAGGCTACACGGAGGAAGGAGGCCTTTAATGACATCTCGTCAATTGCCAATGATGGGGTTGCATCATGTTTTGGTGACTGTGTGTGGTGTGTATTTTATTTTAACATGGTGTGGATTTTAGTTATTTCTGTGACCTAAAAATTTGACTCAAGAGAGGATGGTTAGTATGTTGTTAGTTTCAAAATGAAAATAAAATAAAATGAACACACTAATAACATAACATCTATAGGCCTAGACACTAGGGAGAACTTAGTTAACAATCATGAATGAAACACACAACTAAAATGCAAAAGAAAACTCTTTTACCTTCCTTGAATGATCCAAAATGTTTGTTGTGGTGGCTTGCTTGACTTGTGCTTCAAGAGGTCTTCTTCAATGGAGTGTGGCTACCTTCATCTCCTCTTGGCACCTTTGGCTTATGGCTTGGTTTGGCTTGGCTTAGAATCAATTTGGCATAGTAACACTAGTTGCATGAAGATTTTAGAACCAATCCTGCATTATAACTTTGCACAAATTAATCTTAGAAATGATGTTGTAAGGTCTCCTATTTATAGATTTTTGGATTTGATCAGAATCAACCTCAATTGTCCATCTCAAGATTGAGATGTGCGATTGAGGATTAATTCAATTTTATAATTAAAATTTGTAATTATCCTCATCATGGCATTGGAAGAAGGGAAAATTAAGAGGCATGGAGGGCATCATGGAAGGTATTAGTGAGGCATGGAGGGCATGAATTCTAATATTTGTGGTATTTATGGCCTATGGATGTCTTCCCAATAAATGAGGTCACTTGATGATGTAGATATTCAATATTCAGTTTCAAAACAAATTATTCAATAAGTTTCCATAGAATTATTAATTGGGCCTTGATTTGGATTAATTAGCTCTTAAGCATGTTTAGGCACATTATGCATAAATTACTCAATTTGATCAGAATGCCTTGTTATTAGTCCTAAATTTGACTGGGTTGGAATTGGAAATCCACATCAGATGCATTATATGCGTATTCTCACTTAGGATGTTGCCAAAAACAAACAACAAAGGCATGGCTCTTGTGCAAAATATTTGATAAGAAAGAGTTGTCCAGAGCACATAGGTGCAAATTTATCATTTTGACTCGAAATGAACTGATCAAAGTTAGCTGGCCCATACATTATATTGCCCCATTTAAGGATACTCTAGCCAAAATCGACACTTGAATATGATAGTTTTACATTATTTAACATGTTTTAGTGCTTTTAGGTCAAATTGTGCATTTTAGATGGAAACTAGCTAAAAGCTTGATTGGAGGTTATCGACGACCAGTTTTAGGTGTCTACAATTTGCCCCTATTTGGAAAGACATTGAAAGATATAAACATAGTAACATCTTCTCAAAGAATGAAAAGGTCAGGCATGCCTACAACAGTTGGCATAAGCAGGTTGACAAACTGTCCCTAAAAAAAAAAAAAGCAAAATGAGGGGATTAAAGAAATGAAAGATGATGGAGTGAAAACACAACGATATTAAAAAATTAGTCAAAATAATTGAGAATTCAAGTGGGATGGTGTATAATGATTTTTACAAAGGCGGTTATAAGCATTGTACCTTTATAGTGGCAACGTGGTATAATAACATAATAATTTACCCAAAGACAGTTATAATCATTGAGAAGATAGAGCTACCCCAATTAGGATAGAAAAACAAGATAATAACATGTCCCTATATAGGCAAAAAAATTAAAGTGGCGATAACACAATGATTTTCTCAAAAGCGATTATAATCATTGAGAAATGCAGGTGGGATGGTGTGCAATGATTTGCCCATAGGCAGTTATAATCATTGGACCCTGATTATGGCAAACATGATAAACTTGGCTGAGGAGGATGATAACATGACACAGAGGGTAATGATGAATTGGAACAACCTACTAGTAGGGAGATGCTCATCTGAACTAATAAAAGTTGAAATTCCTTCATGGTTAATTACTCTATTTGGGATATGATTGGGAGTGAATCAGGTTGTCGATGCCAAAGAGATGCCACCATTGCTGAATAGACTTATTAAAGTTGAGGTTTGTTGTAGCATGTGCTGGTAGGATTTATGATAGAACACCATAAATACTTGTCCAAAATATAATGAATATTTACTCTCATAATCCATTACACAATAGAAAATAATGCACCAATGATAGAAACCATGATGACAATGTAAACCTATGAATATAGACAGATTCAAGTGTAAGTGTGGGCAAGGAATCACCCAATGAACACAAATAAAATAAAATAAGGCAATAGTGCTAAAAGTAAATAAATAGGTAGATAAACAAAATAAAACAAGTAGAAACAAACAAATAATGTAATGTAATAAAAATCCTATGAACATTGCCCCTAAAAATAGGCGACAACTTAACAAATGAACTAATTAGGAGAATAGAAGAAAAGGAAGGGGGTGGCCGAGTTGTCTCCATATGCACTAGGAAAGTGGACACTATCTACATAGTTCCATGGATGCAATATCCAATAAAAAACTTTAGGCCAAATGTAGTTCTCCCAGGGAAGGGGAAGAATGTTATAACTGATGAAAACAAATAGAATGAATGTGATAGAAGAATAGGAATGGTCTTACAAAATGGTAAGTACATGAGAGAAAAAGGCCAAAAAGGATGGGGAAACTAAATGACAAGTGATTTGCTTGTAACTTAGTAAGGGTTCCCAGAATCCTTAAGGCAAAGAAGTGGTCAATGTTTTTGTTCTTTTCTAATAATTTTTTGAAATATTTTTTGGAAGTGTTTTGGAGTGTCACAATTGAATCAAGAATGATGAGACACTAAATGGTTCAAGGTCACAAAATGGTGAGAGAGTTTGTACTTAGGTTGATTGCAAAATGATGAGAGCATTCAAACTTAGATTGCTCACAAAATGGTGAGAACTTTCAAACTTAGATTACTCACAAAATAATGAGAGTGTTCAAACTTAGATTTCTCACAAAATGGCAAGATCATGGCTTAGGTTTCTCACAAAATGGTAAGAGCATTCAAACTTAGATTGCTTGCAAAAATGGTGAGAGCATTCAAACTTAGGTTGCTCGTAAAAGGGGAAAAGGGTAACTGAGCTGACCCTAACAATTACTGAGTGCTACCTATATAGTCTCATAATAGGACCTCAATTCACTGTAGTTATACACTTATAGTGGAGGAATTTGACTAGTACAATAGCCAATTTAAACAAAATAGGTATAGTTGATAAAAAAACATAGTATGACACATGAAGTGGTAAGTTGGTACATCAAGGCTTAGTATTACCCCTAGTTTGCCCACAGATGGTTATAACAAGGACACAATGACATAGATCAATGGTGCTAATTTTCCCAAAGGTGGTTATAATTAGTAGCAAGAGTGGTGTTAAGAAAGGATTAAAAATTGAAGGATCAACTACAGAACTTTCTATCACACTATCCCAAAATATGATCTCTATCTGAAGTTCTTGAACCAACTGATGAACTGATCAAATACCTGAATGCTAAAACTACGTAATGAATGACACAAACCAAGGCCAAATAGGCTAGGCTTTAGAACACACTGGGTCAATAGGGTAGAAATGGAAAGTGGATATAGAAAAAAGGATAGATAAGAATTGTATGTGTATAAAGAGGAATAGTGACAAAAAGGCATAACTGAAATGGTCCTTACAAATAATACACCTTATCATTCAAGCATAGTATCACTTGAGATGAATAATATTCATTGGATTTGGAAGTTCATCACCATCTAGTGTGGCAAGCCTCTATGCTCCTGATCCATAATTTGTAGTGATGACGAAAGGCCCTATCCAGTTTGGTTTGAATTTTTCTTTATGTTTCTTCTCAGCCATGGTATTATTTTGGTTTTCTTTGAGAACAAGATCACCAAGTTTAAATGTTTGATACTTCACACATTGATTGTAGTGGCATTTGAGTCAATTTTGATATGCTTGAAGATTGTTGAGGGTGATTGTGAATTTCTCATCTAGTAGGTCCAATGCTTATAGGTGAGCTACTTAACAGTCATGATCATCCAGGACATGCTTGAAAGAGATACGTAGTGAAGGCAATTTGACCTCAATAGGAAGGATGGCTTCAACACCATAAATAAGTGACTATGGGGTGGCTCTTATGAGGGTCCAATTATTGGTATGGTATGCCCAAAGGGTAGAGAATAACTAGAGGTGCCAATCACGACTGACATCATTAATAATTTTTTTGAGAATATTGCCAATGGTTTTATTGGATGCCTTAGCCTGGCCATTACCTTGAGGGTAATATGCTATAAAAAAATGTTGGGTGATTTTTTATTTAGTACATAATTGGTCTACATCTTTATTTTTTAATGATCCTCTATTATCAGATATAATGTCAGAGGGGATACTATAGCGGTAGATGAGGTGGTTGAAGATGAATTTGAAAATTTGCTTTCTAGTCACGTGAGGGGTATAGATTCAACCCACTTAGTGACATATTCAGTGGCAATAAGGATATGTTTATGGCCATCAGATAAAGTGTGGTTAATCTTCCCAATGAGGTCAAGTCTTCATGTAGAAAATGGCCATGGTGTCAACATCGATTTCAAAGTTTTTGTTGTGGCATGAATCAAATTAGTATGTTGTTGACATTTATCACATTTATTTGCATATGCAGTGGCATCTGCGTCTATTATGGGCCAATAATAACCAGTACGTAAGAGATTTTTGGATAGGGCTACCCCACTAGAATGGGCTCCACATACTCCTTCGTGAACTTCTCTTAACGCTAATGTAGACTCTACTGAAGTTAAACAATGAATCAAAGTTCCATCAAAACTATGATGGTAAAGGGTGGATCCAATTAAAGTATAACAAGTGGAATGATGAATGAAGGATTTGGTTTGTTTTCAAGATAGGTTAGGTGGCATAACTTGGTCATGAAGGTAGTTGTAAAGTTCTAAGTGTCAGATAGAATTAGGACCAACAATATCATAAATCATGATAATGGTTGAAGGTTCATGAGTTAGTGCTAACAAATTCTTGACAAGGAAATGATACTCTCTAGATTTATCTTTTTGTTGAATCAGAGAACCAATGGTAGCCATGGCATCTACATCTCTGTTACTAGCCCTCGGTATGTGCTCAAACTGAATGTTGACAATTTGCTTTTTAAGAGTGTCAACCATGGCTTTATATAGAACCAGCTTGTCATCTTTGGTCTAAAAATGATTTGTGACTTGATTGATGATTACCTAAGAATCACCATAAAATTTAAGATGAGATATATTCCAATGCACTACTTATCGAAGTCTTACAATAAGTGCTTCATACTCAACCATGTTGTTTGTATAAGGAAAGTTGATTCTAAATGATTTATGAATTAGATACCCCTATGGTGTAATAAATAATAGGCTTACCCTCGATCCATGTGAAGTGAATGATCCATAAAAATATAGCTTCCAGGGATACTCCTCAAGGGGTGTATCAATAATGGTCATGATGGATTCATCAAGAAATGGAAACTTGAGTGGTTGTGTGTCCATGAGAGGTGCTTCAACAAGTTGATCTACAATAACTTGTCCTTTGATTGCTTTTTGATTGACATACTCTATGTCAAACTCACTAAGAAGCATGATCCATTTAGCCATTCTACCTTTTAAAGATGTTTTAGATAGTAGATACTTAAGCGGATCTACTTTTGAAATGACCATGGTTTTATTATTCAACATGTAATGACATAGTTTTAGAGCTACAAAAACCATGGCTAGACAATTTTTTTCAATAGGTGCATAGTTATGTTCATATGTAACCAAGGTAAAACTTAGGTAGTAAACATCATGCTCCTTCCATTGTCATCTTATTTAGCTAAGAGTGCTCTCAAAGCATAATTGATAGCTAATAGGTATAACAAGAATGGCTTTCCTGACATAGGAGGCAATAAAATAGGTGGATTAACAAGATAGTCCTTGCATTGTTGAAAAGCTATTTGGCAGTGATCATTCCAATGAAATGCAACTCCTTCAAAACATGTGTAAATGGATGGCACTTGTCTACTAACTGAGAGATGAAGCGTTGAATGGACTGGATCTTACCCTACAAACTATGAAGTTACTTCAAATTGGTTGGTGGTGGCATCTCAGTTATAGCATGGACTTTAGCTGGATCGACTTCAATACCTCTACGAGACATGATGAAACCCAATAATTTGCCTAAAGTTACAACAAACACACATTTCTTTAGATTTAGTCTGACTTTGTACTCTTGTAGTCTTTCAAATATCTTACACAGCACTACTGGATGGTCAACTATGGTCTTAGATTTTCCTAATATGTCATCGACATAGTCTTCAAAAATATCATGCATCATATCATGGAATATGATAGTCATCACTCTTTGATATGTAACTCTCACATTCTTAAGGCCAAATGGCATCACCTGATAACAAAATATTTACTATGGAGTGGTGAATGCTATTTTATGCTGATCTTTTGGTGCTATTATGATCTGATTATATCCTAAACAGCCATCTATGAGTGAAAGAATTTCATAACCTATCATGGAGTCAATGGTCATGTCAATATTAGGTAATTTAAAATCATCTTTAGGACAAGCTTTATTGATGTCTCAAAAATGAGTATAAATTTTGATTCTTTTAGGGTTTTTGCTAAAAGGTACAACATTAGAGATGCATTCAAAGTAATCAATGGATCAGATACGTCTTGCTTCTAAAAGTTTTTCCAACTATTTATTTACTAATACAATAATGTGAGGATGCATCTTACATAGCTTTTATTTTACTGATTTGGCATCATGATTATCCACAAGGTGGTGCAGAACTAAGGTAGGGTCTAATCCTGGCATGTCAGAATAGGCCCAGGAAAATATATCCACAAACTCTTTCAACATAGATGTAAAGATGTCGCATTGCTCCTCAGTGAGAGATGCTCCTAATTTTATCCATTTTAGGTCTGATGGAGTCCTGATATTTTCCTCCATTATATCTTTGACTAAAAAGGTCAAACTATCTTCTAGGATAGTAGGCAGTGACTTAAACTATTGGACTATGTCAAGGTCCTTTGTTAGGACTTGCTCTTCAACCTCTCATAGCCATGATGAATCTGAGTCTCCTAATGGAATATTTGGCCATGTAACAAAAATGAGAAAAAATTCTTGGAGTATTTGATCAAATACTTGTTGTTGCTCAAAATTGAACTCAGATCCACATGCAAGTTCATCGTTGGTGGTCTCCTAATCTAAATTCAAAAAATAATGAACACCCCTATCTGATGACACTTGGAACAAGTTTTCACCACTAGACTGGCTTTTATCTTTACTTTTTCCCTGGTCAAAAAGTGCTTCAAAGAGGTTTTCACTTTGGGACCTCAATGTTTTACTTTTTTTTTCTAAAGGCGTTCACTCGCTCTCCAAAATAGGCTACAAGATCTAATGTGATTGAGAATCCTGATTTGTGATCTCCCAATGGAACATTGTCTCTAATGCCTAAAAAAATCATAGAACGCCTCATCCTTTTAGAACTCATCAATCAGTAGATTAGATTCTTGTTGGCCCCAATCTATCAGTTAGGGATAATATAATGGCAATCGATTACAATGAACAACTTGGGAAAGGGTATAAATGGAATTGTTATCAAACAAGTTAGTTTCAGGTAGGTTATCAAAGGTAAGGCTATGATCAGACTTTGCTTCGCTATCAGCATCATCATCACTAGTCATTGGTGATAGAGTTTGAATAAAATATGTGGGGTCACCCCAAGGAAGTTTAAATCTAAGTCCATAAGGTCTTTCATACTTAGTCATGGAAAGCAGTGTGATGGTTCCTTGCTAATTCAATTTGAGGCCTCTTCCTTTATAATTATGACACTCCATGATCCTATTGGGAATAGGATACTTTGCATTTTTATAACAATCAGCTTAGTCATCATTGTATAACCATGATTCAATCCCTTCAAGAGGGTCAGGTCCTTGGCCAGATGTTGGTACAAAGGTGACAGGTCCCTTATATTTGTTCTTTTATTGTCAATGTATATGTGGAATGACTTTAGGTCACCCAAAGGTTTTTGGATTCTAAAAAAGATTGGTGATATGAAATGTGTCATGGGTCACATATTCTCCCAGTCCATTATCTAAAATGGTGAAATGATTGGAAGCTTCAAAAGGTGACATGTGGGAAAGGGAATCCAAGGTATTATGAACTATGTAATTATATGATGAAGGATCAATAAGTATAGCCTTTCCATTATCCTACTTGGAACTTAGATTCACGTCGTACTGATAATTATAGCTTTGAAATTTGGCCTCAAGATGCTTATAGTGTTCATATAGGTGTAAATCTCCTAAAATATTCAATTTCATCCCCGAGTCAGAAAACTTGATACATTAGTGCAGTGTTGATGGGACTACATGAATCTCATGTAACCAAAGCCTACTTAAAAGCATGTTGTATGATAACTCAAAGTCCAACACATAGTAAAGTGTATCATGGGTCAAAGGCCCAATGATAACTGGTAAACTAATGGTGCCCTGTGATTCTCTTTCTTGATTATCATAAGCTTTGATAGTTATTAGCTCTGACTGGAGATCTATCATCGTGTACCTATTGACCATTTTTGGTATAACAAGCCAAAAAAAAGTGGTCTCCTTCCTTCCCTGCTATTCTGAGCCAGTCCATTTTTTGATTTTGCACAAGTCTTGGAGTTTCTACGGACTTTGTAGGGAATTTCTATGGACTCTACAGGCAAGAAGTAGGCTCTCAACACTTAGGTGCAAAATGGACCATTCCAAGTTCAACGACTTGGTTCAACAGCTTGGTTTAGTCAGTTCGGTTCAATGGGTTGGTTCAAGCAGTCGGTTCAAGCACAAGTTTCAATGGGTTGGTTCATTGTCTCGGTTCACTCAGTCAGTTCAATAGCTTGGTTTAATGCTTTGGTTCATCAGCAAAGTTCATCGATAAAGTTCAATCAAATGGTTCAATTGCTTGGTTCAACAGTCGGTTCAACATTTGGTTCAAACAAACAGTTCAATGAGATGGTTCAAGAGAGTCTCTCGAAGGACCAGTGCCATTTCAGAGGATAGTTCTGGACCCAAGTGCCCTTGCAAAGGGCAGGGAACACTCAAAAAAAGATAAAAAAATGAACAAGGCCGAAAAGGTAAGTTGCCTTCAAAAATTTGTTTAAGGCAAAGGATGAGAATTTCTTCGAACAAAATGTCTGAAGGAATTCCTTCAGACTTTTTGTCTGAAGAAATTATTTGGAAGAAAGTCCAGTGAAAAGATAAGGCAAGGAAAAGATTTCTTTCAAAATTTTGTCTGAAGGAATTCCTTCAGACAAAAAGTCTGAATAAATTCGACAAGGCTACGAGCAAAAAATTATGAAGGAAAACAAGTAAAAAGGACTTAAGACTAAGGCAAAGGCGAAAATGATTTCTTTCAAACTTTTGTCTGAAGGAATTCCTTCAAACAAAAAGTTTGAAGAAATTTGGGAGAAGCTGTGGGAAAAAAACTTGAGAAAAAGCTTCGAAGGAAAGGAAGCGAGCAAGAAAATTCTTGCAGATATTTTGTCCATGGGAAAAATGACAAGGAAAAAGCTCAAGAGCAGAAGTTGCCAAGTGTCATCTACCAGGACACATTATAATTTGTCTCTAAAAGTAGCGAAATGTGCCACGTGTCCCTTGTAAAACTCGGTGGAACATGACAAGTTTCTGCATCTGAGTTTCAAAGCTTCTTTTAATAAGCTTACCTCAGAGTTCCACAGAGGGCACCAAGTGGCAACTACAGAAGGTTTTGATAATTTTTTCTAAAAATAGTGAAATGTGCCACATGTCCCTTGTAAAGCTTGGCAGAAGCTGACAAGTGTCAACATCTGCATTTTCTTCCTTTCATTCTGTTATTGAGTAAGGACTGTGGTGGGCCTCAAACAAATTGCTAAAGTAAGCAAAGTGTGCCAAGTGTCATCATCTATGTGAATCCGAATGAGTCCCAAATGTTTCTATATTGTTTCTAAATCTTAGTAGAATCCACCATGTGTCATCTTTCGTAGGACTCTCAAAAGGTATCTAAAGCTTCCATAAGTTAAGTGGATGTTGCCATGTGTCCTCACCTGTTGCACAGTGGAAAATGCCATGTGTCACTTGTTGAGATTAGTGGAAAGTGTCCAAAGCAAGTGAGAAAGACACGAAAATTTTTCTAAGGAGGATGACGGACCTGAAGATGTCAAATTTGTGGCAATGAAATAGCTGTTGATCTTCACAGACTTAAGCATGAACATGAAGGAATTCAAAGGCTTTAGGCCAGCAAAAAAGACAAAGCCAAGAAGGGGCAAAAGATCCAAGTGCAAAAACAAACAAAATAGTCCAAGTGGCAAAGGAAGGTGTCGACTCAAGTAGTTACTCCAGCAGTTGACATAGTGTCTATGAATTGGTCATCAAGAGGTGTGAACAGTGAACGATGCGACCCATTTTTTTTCACTTTGCATTGATGAGCAGACAACTCACGTGAATGCCTTAAAAGAGTGGTCTTATTTGTAGACAAATGGTGCAGCCTATGTTTTAAATGCTTGAAGTCAAAACAAGAACCGACACAACATTATCTATCAAGCGGCTTCCTCTTCCCAATGCTCAGAATGCACATGGGTCACTTGTAAAAGGGCACCAAAAGGCCTTTTATTTCCTCTATATATTAAAAGCTTCTCATTCAAGAAGGGAATCTCTTAGCCCGTAAGGCAGAGTTCTGCCCAAAAAAAAACTTCTGGGCTTGTAAGATAGAACTCTGTCAGATTTTACCTTGAATCGAGACATAGCATTTTTACCTCTATTTGAGCTTGCACTTTCGTATGTGTTTATGCCTTTGTTTTGTGTTAAGTCATTTTCCTTTATGCTTTCACATGATGATTTCAGCATGTCTAGTGCATTGTGAGCTTTTCTTTTGTAGGTTTGCCAGAAGTGTCCCTAAAGGAGTATAAGTGCTTATGAATAGACTACCATAGTGTGTTTGAGGATGCCTCTAGTAGTTCTTCCTCCTTATATATCCACGGACCCCTAGCTCACTGATGCAGAGGATTTCTCATGTCAAATAAAGTGTATGGGAGCTTATTCTTGGTGAAAAGTGCATGTTTGGGCTGAGTGTATCAACTTTTTTGGTATATCACCTTTTAGTTTAGGTTTAGGTTCTATTTTCAGCATCCTTCTCCCTTTTCAACCCCCCCTTTTTCATTTATTTGTTAGCAATAAGAAATCCAGGACCTAAAAGATACATCAAAGGGAGCTAGCCCTTATCTAGAGACTCTTCTCTGAGTTTTGCCAAGCCCACAGGCAAGAGGGGAGTTTCCATTATTGCGTGTGGAAGGTAGGAGCTCAATCTCCTGTCGAGGGTGCAATCCACTACATTAACAGTTTTTGGCACACCTAGTGGGACCTACTAGGACAAGCTTTATCTAAAGAGTTGAAGAATTTTTGGTGTGTTCTTCAACCAACTATCATTTGGAGGCTTTTTTCATCAACACCAATGATGACTCTGAGTTGAATCAGCTGGTTAATCAGTCTAGGTGCCATCAAGAAATCACATTTTTATATGTATAATCCCTTTCCACAAAATCATGGGCCTTGTATACCTTCATAGGGTTTTGATCAAGCTCAGGATTTTCATGGAATCGCCTCAAACAACTCTCCTAGTTGCCCTTCAACAATAAGGGAAGTAGCACTGGAGTTTGAGAAGTAGGTGGTGTAAATAAACAGATTAGATGAGTAGTATAGATATCAGCAAGAGCTGATGTACAAGGAGGATTGTTTGTTCAGGCAAGCTCAGGCCTTACAATCCATGGAGGAGGAGGTAGCAAAATGGAAGAGTCCATTCATTCAAGACAGTCAGTTTTGTGTGCCCCCTCCTATTCTAAAGAAAGCCACCTCTTGTGCACCAAATCCTTTCTATCAGATAGCACTTGCTCATTCTAACTCATCTAATGCATCAATCAATCATGCTCTTAACCCCATGCACCTAGCCTTCAAACATCAAAGGGAACTAGAACAACCCCCCATGGAGATGAATCTTCTCAATTCCTTAGATTGTGAATCTTCCTTTGGAGGGAACATCATGAACCAACTCATCTCTCTTGAAGCAGCTCTTCTTGTACATCAGCAGACCCTTCCTAACCTTCCCCAACTTCCTCAGGTCTCTCAGTATGATCTCCAAATTCCAAGTTGGAAGAGGGAAAATCATGAACTAGTTTAGGACCTTGAAGAAAATAAAGTTGTTCCCTGTTCACAAACGGAAAATTCCATTCTTAAGGTCATCAGTTGGAAGCAACTAGTGGAATCTTGGGGCAGGAAGGAGGAGAAAGGTTTTGCTCAAAACCTTGAAGAAGGAAAAGCTGATCCTACTCATCATGATGATGATTGTGACCTCCAAGAAAGGCTCTTCTAAGAAGATCTAGCTAGATGAATTACAGAGTTAGAGTCCAGAGCGAGATTCCTTAGCTTACGTGTGATGGACTGTTCAAACCAAACAACAAATTGCATGTCTGAATACATCCCATCTACACACCTCCAAGATAGCTATTAGGCACATTTGATATAAATGAAGTGCTGGCCAAATGTAAAGAGGAGAATCATTTAATTCTAGCTCAAGGACTGCCTCCTCTTCCACATGGTTTTAATCATCAACCTTCCACTTCATCCCTTCTCAAGGAGGAACCTATTTTGCAGGAGGTGAGTGAGGAAGAGAAGATCCAATTTGTAGCTATCTAGGAGCATATCATGAGTGATAATGAAGAGGAAATCTTCATGGAGGCTCCTTCAGAAGACATCATTAGTAATGGAGAAGACGCAGGTCATGCACACATGCAGATGTTTTAGCAATACGAGGAGGCACGCAAACATGGTGAGCTCTCTCCTCCTTTGTTTGATGAACTTCCTTGTTACTTCGATGAGGAGGATCACCATGCCATGGACCCTGAGTTAGAGGAGGATCAGATGGATGCCTTTGAACAAATGGAGACTCTAATCCTTGAGCAGGAAAAGGAGAGGCCTATCCATCTTGAGGACAGCTTTGAAGAAGAGAGCTTTGGACAAAAGGGTGATGTTTTGTGGGATAAGAAATCAGTTTGTGATTCCATTTTAGACATCAAAATAGTCACCCTTCTTCAAGAAGGCCATGAGGGAGCAGAAGATGAGTTTGACAGGATTTTCATTAAATCAGAAGGGAACGAGTCAAAGCATGATGCACTGCAAAGGGACTGTACATATCTAAGGGCTTATGGTGATGAGCTAACAGCCTTTGATTTCTTGATGAGATGCACTAGCATGAAGGACCAACATTCAACAAGCTTCCAAGAACAAGAAAAGTACATATATGTTGGGAGCATGTTTGAATCTGATCCACTCAGATGCGAGCCAATCAAGGTGGCAGGCAAGAGGAGCAGGTCACCAAATCTCCATTCCATTCAGCCACTTGTCTGGCACCATAAGTTTTCTTGCCATGAAGGAGACTTAAGAAATTTTCCCTTTGATTTAGAAGGGAGGCAAATATTCCTGGTTAGCTGTATATAGTAGTTTGCTTTCAATTTTCTTTCCTTATTTCCCTAAGTGTTGTTTGCACAAGTAGTGTTTTTAGCCTTGTGTGTGTTTTCCTTTGTGTTTGGGGTAAAAGCTTCATGATTGATTCTTGGAAGTCTCAAGGTGGTTGATAACTCTTTCAATGTTGTATCTGACTCCGTGCCCAATGTATTTTAAGGCAACTGGTTGTAGACACTGAAATAGTGTCTAACCCTTGGTCACCTTCCCCCTTGGTCCATTCTTAACCCATTCTTAAACCATGCACTTACTAATTTAAAAATAATAATTTATTATTAATATCCTCCCCTTTGACACATCACCTATAACACCTCATCTGACACCTCGCCTTGGACTATTTCCCACCCTATGACTCACCCAAGACCTATTCTTACTTCTCTCTAACCGCCTAACCAACTCTCGTGCGTATTTAGCCCAACCTTCAACATTCTCCAATGGATAGTGCACTTGGCAGATGGAGAACGGGCTTGGTGGCTCTTTTATCCGTTCTCCACCCACCGACGTCAGTCAAATGTCGGCCGACGCCGACGGAATCGCCGACGTCGGTTATACTTAAACCAATTTTCTAACCCTTTGACGGGACCCGAATCATAAATCGTTAATCTCTGGAGCTAATCACGAATCTATAATATTCTTTCGGTGAAATAAAGTTCTCGTGCTTTTGCTTTCTAGCGTTCTGGCTTCTTGGTGTTCTTGCAGGGATCAACATTCTTGACAACATTTTCTAGGCACTGAGGTCTTGCATCAGACATTCTGCACAGGGATTGCACGATATCTCCATCACCAACGACAACAAAAACACAGCTTCTGCACCTTTGCCAACTCGTATCACAGCTAAGTATTTGTACTATTTTCATTTCAGTATCATTTCAAATATATTAGCATTCTGTCTATTGTCTATTCCAAGCATCCTTGACCCAACCTTCCCTGTTCTTCTCAGAGAGGCTGAGAAGCCTTCTCTCACCCCTTATTCCCTTTCCTTTGCCTCTGACACCCCTTTAGTCTCTCTTTAGACAACACCCTCTGTCCAATCAACTCAACACAAGCTATCAGAGACCTACAGACCATCTTAAGACCAATCTAATCAACCTGACTAAATTGCTTTACGAAAAGGCTGAAAGGCCTTTTTCCTGCCCCTTACCCCTTTTTCTGACAACATTCTCAGTCCCTTAGACCTTAAGCAGTCCCTCTGAATCCCTCATAGACCCTCAGACCCCAGACAAGACCACAATCCATTCTGCAGACCAGAAACCAGTCCTGAACCCATCCCTGGCCATTACCCCGACTGACCTTGTCCATTACCCCTACCGACGTCGGCAGTCTAACCGACGTCGACGACATTTTTGATCGACGCCAAAAATATCACCACCGTCGGTGACTGTGCTAAACAGATTACAGCTTTATCAGGTACGCATTTGCTTTCAGTTCTTTCTTTTTAAGTGTTCTATCATTTCTCTTTTCTGTCTCTGTCATATTCTGTTTTAAACAGTGGATTATCATCCTCCAAGAAGCCTTAGCGCTTCTAGGACCAAGCTTTTGCTTGGCAATCCACCCTCTTATCAGCTAACGTTTTTCGTGTTTTAGTGTCTGTCTCTTTCAGGTGTCATCCTCCAAAACCAAAGAGGAGTTCTCACAACGTCTGGATTACGGTGCGTAGACTACATCCAGGTACATACAAGCCTTGACCATTTCTTTAAGTTTCTCATTTTCCCTCTTTGAATGTGAAAGCGAAATTGCATAGAAACATTCTGGCACGCCCGGTGGGACCCTTAGGGCCTTCCTTGGGTTCTTTTCCTTTTTTTTTTTTTTTTCATTTAGGTGCATTAGGTTTCTTCCTCTTCACCTCTTTCTTCTTATCTAAAAGACATCATAAGCAGGAATAAAAAGAACTTTTCTTTCTTTTCTTGCATTTCTAGACTAGTCAAAAATCATATTCTTCAAACCCTTTCTCAAACTTGTTTTCATTCCAACTTAACATTTCGATTTGGGGTTTTAAAATATATTGCATTCCATTTCTGCTTACTTGCATTTCTTAGTCCACACTTAGTAATTAATAAACCTCATATTGAATTAATCATAGATCACTTGATGTTACACAACCAAACCACGTGCACTAAATTAAACATCAAACTCACTTGAGACAAGGCCCGACTGGAATTTCATCACCCAGCGGATACCTTACCCATCCCGGCAATCCTACTTGGATTTCACCACCAAGGGGAAAGCCCACTCTGTACTCTGGTAGAGTCTAATCTATAGGGAAAGTATATTTTGGCTAAGCGAGACCAGCTAACCACTAGAATCGTGAAGTGAGGGTAGTTTGCTCCTTAGCACCAAGCCAAGTACGGAACCTAACACAGACTTTTGAGCGCCTAAACATACCTGAAACCAACTTTAGACTACCTCTTTTAGGACCCTTCTAACAGCCAACCTCCTCAAACATCACTTTAAGGCATAAGCCACACGATCCTAATAAAATTATTTCTAGGGATTTAACGCTTAGAATCTACCTGTCTTCATCTTATTTTCTGTTTTTATCTATTTTTTTTGAGCTGGTAAGGACGTCTTCTTTATTTCCAAAAACTTTTTTTTCTGAGTTTATGGAAAACACAGTAACTGACATCAGTTTTGTAACCGACGTCGGCAACTTTTCTCCACCGGCATCGGTTATCTGACCGACATCGACAGACTTCTTCACCGACATCGGTTTTTATACTGACGTCGGTCACTGTCCAATCTTTTTTTCCCAAAAATAGCAAGCTTAAAATCCAACTTTCTTGCTGTCTTAAACACCCATTCTGGTTTTCTGAGACTAAAAAAATAGTTTTTTGAAACCTGACCCTTTCTTGCCTTGAATGGTTTTGACACGCAGTCAAACCAAGGCTCTTCTTGACCATGCTAGACAACAACCGCTTCCACCTTCACCATCCATAACTAGTCCTATAATGGAGTTCAACTCAGAGAATGAAAGAACTCCTACTCGCCCAACCCCGCCTCAGACTCCTATTGTCCTAGAAGGGGACCAAGATTTTGCATGATTCTTGGACCTTAACGTCAAAGCCTTATAGCACTATCTCGCGCATATCCAAACGTGAGACTCCCTAGGCAACCCAATCTATGGGATGCCGAATTCCTTAGTCGAGACAAGAATCACATCCACAGCATCTACAATTCAACCTATAGACAATCAAGCCAACACCTCCACTAATAACCCAATCGTGTCTTACCTTCAAAATTTAACCTCTCCTTCTAGACCTACCTCCATGGGGGTTTCGGTACTCCCTCAACCTCAAACTACTCAACCAAATCCCACACCTTTCCAAAACCTACTGGTCTCTATCCCCCCTACTCTTGCACCTATCAACACAAGAGTAACTGTTTACCCGTCAACAAGTGTGGCCACTCCTCAACCATCCTTGACGGCCCCTATCCAACTTGTGCCTACCAACCCCATAACACAAGTGCCCTTGGCTTCAACTTTCACTCCAATAACCAGTTACCCATATGTTGCATCTACGCAACCAATCACGTCATATGCCCCTCTCAATATCTTTCAAGCGCCTTATAATCTAGGGGGCGCTCCACCCGCCAATCCGTCAATAGATATCATCAAAATGCTGATGGATAAGATGTCTAGCCTAGAGACCTCTGTTTCTAGCTCACGCAATGCTCTCTCATACGAGCAAATTTGCAATGAGCCCATTCATCCTTCCGTCCCGATTAGGCCATACCCCAACCAGTGGGAGCTTCCCAAATTTTCTCACTTTCAAAGCAAGGAAGACCTACAACAGCACTTACGGGCATTTAGACATGCCTGTTGCCTTATTGCCTATGATGATGCATTGCTCTTATGCACGTTTCCTATGTCCCTTTCTGGTGCTGCGCTTGACTGGTAGAACTCTATTGCCAGCCATTCCTTCTTCACATTTACACAGCTGGCCTAGCTCTTTCTTGATCACTTCTCCATTAACATCACCAAGAAGGTCTCGATCATGAACCTCTATACTATCCGCCAATTCAAGGATGAATCTATAGCTGACTTCGTTGCTCGCTGGAGAGGCCTCATCAATCAACTCTCCTTTTCCTTACCCCAACCTGAACTTATTGAACTTTTCTCCCGAGCCTGCGCCAAACATATTTCTTCCACCTTACGGGTTCAGACCTTCCACACCTTTGATGAAGCCTTTACGATGGCCCACAAACTTGAATTATGTGCCGTCGAGGAGAATAAAGTCAAGTTGCGGAGCAAGAATCCCAACTCTAAGACCAATGACTCTTCTTCTTCTAAACCTTCATCGTCCAATCCTAAGTCTAAAGCTTCAGCTAACGCTGTAGTCGTTAGACCTTCATCCTCTTCAACCAATTAGCCTGAGCCATCCACATCTCAGAGCGCCACCCATCAATTCCAACAGAGATACGTACAATGACAATATACTCCTCTTGGAGAATCATACGCGTCTATACTATAAAAACTTGTTAGACAGGGGGTTCTCAATCTCCCCCAGATTCGACCACCTCCACAATTTGATCCCTCACGCGCCATCTCTGCGTGGTATAGGGAAAATGACTTATGCAATTACCACCGTGTCAAAGGTCATGACACGGGTAACTGTAAGACCTTTAAAAACATAATCCAAGACATGCTTGAAAAGGGTGACCTCGTTCTAGATAATCCCAATGCACCTCCTAATCAGGGCATCAACATCTTCAAGCAACCATTCCCCAATCATCCACCGACCCAAAATAATGTCCAGACCTTGATTGACAACACTCATGAACATGACATTCGAACAGTCAATACGGTCTCGCCCTTCATCCCCGACCAACCTCAAGAGGTTAGTCCATCTATTAGTTCATCACGTGTGGACGAACCTCTTTCCCCGGTTAGTTCTCCGTCAACCTCTCTCATCTTGGAGGATACCTCAACCTTACCGTCACCACCGGTCTCACCATCCTCCTTCCTACTGCCTATGGAGGACCTGACCTTACCTACTCCTCGACCGCAAGTGGAGGGCACCATAATCCCTGCCCTTTACCCACTTGAGGAGCCACATTCTCCAGTTCCTTCTCCACCAAGAGAAGAACCTGACTCTCCATCTTCTTCGACCAATGATAATCCAGTTATAACTCTCACACACCTTGGGTCCGAGACTACTGCCACACCTAACACATCTTCTCAAAGACCCAAACCTCATCCAACATCTTCTCAATCATTTTCTCGACTAGTGGAGAAAATTGAACTTCTCCCTTCAAGGAAAGTGGAGCATCAGGGATTGTGGGAGCGTCTTAAAGCTCTTCAACATCCTCGTGCCCTCTCGTCTCATGCTGTCAATCCTCCCAAGGCAGAATCACCCAAGACTCTCAACAAAGACCAGACTTCCGCTTCTAAACCTGCATCTACCCCATCTAAACCGATCAAGTCACTTGGTGTTCACCCTGTCTCTACCCTCACTCACCCGCAAGTGAAGGTGGACTTAGACTAGACCTCGACCAATATTAGTCTTCCAACCAAGTCGAAGAAGACTGCCAGACCACAAAAGCAAACCCCTCCTCCACCGTCAACATTACCCTCTATTTTAGGCCCTCATCCTTCTACCCTAATCAGAGTGCTCTCTACTCCGACCCTTAACCAAAACAAATTACCTCCATTACTTCCTTTGCCCACCACAAGTCTACCCCCTCTTAAAAATTTGGCACCTCACGAAGAAAGTGCCGTCTTCACATGTGGCCGCACCACCAACCCAAAAGGTGGTACGAAAGCCTTCTTCAACACCTCCAAAGCAAAAGTCACCAGTGCATCATGCATCAACAAGCACGGACCCCTTAGTAGGTTCATATGCTTTGATATTACGCCAACTTTTGCAGACTTCTAGCATAACCCTTCCATCCATCAAGCCATTCCAATCCCTCGGGTCAAAACCTACCTGGTTCGATGATACGAAGATTTGCTTATACCATCGTACGCCAGGACACGATACTGAGACTTGCTGTGCCCTCAAGGCGGTCATTCACCGCTATATGGAGAAAGACACTCTTCTCTTTGAGGACACTCTTGACCGGCCCTCGACACCTTCCCATCCAACCTCTTCAACCACATCAACATCTCACCAGTAGGCCATGACCCTTTCTTCACCTCCTATCTTTGAAATCAATGCTATCCACATAACCACTAGGTCACAAAAGGACAAGGCGAAAGAAAAAGCTGCTATTCCTTGGACCTATCCTTTTGTCCAGGCACCTCAACCACCAAAACCCAAGATTTCCATCTTAGGTGCATCCCAACCCCCTTCTTCAGAGGCAATCAAAGACTCTATGATAAAACAACTTCACCAAACGCCTGTGAAGATGACCTTATATGACCTTATTCAAAGCTCTCCCCAGCATCGTCAAGCACTAATCAAAGCCTTACAGGCAGCGGAAGTCCAACCTGAAGACCCTCAACCACTAGCTGCCCTAGTCCATTCTTTATCCCTTGTCGCCTCTATCACTTTTAGTGATTTTGAAATTCCTACCTCTACCTTGGAAGATCAGGACGCTGCCCTTTTCATCACAACCTACGTTGATCGAACCCGTATTAAATGAGTTATGATTGACGGGGGTGCTAGCATTAATATCATTTCTACCCACGCCTTTGATCAATTGGCTCTTCCCAAGAATTACGTATCGAAAACTGACGCAATCCTTAGATCCTTTAATGACACCACCGCTAACACTATTGGCACTGTTGTCCTCTATATTCGCGTTGGTCCACGCATAATCCCGGAGCTCTTCTACATCATTGAGGGAGAATTTCAATATAACATGCTATTAGGACGACCCTGGATCCGTGCCATGGCTTGCATCCCTTCAACACTTCACCGTTGTGTCAAATTCGAACACGACAAACAAGCCCATGTCATTCCTACTGACCCATCCCCTTTTAAGACTTGTAACACAACTTATCGACCAAATGACGTTCTTATTCCTCTCAAGGCATCAACCCAAACATTGTCTCCATCCGTGGAAGCATCAACTAGTACACAAACAATGGTCGCCATCACATCACCTTCTCAATTAACAACCAAGGACCCCATGGACGATATCTTCCAACGACTTTCACTGGGGGAATATCGCCTACTTACTCTAGACATGTTCCAGACTCCTCAAGAGTATGGACAACTTCATCAAAATCCAAGCTATGACTGTCGGATCGGAATGGTCATTCCTTATGGTCCTCCTAGCCTTCGAACCAATCTCGTCTATGGGGGGTTGGATCAAGCTCCTACTGACTCAAATCCTTCCTCCTCACCTCAGCTATTCACATCTGATTTCTCCTTTCTTGGCAACCCCACCTTTGCACATACCTACCTTTATAGGTGTGCATGGAAGGGTTTTGGCTTTGGGTGCTACGAACAAGGCTCCCATCGGTCTATCGAACAACCTAATGACGATAATGCCAAGAAATGATATGGACTGGGTTTTCAAGAACCCACTGAGGCTTCCGTAAACCTTTGCCCCGAACCCACCATCGACCAATCTCTTCCAGACTCACCTATTCTTCCATCCTCACCTGTGGAGTCGGTGGTTTCCATCCCTCCTAGTTTTTTTTACATAAACACCATTTGCTTGGAACCCCTAACCTATCAGCTCAACGGGGTTTCCAGGTCTCTCCCTCTCATTTATCCCAGCATGATAGACGATGAATCGACAACCATCAACACTGTCCACTGCATAGACGATGACGCCATTCTTACCTATATGGGTGCCGATGATTCTTTCATTCAACACTCCCTCCCTTCTGAAACATAGGTTATGTTAAATGAATCAACCATTGACATTAACCTTCCATCTTTTGATGTTCCTCATGTCTTAAAGATTCATCAATCTTTAGACACCCAAGAGCAGATTGACTATACCACTTTTCTCTTAGACAATCGCAAAGCCTTTGCCTGGACCTACGCTGACATGCCTAGCATCGACCCTAACATTGCCACTCATAACATCGTCACAAACCCAGAGGCTAAGCCTGTTAGGCAAAAGCTTCACAAAATGCATCCTCGTGTTGCACTCCTTGTCAAAGAGGAGCTTCAGCGTCTTCTCTCTGTTTCCTTCATCCAACCCATCGATTATCCGTAGTGGGTCTCTAACATCGTTCCTGTCACCAAGGCGACTGGGGGGATCTGGATCTGCACGGACTATCGCGACCTTAACCTAGCCTGTCCCAAAGATGACTTTCCTCTTCCAAACATTGACCAACTTGTTGATATTACGGCTGGCCATGAGATGTTATCACTCATGGACAGATTTTCAAGATATAACCAAATCTTGATTGCACCAAAAGATCAGCACAAAACCACCTTCATTACACCCTGGAGAACTTTCTGCTATCGGGTCATGCCTTTTGGTCTGAAAAATGCAGGCGCCACATATCAGCGTGCCATGACTTACATTTTTCATGATCTCCTCCATAAAATCATGGAGGACTATGTAGATGACCTGCTTGGAAAGTCTAAGCTTCGTCGCAACCATTTGACTATCCTCAAGATCATCTTCTCTCACCTTTTTCAGTACCATGTCTGTCTTAACCCCAAGAAATGCGTCTTTGGGGTCCTCTCAGGAAAGCTCTTGGGATTCATTGTCTCTCTTCGTGGCATCGAGATAGATCCTGCCAAAATCCATGCTATCTTCGAAATGCCACCTCCATCTAATCTCAAGCAACTTCACAGTCTACAAGGGAAGCTCCAATCCATCCGTTGCTTCATTTCACAGCTTTCTGACCGCTGCCAACCCTTCCATCACCTCCTCAAGAAGGACGTCTCCTTTAAATGGGATAAAGATTGCCAAGAGGCTTTTCAAGCCCTCAAACACTATTTGGTTTCTCCACCAGTCCTTATTCCACCAAAAGACGACCAACCCTTCTACCTCTACATCTCAGCAACCAATCATTCGTTAGGTGCCATGATCGCGCATCGAGACGAGCAACACCGTGAGCAAGCGGTCTACTACATAAGTCGAACACTTGTTGACTATGAAACTCAGTGTACTCATACCAAGAAACTCTGTTTGGCATTAGTCTTTGCCACTACCAAGCTTTGTCACTATCTTCTTAATCACAAAACCTTTGTCATCACTCACACTGACCCTCTTAAATACATGCATTCTAAGCCATATCAAAACCAACGTATGGCTCGTTGGCTCATGCTTCTTGCCGAATTTGACTTAGAATTTGTCTAGCAAAAATCTATCAAGGGGCAAACAATTGCTGACCAACTAGCGGATGCCCCTCTTCCCGACAATCAACCTTCTCAGTGCAAGTTTCCCGATGAATCTATCACCACTCTCTCGACTGATGACACATTCTACCAAATGACGATGTTCTTTGACGGCTCCAAATGTCAACTCGGTGGGGGTGCGGGGGTCATCCTCATCCCACACGAGAGTGAGCCCATGCCCCTGTCTTTCAAACTCGACTTTGAATGTACCAATAATATGGCTGAATACGAAGCCTTAATTTTGGGACTTCAAACTGCCCTTTCTTTAAACATCAAGACCATCAACATCTTCGGTGACTCACAACTTGTTGTCAATCAAATTAATGGTTCATATCTTTATAAAATTGAAATTTTACAAAGGTACAAGCACCGTGTTGACACCCTTCTAGCATCTTTTGACCATTATTTATTACAGACTGCCCCTCGATCTACGAATAAGTTTGCTGACACCATGGCTTCCCTCGCCTCGCATATTCCTTCTTCATCATCATCCTCATCAAGAATTTATGTCATGGTACATCGTGTGCCATTTCCTTCATACATTTCCACTGACATCAACCTCGTCCACACCATAGACTCTAGTTCACAAGATGTATGGTATAAACAACTTGAGGACTACTTGGCTCATTCTATCATTCCTCGCAACCTCTCTAGCAATGCACGGCGGGCTTTCATCAATCGCACCACTCGCTATATTATGCTAGGGGGCCTTCTCTAAAAAAGAGGTTTTGACGGCCTTCTTCTTCACTATTTAAACTCCACTGATGCCTCTTATGCTGTTAAACAAGCCCATGATAGGATTTGTGGCGGACACTTCAGTGGTAACTCAGTTGCCAAGCGCATCCTATGCCTGGGTTATTATTGGCCCACTCTTCATCAAGACTGTAGCGATTATGTTTGGCATTGCATCAAGTGTCAGCAGCATGCTAACTTGCTCCATCTCCCTAGTCACGCCTTACAAGTCACTCAAGATTTCTGGCCTTTTTCCCAATGGGGCTTAGATCTCATCGGCAAGATTAACCCTCATTCGTCTCTTCGTCATCAATCCATCATCACTGCCACCGAGTATTTCACTAAATGGGTGGAAGCTATTCCTCTCATCTCCACAAAAGTCGACAAGATTGTCAACTTCATCAACACCCACATCATCTGTCGTTTCGGTGTACCTCACAAAATCATCACCGATAACGAAAAGTCTTTTAAAAACAAAACTGTCCAAAAACTTTGTGATTCCTTTGGCATTAAACTCAGCTTTTCTTCGCCTTACTACCCACAAGCAAATGGGCAGGCCGAGGCTTCTAATAAAATCTTAACTAAAATTCTCATGAAGGTGGTCAACGACACTGGAAGGGATTGGCACGTTCAAAAACCCTTCGCTTTGTGGGCCTACCGCACTAGCATTCGAACCTCTACAGGTGCTACCCCTTTCTCTCTAGTGTATGGAACAGAGGCTGTTTTACCTCTCGAAGTACAGATCCCGTCTCTTCGCATTTCTCTCCATGACATTCTTTCTAATGATGACTTTCGTCAAGATCGATTAGCTCAACTTGAGTTACTCGACGAACGTCGTCTTGCTGCCCTCAACCATCTCCATGTCTATCAAAATCACATCAAGTGAGCCTATAACAAAACTCTGAGAGAAAGAGATTTCAATATCAGAGATCTCGTCCTCAAAGAGAATCAACATGTGACCAATATGGAATGGAGTAAAAGAGGCAAATTTGCTCCTAATTGGCTTGGACCTTATATCATCACGCACAAGTATGGATCAGGGACTTATCGTCTGTCTTCTCTTGAAGGCCAACTAGAACCTGAGCCCCTTAATGCTTTGCATCTGTGACCATTCTACTGTTAGTCGAGTACTCATCCACTTAACATTTAACTTGAGCTCGTCCCTTGAGCAATCCCTGCCCTTTTGATCCTCGATCCTTTCCACCCTTTTTCCCTTAACAAAATCCTCTATAACCCTTTTATGACGTATGGATGCTTCATCCTAATAAAAGGGAGCCCTTGACCTTCTATAAGTCTTGTCCATAACTCAACATTTTGTCAAAACTAAATCAAGATGTCAAAATATCCAAGGTCACAAAACCAAATCAAAAAGCAGACTGCTCCCTTGAAGGACAGCTGTGATATCATTGCTGTAGCTAATAGACTACTCCCTCGAAGGACAGCTATTCAAAAGCCCTTAAATCTATAAAGCAAAATATAGACCACTCCCTCAAAGGATGGCTATGACTAAATCTTGCTACAAACAACACTTTCTTAGAAGCTTCCTGCATCGATCAGCTTCACAAATGACCACAAAACAAGTGACATCTTTATGTGGACTTCCTGCATTGATCAGTCCTCTCTAAAAAAAAAAAAAAAAACGGGTCATGGACTTGACTTGTAGTTGTCTCAAGGTCTCCTATAAAAAGGGGCAAAGTTATCCCTACTCTAAAACGGGTTACCCTCTCCTCCTATCCCATTACCTACTCAAGGGACTTCGAGCTCACTTTAATGTCAAAGTGATTCGATTACTGCTCTAACATAACTCATGGTCAACGATGCAATGCATGAATATGGCTCTTGGTTCTAACAACCCTTATCTATGCTGTCATTTTGGTCCTTGTCAATAAAAGGGCGCTTATGCCTTTTACTTTCTACCTACAATTTGGTCACATTCAACCACATCATTTGTCAAAACAATTCAACCTGACTCTTTTTTAACCACTCACATAGCCTAATCATTCTGGTTTCCATAGACATCAACACACATGGAAACTATCAACCACACAATTTATGTCAAGCATAAACCATTACTTGCTGAAACATAAATCAACTTGCAATTCATTTTTAGCATACATCCATCACGAATATGGATAGTTGCTAAGGGATGAAAAACCCTGACCAATGTTACAGAATACACCACTTGGAAAAGGCTGTAGCATCATCTTCTCCTCATCATTTCAAAGCATGTACCCTCAGACATATGGGAAGTGCTATATCATTATCATGACCAAAATCAACCACTTTGATCTTTTTCCTCCCTCTTGGGAGAACTACATTGGCCTGAGGCCCTAATGACAGGGGTTATGTAGGCAACACTTAGTTGACATGGGGTCTTCTGGGGTTAGCTCGGCCATTCCTTCATCGCATTTCTTCCATCGCGTTCTTTCATCACCTGCCAATCACATCACAAACAATCACATATTTTCATAATCATTAACATTAATCATTTTCATCCATATCATTAATCATTAATCCTAATCATACATCCATCATCATATAAACACAATAATCTCAGCATCATAATCCTAAAACATCATATCAAAACATATATCAAATCAAAATAACATACAAACGCATCCATAACATTTTTCATAACACATCAGTGATCAACATCACATCATATATATATATATATATATATATAACAATGTTTTATACAATCGCACAATTTGTGCCTCTGTCTCTCTCTCATACATCTCACATCAACGGCTCGCAGGCCGATATATACATAAAAATCATAATCTGCCCTCAAGGCTGTGGCTATGGTGGTGGTGGCAGTGGCTGGGAAGATGTTGTATCCTCTCCCCCCTCTGATCTGTGTCATTTGCAAGACCCAGAAGCCGTCGCTCGAGACATAGATCTCTATCGACTCTGCTCTGCCCTCATCTTGAAGTATCGTTGTATCTGAGGGAACCCCCTGATGGCCCTCTCATAATACGCGATCTCATCTAGCGCATCAATGTATCTAACTAGAGATACAATCTATGGTGGACCCATCAGACCTGCTGCCGTGCCCTGCACTGAGCCCTGCGACTGTGAAAACTCTGGCTGCACTGACACTAACTGTGTGGGCTGTTGAGCTGGCTGCTGAGCTGGATACTGCATCGAGCCCTATCCTCTCAAGCCTTGTCCTACCGATGAGTGTGCCTGGGCTGCGGCCAACTGACTCTGCAAAATAGTGACCTGCCCTGTCAAAGCAGCCACTCGACCTGTCAACCCTGCCATCTCCTCCTGTAAATCAGTGACTTGGCTCTCCAAAATGGTCACTCATCCTCGTGCTGCATCCCTCTCCTGGATGGCAGCATCTCTCTCCTGTCGGGCCACATCCCGCTCCCTGACCACTACCTGTAGATCAATCTATGGTCCTGCCTGTATCCCTATATACTAACCTGCCCACCATGTTGAGTAGGCCTCTGTACATCCTGGGTCGGCTATCCCAGGTCCTACCGATAACTCCTCAAAATTTGGCCCCTCTGTCTCCTCTGGCAGTGGGAGCGGCGCCTCTATATCATCCCACCTGTACTACGGGAATGCGGGAGGTACATCCTATAGTAGCTCGTACTAGCACCACACTCTCTCTGCTGGGATCCTCTCGAGCTCACCAGCTCGTCTGCCTCTGAACCATCGCATGCTCTGGTTCTGACCATCTACTCTCCCTGATCTCTGAATGCTGGATACACTAGGTACGGTCTCCAGATGATATCTACAGGAATGAGGGCCTCTAGTACCCCTCTGTAGTGGTCAATATCCCTGACCACTCCATCCACCCATGTCTGCGCCATCACCTCACGCCATCGCCTGAATCTGACCCTGAAGCCATCCTGTATCACCATTGGGAGGCCGAGAGGTCATGTGACCACGATGTGCTCATAAGCCCAGCAATGCAGGAGGTGGCCGACACACAAGCTGTACTGCCATGGTCGGCTAATGCCCCACAGCTCTTTGTATACCTGGGCTAAAAACACTGGTGCTCAGGCGAACACTATCTGCCGCTCTATCATATCTGTCAAAACTCTGGTCATAGCGACCAAAACCCTGCCTCCCTCTGCATCTAGCAGTGCGTAAACTGTGATGCCTATCATCATCAGGATCGCCAACTGATGTGCATCCTCGTTCGCAGCGTATAGGGGCTCATACACAAAACTGGTTGAGTGATAACTCACCTCAGCTACATGCTCTCCAAACAATGTCACCATCTGAATATCATGCGCCTCTCTCGAGCACGCATATAACTCTACTCCGTGTACCGAAAGCTGCAAAATCCAGTATACATCCTCCACAGTCACTGTCATCTCCCCTGTCGGCAAGTGAAAGGTGTTGGTGGAATGATCCCACCGCTCGATCAGAGCCACCATCAGGCTCACATCCCTCACCACCCGACAGTAGCGTCGCAGCCCGCCTAGTCCCACTGTGCTCATTTGCGCCCACTCCTCCCCTGTGATGTCCCAATGCATCTACGTTAGCAGTCAATCTCACAGCATCAAAGTCTACCTCTCCTGCATCCACCCAGGTCAATTTCATGTTAAAAATTTCCCTCCTCTTTCTATTTTGACCAACCTATTTGACCATCTACGCCTGACCTAACCTCCGAGAAACCCTTGGTGTAGCTTCGACCCCTCGACTTGACCATTTTTCATCCCTCTTTTGATCAGGCAGCCACCGACATCGGTTAGCATGCTGACAACGGTACTCACCTAACAGACGTCAGTCACTTAGTGACTGACATCGGTAGGTTAGTGACCGACGCTGGTCGCTGGTCGGCCGACGCCAGTGAACAAGCTGACATTAGCGACTGGTTCAGCCCTAGGGCCGAATGGGGCGAGCCCTAAATTTAGGGCTTCCCCATTTCTGCCCCCCCCCCCCAAACCCTCTCAATACCTCCTAACCTATCCTAGATCCCTCCCCCACCTTCCTAGCTACCCTCCCCCCTCAATTTCTGCCTAAATTACCAAAAATTTCAAAAAACAAATAAAAACAAAAATCTAACCAAATAGGGCTTAGAGACCCTCCTACCTCATCTCGGCGTCGCCGGCGTGGTGGCACGATGGGTGCCGCTGGTGGTGGACCTCCCGTGGGTCCTATACTGCCCTCTACCATCACTTCTGCATCAAGCTAATCCTAGCCCACACACATATCTGCAGCCTCCAATTTCTCTCCACGCGTCTCTCTCTCTCCACCAATGTTTCTCTGACACCTCACACTGCTCCTCGATCAACCTAGTGTCACTTTTACTCACTGGGCTCCAGAGCTCTTTTCTCTCAGTCAACTAAATCACAAATGACTTCTAGTCGGCCGCCAATCTCGTTTTGTCAGATTTGGCAGGCCATCGACGTCGACATAATCGTGCCCTAGTCCGCCGACGTCGGCCGATATCCTGCCGACGTCGGTCCCTTTATGTCTCTGACATCGATTTTATCACCGACGTCAGCAACTTTCAAACCTCCTTTTTTCATCATGTTGCCCCACAAATCATGTCCCCAATCAATTAGCCCTCTAGTACACGTCATTTTGGCCCCCTAGGGCACACTTGAGATCACTTTTGCCTCCATCCATCGACCACCAGACCTTGGAGATCATGACCATCTCCTCTAACCGCAACTACTTCCAAAGCGATATTGCCTTGGTTGTTTTTGCATGAATGCTACCTCATGATTGGTTAGCAAAATTGTGCGCACAAATTTGACCTTCACAAGTATAGGATCGCAAGCCGGTTGATCCCCACTACTTGTGACATTTTTGTGTTTTTGAGAAACCAGTCCTGAGCCTGGGATACTTGGAACACGATGACCATTGGAGCTTCAGCTTAGATTGAATAACCCAATCAGCAGACGACTAAATGCTAGGCCCGATTATTTCAATTTTGGCACTCCTCGACCCTCGACCTGCGACAATTTGACCTGACCATCCTCGTGAAGTGGTGTACGCACAATCACGATTTTTGCAGCGTTCTCACTCTATCTTCACCCCTTTTTCATCCAATCTTTGTCAAATCATCACCCACTTCCAGGTTCCCTTCTCTTGACTCCTGCTTTGAGGGGGAATACCTCATCCATAATCGGGGCAACCAACCCTCCTATTTTTGTCTTGCAGTTCACTTGAACAACCAACAAGACGAAATCAACCTTATCCCATACCTGGGGCAACCGACTCCTATTTTTGTCTTGCAGTTCGTTTAGAGCAACCAACAAGACAAAAAGAGGTAAATGTAGACACCGAAATAGTGTCTAACCCTTGGTCACCTTCCCCCTTGGTCCATTCTTAACCCATTCTTAAACCATGCACTTACTAATTTAAAAATAATAATTTATTATTAATATCCTCCCCTTTGACACATCACCTATAACACCTCGTCTGACACCTCGCCTTGGACTATTTCCCACCCTATGACTCACCCAAGACCTATTCTTACTTCTCTCTAACCGCCTAACCAACTCTCGTGCGTATTTAGCCCAACCTTCGACATTCTCCAACGAATAGTGCACTTGGCAGATGGAGAACGGGCTTGGTGGCTCTTTTATCCGTTCTCCACCCGCCGACGTCGGTCAAATGTCAGCCGACACCGACGGAATCGCCGACGTCGGTTATACTTAAACCAATTTTCTAACCCTTTGACGGGACCCGAATCATAAATCGTTAATCTCTGGAGCTAATCACGAATCTATAATATTCTTTCAGCGAAACAAAGTTCTCGTGCTTTTGCTTTCTAGTGTTCTGGCTTCTTGGTGTTCTTGCAGGGATCAACATTCTTGACAGCATTTTCTAGGCACTGAGGTCTTGCATCAAACATTCTGCACAGGGATTACACGATATCTCCATCACCAACTAAAACAGAAACACAGCTTCTGCACCTTTGCCAACTCGTATCACAGCTAAGTATTTGTACTATTTTCATTTTAGTATCATTTCAAATATATTAGCATTCTGTCTATTGTCTATTCCAAGCATCCTTGACCAACCTTCCCTGTTCTTCTCGGAGAGGCTGAGAAGCCTTCTCTCACCCCTTATTCCCTTTCCTTTGCCTCTGACACCCCTTTAGTCTCTCTTTAGACAACACCCTCTATCCAATCAACTCAACACAAGCTATCAGAGACCTACAGACCATCTTAAGACCAATCTAATCAACCTGACTAAATTGCTTTACGGAAAGGCTGAAAGGCCTTTTTCCTGCCCCTTACCCCTTTTCCTGACAACATTCTCAGTCCCTTAGACCTTAAGCAGTCCCTCTGAATCCCTCATAGACCCTCAGACCCCAGACGAGACCACAATCCATTCTACAGACCAGAAACCAGTCCTGAACTCGTCCCTGGCCATTACCCTGACTGACCTTGTCCATTACCCCTACCAACGTCGGCAGTCTAACCGACGTCGACAACATTTATGACCGACGCCAGAAATATCACCACCATCAGCGAATGTGCTAAGCAGATTACAGCTTTATCAGGTACGCATTTGCTTTCAGTTCTTTCTTTTTAAGTGTTCTATCATTTCTCTTTTCTGTCTCTGTCATATTCTGTTTTAAACAGTGGATTATCATCCTCCAAGAAGCCTTAGCGCTTCTAGGACCAAGCTTTTGCTTGGCAATCCACCCTCTTATCAGCTAAAATTTTTCATGTTTTAGTGTCTGTCTCTTTCAGGTGTCATCCTCCGCAACCAAAGAGGAGTTCTTACAACGTCTAGATTACGATGCGCAGACTACATCCAGGTACATACAAGCCTTGACCATTTCTTTAAGTTTCTCATTTTCCCTCTTTGAATGTGAAAGCGAAATTGCATAGAAACACTGGTCTCTAAGCATAGCAGGTATGCTTCCCCTGGGAGTTGCCAATTTGTTGACCATTTTTGGTCCAACAGGCCAAAAAAAGTGGTATCCTTCCTTCCCTATTGTTCTGAGCTAGTCTATTTTTTGATTTTGCACAAGTCTTGGAGTTTCTACGAACTCTGCAGGGAATTTTTATGAACTCTACAGGCAAAAATTAGGCTCCCAACACTTAGGTACAAAATGGACCATTCCAAGTTCAATGACTTGGTTCAAGTGCTCAGTTCAATAGCTTGGTTCAGTCAGTTTGGTTCAACGGGTTGGTTCAAGTAGTCGATTCAAGCACAAGGTTCAATAGGTTGGTTCACTGTCTCGATTCACTCAGTCAATTCAATAGCTTGGTTCATCATCAAATTTCATCAGCAAAGTTCAATCAAATAGTTCAACGGCTTAGTTCAACAGTCGGTTCAACATTTGGTTCAAACAAACGGTTCAATGAGAAGGTTCAAGAGAGTCTCCTGAAAGACCAGTGCCCTTGCAGAGGGTAGTTCTAGACCCAAGTGCCCTTGCGGAGGGCAAGGAACACTCGAAAAAGGATTAAAAAATGAATAAGGCCAAAAAGGTAAGTTCCCTTCAGAAATTTGTTTAAGGCAAAGGATGAGAATTTCTTCGAACAAAATGTTCGAAGGAATTCTTTCAAACTTTTTGTCTGAAGAAATTCTTTGGAAGAAAGTCCCGCGAAAAGACAAGGCAAGGAAAGATTTCTTTCAAATTTTTGTCCGAAGGAATTCCTTTGGACAAAAAGTCTGAAGAAATTCGGCAAGGCTACGAGCAAAAAAGTCTGAAGGAAAACAAGTAAAAAGGACTTAAGACTAAGGCAAAGGCGAAAATGATTTCTTTCAGACTTTTGTCTGAAGGAATTCCTTCAGACAAATAGTCTAAATAAATTTGGGAGAAGTCGCAAGAAAAAACCTGAGAAAAAGCTTCGAAGGAAAGGAAGCAAGCTAGACAATTCTTGCGGACATTTTGTTTGCGGGAAAAATGACAAGGAAAAAGCCTGAGAGTGGAAGCTGCCAAGTGTCCTCTACCAGGACATAATATAATTTGTCTCTAAAAGTAGTGAAACGTGCCATGTGTCCCTTTTAAAACTTGGTGGAGTGCGACAAGAGTCTGCATCCGAGTTTCAAAGCTTCTTTCAATAAACTTCCCTCGGAGTTCAACAGAGGGTGCCAAGTGGCAACTACATAAGGTTTTGATATGTTTTTCTAAAAATAGTGGAACATGGCACATGTCCCTTTGTAAATCTCGGTGGAAGCTGACAAGTGTCAACATCCACATTTTTTTCCTTTTGTTTCGTTATTGAGTAAGGACTGTGGTGGGCCCTAGATGAATTGCTAAAGTAAGCAGAGCACGCCAAGTGTCATCATCCGTGTGAATCTGAATGAGTCCCAAATGTTTCTATATTATTTCTAAAGCTCAGTGGAAGCTTCCATGTGTCATTTTTCATATGACTCTCAAAAGGTATCTAAAGCTTCCATAAGTTAAGTGGATGCTGCCACATGTCCTCGCCTATTTCATAGCAAAATACGCCATGTGTCACTTGTTGAGATCAGCGAAAAGAGGCCAAAGCAAGCGGGAAAGACACAAAAGAATTACTAAGGAGGATGACGGACCTGAAGACATCAAATTTGTGGCAATGAAATAACTATTGATCTTTGTAGACTTAAGCACAAACCCAAAGGAATTCAAAGGCTTTAGGCCATCAGAAAAGACAAAGCCAGGAAGGGGCAAAAGAGCCAAGTGCAGAAATAGACAAAATAGTCCAAGTGGTGAAGGAAGGTGTCAACTCAAGGAGTTACTCCAGCAATTGACACAGTGTCTGTGAATTGGTCATCAAGAGGTGCAAACAGTGAATGGCGTCACCCATTTTTTTCACTTTGCATTGATGAGCAGACAAGCCACGTGAATGCCTTAAAGGAGCGGTCTTATTTGCAGACAAATGACGCAGCCTATGTTTTAAACACCTGAAGTCAAAATAGGAGCTGACACAACATTATCTATCAAGCGGCTTCCTCTTCTCAATGCTCAGAATGCACATGGGTCACTTGTAAAAGGGTGCCAAAAGGCATTTTCCTTCCTCTATATATTAAAAACTTCTCATTCGAGAAGGGAATCTCTTAGCCCGTAAGGCAAAGCTCTGCCCAAAAAAAACCTCTGGGCTTGTAAGGCAGAACTCTATCGAATTTTACCTTGAATCAAGACATAGCATTTTTACCTCTATTTGAGCTTGCACTTTCGTATGTGTCTATGCCTTTGTTCTGTGTTAAGTCATTTTCCTTTATGCTTTTGTAGGATGATTTCAACATGTCTAGTGTACTGTGAGCTTTTCTTTTGCAGGTTTGCCAGAAGTGTCCCTAGAGGAGTATAGGTACCTGTGAATAGACTGCCAAGTGTGTCTGAAGATGCCTCTGGTAGTTCTTCCTCCCTGTATATCCATGGACCCCTAGCTCACTGATGCAGAAGGATTTCTAATGTCAAATGAAGTGTATGGGAGCTTGTTCTTGGTGAAAAGTACATGTTCAGGCTGAGTGGATCAACTTTTTTGGTGTATCACCTTTTAGTTTAGGTTTAGGTTCTATTTTCAGCATCCTTCTCCCTTTTCAACCCCCCATTTTTGATTTATTTGTTAGCAGTAGGAAATCCAGGACCTAGAAGATACATCAAAGGGAGCTAGCCCTTATCTAGAGACTCTCCCTCCAGTTTTGCCAAGCTCACATGCAAGAGGGAGTTTCCATTGTTGTGTGTGAAAGGCAGGAGCTCAACCTCTTGTCGAGGGTGCAATCCACTGCGTCAATAGTACCCAAGAAGCTTGATGAGTTGAGGGATACTAGAAGATAGATCCATTGTTGATAAGGGCATGCTTTACTTCATGCCATCTGATACAAACTTGTATGTACAATGAGTTATTATGGAGCAGGCCAAGGGGAGACATATCACTTTGGTTAAATGTGACTTGTTGGGTTGGAGCTAGGTGTCCAACCAAAGCTTGATAGTTATCAGGGGATATGTCACTAACAACATTGGATTGAGTCAAAAACTCATTCAAGATGTTCTTGTGGATTATTGACATTGGTAGCAAATCTAAAATATAAATTTGTGTTGTTGTCTTCTATAATTGTTCCATAATATCAAACTTTTTGTCTTGGTCAAGAGTGAATGGTTTATTCCAAAGCTGAACGATTGGTTGGATGTAGGAAAAGTGGCAAATGGTTGTGGGCCTAAGATATTAATCTTTGACCTTTGAGTTGTGATTGCACAATCAAGATTAAATACTAGACCATTATTGGTAACTGATATTGGAAATGGTGTGGGACTAGATAAGACAAGTCTCGGTTGCCAATGCACTTGCATGTGGTCATGTGGCAAGAATGAATTGTCACTATAAGATTTGAAAGGGGAAATCCTAGTTTGCTGGTTTGCCTGTATGCACTCCCAGGTCAAAGAAGGATTATCCATGTGATTTGGCTAAATATTGTTGTTTAGTAATGGTCTAGGTTGATTAGTGCTTGGTCTAAGATTAATGGAGATGATATTGACGTTACCCCCTGCAATATGACATATAACACTATTGTAGTCATGTGCAATTGCATTGTAGGTTTGTTGGTTGTTAACATTTTGACCTTGGTTTTGTCCATTGTTTTATCATTATGGATTCTACTACTGATTTTATTGGTTCTACTGGTTTGGCCTTTGATTTTGATACTGCACTAGCCATTATTATTGTTGCTGATTATTCTACTACTATTGATTATTATGTCGGGGAAAGGGGTCTTGATAGATCCCAAGAGTTTGATTGGAAGTGGAAGCACCATTATCCATTTTTATCTCCCCATTCTCCAACATATTTTCAATTAAATGCTTGATTTGGATACATCTTCATAGATTATGACTATTGATCTGATGATAGTCACAAAATTTATTTTTGTAGTACCAATCAAGGTAAGGAATGCCTTGTGGATAATGCATTAGTATAGGCCAACTAATCAGATTAGTGGTGACAAGCTTGTGAAATATAGATTTAATAGGTTCTCCTAGATCACTAAAGACACGACGTGTAGGTATGATTCTCTTAGGAGGCATGGTTTGTAATGGTAAAGACTATTGTATTTGTTGTGCAAGTCTTGGTTGTTGCACTTGTGGCATTGGTTGGAGAGGTTGTTGGGTAGGAGTAAGCTGAAAAGGTGGTGCAGATGATGTCTGCATAGTTTGGACATGACAAGATTTGGTCAGTTTATTTCTCATAATATTCCTATTTCGATTGAATTGCTTCGGTCTTTCATGATTATTGGACTGTGTTGGTTGTGATGCTTGTGCTTGGATGGGATGTTGGTCATTTCCATGATTGATACCTTGATTTTGATTAGTTTAATTAAGATTGATGACCCCTTTATTGATGATCACTCACTCGATCAATAAACCTTTATCAATGATCTCTTTGAAAGTATGTGCATATTGCAGTTCTAGATGATAGGCTATCTCACTATGCAAATTTTTAGTAAACATAGCAACCAATTATTTATCTAGTAAATTATGAGTGAAATAGCTTGCAATGGCTCTCCATCATTGTAAATAACTTGAAAAACTCTCCCCAAATTTATGCTTTGCTTGTGTCAGGTCTACTAATAAAATCTCATGCTCGAGATTATAAGAAAAGTGCTACACAAATTTATCAAAAAGATCATCAAATTCTGCTACTAAATTCTTGGGTAACTTTAAAAACCACTTCAAGGATTGTCCATCCAAGCTCCTTGGAAACAACAACAAGAGGTATATGTCACTATATGCCACTGGTTGACATGCAATAAAGAATTCAGTTAAATGGGCCTTAGGGTCACCTTTCCCTTTGTACTTATCAAATTTGGGTGGTTCATATCCTGGAGGAAATGGTATCTACAAATACTCCATGTTGAATGGATAGTAACACACGTCATGCAATTTAAAATTTTGAGTCTGCTTCCCCACCTGAATGGCAGTAATTGCATCCTTCATCTATTGTAATTCTTGGGATAAGAAACTAGAAGGGATATTGGTTTGATGGAGAATATTGGTTTGGATAGATGGTTGGGATGTCACAAGTGGGACACTTTGACTAGGGTATGATGGAGACACTTGTTGGGGTACATTGGCTTGGTTGGGGAATAGACCAGGAATACACATACAAGGATTGGGATGTACTTGAAATTGCACATTTGCCTACATGATATTCTGGTTTGGGTTGATGATAAAGGTTTGACTTGGAGGATTTTATGGTTGGGATGAAGGGATATAAGTATATTGTGCTTGTTGTGGTTGAAAAGGGACATGCTGTTGACTAATCAAACCTTGCTATTGAGTGGGAACTTGTGAACCAAGACCCTGTCTCTGGATTTGTGGCACATTTTGAACCAATGGTTGTTTAGTAGGTACTTGATAAATATGGGGACTTCCTTGTTACATGAATCCCTGTGAAGAATTGAAAGCATATTGTAGATTTGACATTTGTTGCTGACCAATATTTAAACATTATTGGCTAGTCATTACTTGGTTTTGAACTGACATATTATTCTGTGGTTGAAGAGGTATGTTTGTCATTACTTGATAAGGTGGAATATTAGTTTCCCCTAGTTGAGGTGGCAATATACTCATCCTCTATTGAGTTGATACACTAAAATGTGTCTACTATTGTGGACTACCACTCGCTACTTGTTGAGGAGTAGGATTCATCACATTCTATCATTGAGGTGTAACATTAGCTATTATTTGATTATCTAATCTTATAGGTTATACACTTGAGGAAATGACTAGTTGAGGCTGGGGTATAGAAACTCCTCTTTTTTGGTATGATGATTTACTCATGGGATTAACTATAGGCACACATTGTTGGCTAGTTGTTTGTGTGTTAGTACCACTTTGATCAAGATTGGATGTTGTTTACACATTGTCTACTACGTTTGGCTCACTATTCAGTGTAGAAGCTGAAGACACTTCTTTAATAACTAGCATATATATCAAGTTATCTATTAGAGTGGTTTGTACAAATGGGTCAGAACTTAGATTCTCTTGTCTAGTTAATTCCATCAACACTCCTATTAAAGGAACTAGGTCAATGAGAGGCTTACTTACCATGTTCATTTGATTGAAATCGCGTGCTAAATGCAAGTAGGTTTGGTATGCTACTTGCATTTGATTAAAATGATCTTCCATGATGTTTTTGCTTGGATTGGATATATTGGGGTCTTGGTACATTGTTTGGCCTAGAGCCATATGATTTCTAGAAGAACCCTGTTGATCGTAAGTGATATTGTGGGGCACTCTTACTAGACTTGGTAAACTTTCATGGGGGAAGTCTGCTGGAAACTTAGCCCCTACCTCTATGTCCCTAACCAAAATCTCATATTTTTTCTCTAATAAATATCACTCAAACAAAAATGGATCATACATGGAAGCTAAATTAGTAGAATATGGTTGTTCAAGTACTGGCTCATCCACTATGGGTATTATACCTACGTATTGCACAATTTTTTCTTGGTCATGTTCTATGTAAGGTGGTATGTTAACCAAATAGTTAGCCAATTGATCTTGGCTTTGTACCCCTGATTGAGTATTATAAGAAATATAAGAGTCCATCTCATAAGCAATGTTATCTTCATAGGGGTCTTGCACCATTTCTTCTTGCACAACTACATTACTAATCCCTAGATTGTACATGAGTCCACTACGAGTGTAGGAATACATGTTAGGATCCATAGTCAATGCTTGGAGATAAAAGGTCAAAGAGTTATACAAAATCTAAAAAGAATAGAATCTAAAACAAATGATGGTTTCAACTTGGTTTAAATTTGTCAAAAGGATCAAAAGGTTTATGCAAAGATTTGTGAGGAAACAAGCTAGCATAAAATATCTAACGTTTCATTATTCACGCAAAGATGAGCAAGTAAATAGACCGAAAAATAAAAATGCCAAAATCTAAGGTCAAAGTGTTTCAAATCAGTCTAATCTAGGAAATTAAAAGTTGCTAGGTCTTTTGGCCAAACGTGACATCAAAAGCTAGGCTCAAACAAGGTATGTGCTAGGACTCTTGGCCAAATGACGTCAAAAGCTATACTTTGAAAATAGATGAAAGTTTTAGTCTAATATATTTGAAACACTTCTAACGAACACTAGGCATTCAATTCTTGGACATGAACTTGATCAACTAGGTATAAGGTATGAAACAAAAGGCACTTTAGCAATAGTCTTTTTTCTCATAAATAATGGTATAAAACTTGGTTATTTTTGACAAACAAGCTAGACAAAGGTGAACTGTATAATTGTGCTTTAGATAAAGGATCAAAAGTACACTTGGATCGATCTGAATATGTAGGTACAAATTTGGAATTCTATGTAAGAAGGTCTATGAAACAATGTTTGAAATAATTTGGGCAACCTAACGATGCTATGCTACCCAAAAGGTGTGATAAAAAAGTTTGTTTTAAAGACTCTCTAAGGCAAAGACATTTTTCCATAATTTTGACAACATAACACTACTTTTCTTGACTCAAAATGTTGTGGTACATAGACTTTAAGTGCAAGTGTTTGGCACAAAATGGCTTCAGTCTATTAAGTGATGATAAAGATTATGAGTCTAAAATGGCCTTCAACCTAAATTGGAAATTAAACCTAAGTTCCCTCAATTTTAGTGCAAATGGAGAACCCACTTAACACATCAACCCTATGAACTTGTAAAGGTGTAATTTCAAATTTAAATTATAAGTGAAGGACTTAAACAACTTTGGTAAAAGTCTAGACTCAATTGGGCAGCATAACTATGCCAAAGTGGATGATATGACTCTCAAGCTTTTGATGAAATTTGAACAAGGCATATGGATGATCTCACATGGGTAGCATAACGCCTCTTTGTTCAAAAGAAAATTTGAATTATGTGTTGGGTTTGGCTTATTAGTTTACACCAAGTTTTGACTCCAAACAAGACTTTAAACTAGGACAAGATCAACGAATTAATCGCCCTTATATCCTAAAATGACAAGGTTGCTTGGTACTATTGGAATTTGTCAATATACGTCATTTGAGAGGATTTTAAGTGTTCATCCAAAAGTAAATCTACATTATATAGTAGGGTTTTTACACTCCCCCTTCTCTCAAATCATAGTACTGCGACATGGACCTTGAGGCACACCTTGCACCAATAATATTTTCGTGGCAAGTGGGGATTTATCTAAATTCTAACACGTTTCCAAATGATCTAGGGGAATCAATTGCATAATGACTTTCATGCCAAATAATGCAAAAGGAAAGCATGGATTTTAGGTCCATATCACTCAGCTTGTTGTAAAAAGGTCTAGTCTTTTTTGCAACCACTACATCTTGCTATTCGCTCAGTGTAGTGTGATGTCCAAAGTGCCACTACGTCTCATGTGCAACTCTAAAAGAGTCAAGTGAAGTCAATGTCGGGAGATGAAACCTTGGGTTAAAGCTTCCCTAAAGAACTTATGGGAGGTGATGAATTCCCCCTTGCAAGCCAAGTTGCATAAAAACAAAGAAAACATGAAAATAGAAAGACTTTAGGGTCATTTTCAAGATCACCCAAACTTTGATGAGTTTTTGGGGAGTGCTTTAGATGACTTTCTTTTTAAGCCTTGGACTAGGCTACTTGCAATAGGAATGACACTTTTATTTATAAGGGTTCTTTATAGGGGACAAATGGAAGAGCATACATGCAACATACCTCTTTTTTCCAAACAAAATTAATCTAAACAACTATTGCAAGCAAAACTTGACAAGTGTGTTCAATTTTAAATCCAAATAAAATGTTTGGTGGTGTTCATTTGACCCCTTGGTCTTAGTTTTAAAATTTGAAAACATTCACCAAAAATAATTAAATTCTTTGTTAATCACTAAAACAAGGTTCCTAATCCATTTTTAAGCATGCAAAGGTGATATAAACATGTATTAAGTGAATTTAAACTTGATTCTACAGAAAATTTTTAGCATGTCCTTTAGCTTTGAAGCTTTTTTGAGTTTGAAACAAGCAACTTTGCAAATGTAGGTCTCGGGTCTGTGTTTTTTGAAAAACACAATGATCAACATCTGTCAATACCACCAATGTTAGTTATGGCTAACTAAGATTTGATTGATGTCGGTTCTGCTAATCGACATCGGTTAAGCCAAGTAGTCAATGTCGATATTTTTATCGATGTCAGTTACTGTATAAAAACTGTGGTAACCAAAAATGACAAAAAAAAAGTTAGAAAACCAATTTACAAGAGTTGTAAAATCTCAAATAAATTTTTTAAGGTTGAAAAAGGATCTCCTTTAGGTGTAGGATGAGTCTAGTCCCACCAGGCGTGCCATTATGTGACTTAAGAATTTGACTCAAGAGAGGATGGTTAGTATGGTGTTAGTTCCAAATTGAAAATAAAATGAAATGAACACACTAATAGCATAACATCTCTAGGCCTAGACACTAGGGAGATCTTAGTTAACAATCATGAATGAAACACACAACTAAAATGCAAAAGAAAACTCTTTTACCTTCCTTGAATGCTCCAAAATGCTTGTTGTGGTGGCTTGCTCGGCTTGTGCTTCAAGAGGTCTTCTTCAATGGAGTGTGGCTACCTTCATCTCCTCTTGACACCTTTGGCTTGTGGTTTGGATTGGCTTGGAATCAATTTGGCATGGTAACACTTGTTGCATGAAGCTTTTGGAACCAATCCTGCATTATAACTTTGCATAAATTAAGCTTAGAAATGATGTTGTGAGGCCTCCTATTTATAGATTTTTGGATTTGATCAAAATCAAGCTCAACCGTCCATCTCAAGATTGAGATGTGTGGTTGAGTATTAATTCAATTTTGCAATTAAAATTTGTAATTATCCTCATCATTGCATTGGAAGGAGGGGCAATTAAGAGGCATAGAGGGCATGAATCTTGATATTTGTGGTATTTATGGGCTAGGGATGTCTTCCTAAGAAATAAGGTCACTTGATGATGTAGATATTCAATATTGATTTCCAAAATAAATTATTCAACAAGTTTTCATGGAATTATTAATTAGACATTGATTTGGGTTAATCAGCTCTTAAGCATATTTAGGCACATTATGCACAAATTTTTCAAATTGATCAGAATGCCTTGTTATTGGTCCTAAATTTGATTGGATTGGAATTGGAAGTCCATGTCAGATGCGTTGGATGCATATTCCCACTTAGGATGTTTCCAACAATAAATAATAAAGGCATGAGTCTTGTGCAAAATATTTGATAGGAAATAGGAGTCCAGAGTACGCAGGTGCAAATTTGCGATTTTGACTTGAAATGAACTGATCAAAGTTAGTTAGCCCATAAATTGCATTACCCCATTTAGGGATACCCTGGCCAAAATTGGCACTTGAATATGATAGTTTGACATCATTTAACATGTTTTGTACTTTTAGGCCAAATTGTGCATTTTAGATGGAAACTAGCCAAAAGCCTGATTGGAGGTTATTCGCAGCCAGTTTTAGGTGTCTACAATTTTAGTGTAGCAGTTACTATTATTTTTAGTTGTGTGAAAAATAAGAACAATTGTACATGTTAACATGTGAATGATATTCCCTTGTAACCCTTTTGTATTTACATTGGAGAATGTTGATCTAAAAACCATTGTAACAATCATGATGAAAGGTTGGTGGTAAGCCTAGTAAAACCATTTTGTAAGATTAGCGGTGAACCTGAGAAAACCATTCTGTAAGGTTAGTAGTGAACCTGAGAAAACCATTTTGTAAGGTTATTGGTGAACCTGTGAAAACCATTTTGAAAGCTTATTTATAAACCTGTGAAAACAAATTGTAGATGAGTGTGAATAAAGAGATGTGCGATGGCACATGTATGCAAAGAAGATCATTATCATGTGGAGGTGGAGCACGCTACAAAAAAAAAGAGATATATTATACCATGTAAAAAATATGGGGGGGAATGTTAGGAATATGTTTCACATTAGGTTAAATTAGGTATTTACTGTGAGGTAAAAAATAACAGTTGATATATATTGAGTGGTAAATAGTACTAGGTTGTTATAACTGTATGTTTAATATGGTAAGTTTGTTAGAATATTATTGTTATTTATTATAAAAATATAGCGTATTCTCTGTTATAGGAGGTTTTATAAGTGAGATAAAATGGGGGAGTAGTTATATGAAATATTCTTATAAATATGTAATCTCACGGAATGTTTTATGATTCATAATAACATAGGGTGAATTAATATATTGGGTGCGTTTGAAATATCTCTATCTTTTTGACTCTCTATTTCATTGTGCATGGATTGAATAACCTATGTAAAGCTTATCTAATACCTATCAGCAGATTCGTCTCACAAGAGATAAATTAGAATAATATTCATCTGATGCCATTTTGGAAGCTGATTTCATGAGAAGGGCAGTTTTAATGATGTCAGCTGTAAGTTGTCAATTGAGGTCTGTAGGTGGCATGGACATCTGATGTAGGACGGTGAGAGGTTGCGATAGGCAGTGGAATAAGTTCCTACAACCTTAAGGCCTGAAAGCCTTACATGTGAGAAGGAAGTGGAATGCATGGATTTGGCATGCTACATAGGTCACAGGTTGCTCAATTAGCGTTCCATGTTGGAGATGGAATCATGCTTTGCTGCCTTGTGTTCAGGCTTAGTCACTTCTGCCAAGTGTCACCACTCTTATTTGGTAGGCTACAGGGATCAACTACTTTACCAATAGTTTAGGACACTTACTCAGGCATCTTCCACACTTTCTTATGCTTCAATGCTGCTTTGCTATACTTAATAGGCTTTGTAATTCTTATAAGGCTTTTAATACTCTGACTTCACTACATGCATTATGTCTTGGGTCTTTCTTTCCTGCTTTGTCCATGGCATTGTTGCTTCTTCAATGTTGACTGTACTCTCTTCCACAGATCATGCTTTTGTTGTATTACTCTGATGACTACCAAGAATGTCTATTGGGTGGCGATTAGGGTCTTAGTTGTTTAGGCTTTGATACTAAAGTGTGAGATAAATAGTCTTTGTTGATTATATTGATCAATAGTAAGTACATATAAATCCATATAAAAAGTAGTTATATAGTTTATCGACTTGTGGTGACTGTCAACCGTAACTTACCAAATCGATAAGCAACTAACCAAATCACTTAATCGATGTTAAATACTAAGCTTAAACAATGTAATATGCTATGCTAACAAGCTATGTATGACTGACGGCTTTTTATTTTTTATTTTTTTGGTTTCACATATATTTTAAACTCTTCAGGTTAAGGATAAGATTTGTAAAAGTAGGAAACATGGGAGCCATCACTGCCTAAAGGATTCCACACGAAGGCCCAGTTACAAGTGGTAAAAAGGAGGTAAGATCACCAAAAAGGTAGGATTGGTTAGAACATTCTAAGGGCCTGCAAACAATTGCAACTGTAGAGATGCCAACAAGACATGATAAGAAGCTATAGGAGGTAAAAGAACAAGACAAAAAAACTTGTGCTATATATCAGAAGATGCTTGCACAAACCCAAAAGCCTCCCTCCATTTAGTAGAAAAAGGGACAGAAAACATGAGTCGCTTAACGTCTGCTGTATTACTTGGGGGTATGAAAAGGTCTCATAAATATTGTTGAATTGAATGCCTCAAAGAAAGTTGCAAAACTATTTCAGTGGTTAAACCACATAATGGCTGGCCTTTATCACAATTAACTATTAGAGTGAACAAATTATTTACAAATATTTATTTCAAAAACTACCAAACAATCAATGAATTTGAACAACCAACAAAAACACTGCTAAATAAATGGAAGCACTAATGATTTGCAAAAAAATCAGGTGCATTTTGAAGATCTAGTGATATGCATTTAATTAAAATATACATTTAATATTAAAAATAACATTTATAATTTATATTATAATAACAATAATTTATAACAAGCATGTATATATATATAAAATTTTATTATTAACTATTATGGTTAATTAATTATATATATATATATATATATATATATATATATATATATAATTTTATTATTAACTATTATGGTTAATTAATTAATTATATATATATATATATATATATATATATATATAATTTTATTATTAACTATTATGGTTAATTATATATATATATATATGAAAAATTCAATACTATTAACAATTTATAATACATTAAATATTGTTAAAAAGTATTTACAAAATGTTATTTTATATTTTAAATAGTATAAAATTTTGAAAAAAATAATACAATATATTAAATACAAAAAAATATTAATATCAATATCTATATCTATATATATATATTATATAATTTTTTTAATTGTCTCTGTATTGGTAAGAGGGGTTTTATAAAGCAAAAGAATGTAAATCGATAGTTAAACCTCACTTAAAATTTATAGTTGCTAATTTACCATTGCTTCGCACTATCATTGTCCATCTCATATTGAAATATGCCACCACTTTTATACTTTATAAGAATGCATTTGGATGTCAAAATAAGTTCGTGTAAAGTAATTATTGGGGCAAATCAATCGAGAATGGAATCACCATGTAATGCTTTAGTCTATTCCTCTATTGTGCAAGTTTCTACGTTGGAATGGTTTTCACCAATAATTGAGTGAAGTAATTGTTAAGGCAATTAATTTTAATTAGCATATATTGTTTTTTGTTTACTGAAGGTCCAGCACATTCATCTATGAAGAAAGCGAAAGTTGATTTGAAATGAGTCGTGGAATATTATACTTCATTCTCTTTCTTTATTGAGATTGGTTTAACCTGGGAAGTACTCTATTTTTGGATGTTTTTCAAGTGAATATTATTTGGACCATATTATTTCTATAATGTTGGACCAATTTATAATAGTAAACTGATAAATTGTATTTCTCTATTATTTGATATTGTTACACTAATGACTACATTATTATTTCAATCATCATCACTTTCGTGAGCATATTTGTGATGGCCATTGGTGCAGACATTTTTCTACTGCCTTGCTCTTCAACAGAATGATCCTCTAATATTTTGTGTCCCTGAAGAGTAATTCTTCAAAGAGACTTGGTACTTGATAATCAGTGTCTATCTGTTGCTTCCTTGAAGATAAGTACTTCAACATTTTCTTATAAGCTCAACTCTTATAATGATTGTAATACTAAATTGTTGGTAAAAAATGTAAGGTGTTATAGGTGCAACTTTTTATGTGTGGGATTTTCACATATTTGATCCATTAGGAATTCATTCACTTCTATTGTAAGGGTGGTAGACAAGGAGTTTTGAACAAGCTAATATTCTCTTGCAGCATAATATTTGGCATGGATGTAGGAATCACTTCTATTTTTATATTTACACGTTGCTCCTTATCAGTGAAGGCAAGGCACCATCATACTTCTGAAAATATTGGAATGGAAGTAAAAATTCATTCACTTCTATTGTTATCCAAAAATATTGCCTAAACCTAATGCAATGGCTCTTTGAACTCCAAAATGTCAAGAAAATCGATGATTATTCATTATGTTTAATAACACGTGTTATCCAACCGGCATACAAGTTGAAGAGATTACAATGACAGAAAAACACAAACAATGATAGCATACAAGAAAACAAGTGGTAACAATCAATCCATGGGCAATTTTATTGAGATTTACCTGTGTTCAAGAAAGTAGCATCCCAAGACTTTTTTGGTTTTTAATATTAATATGGAGCCTATTTTTAATTACCACTTATCAAAGTAGAGGAGATGAATGAGAGGGATATGAGAACATCTGATTTTACTTGCAACAATCAATCAATTCATTCTATTTTAATTTAGAGGAGATGAATGAATGAGGGAAGTACTATCAACTATCCCTCAAAGGCTCCCTAAATCTCTATCTACGAAGGTGTTTTGAAGCCTTTAACAGGGATATGAAAGCATTTGATCTCACTCTCGGTAATTAATTCATTCGAAATCTTCTTCCATCATGATTTCATAACAACATTTATATTATTTGGTATTTCTATACAACAAATTCATGGATGCCTACTTGATGCTTCATATTATAAGTGCTACATATTCCTTTTCCTTGATTTTATCTGCTCTTTTGTCTTCTGTGTTAACTAAAATTTCTTTTATTTGTAATTACAAGTCTACAAGTCATGATTTCTAAAAAATATATAATTAAATTCAAGGTGAAGTTTAATGAATTTCTTATACGTTGATGTACACAGATTCTTTGTAGATTAAATGTATCTCGCTAACTTATATAGTCTTCGGTTATTGCAAGAAAAAAGTTTATATTAACAACATATACTGTTGTTAACTTTTATAGGCTTTGGGTATGACCAGAAAATAGTTTTATATCAATAGTATATACTATAACTATCATATGTCAATGGATCACTGAATATCACTTATTTCTCCCTGTTCTTTATCGTTTAATAATGCAAGACACAGAGTACATTGTACACAACTATAAGCAAAGTGTATTGTAGACATCTATGGAGGATATTTTAGATATGCTATTTATTGTTACAATAAACCACATAGTTATACGATTACTTTTTTTATTTAATCGTTTCATTTCAATTATATATATAAAATAGATAATACAATATATTTGAAACATATAATATATCATATTAATAATTATCAAATATAATCGAAAAAAAAAAACAATTCCTCCAACTTTATTTACACCTTCAAAACAACTACTAATTTATATATGTTAATCACATTGATTTACATGACTATCCATATCATCATTAAACATCTCTTATTGGAAAAAAAAACACTCTACTCAATATAATTAAAAATGCAGATGCATATACAACTCATTGTTTTGTGCTTCACATGGCTCAAATAAACCCTTCATGATGTACATGAATAACACACTTTTAAAATATTGCATTTATACAAAATTAATTCTTCTATAATTATCTTAAATTTGTTCATGTCCCATGTAAAGTGTTAATACACCTCTTAACATATTTGTTTGTGAGGTTAAATATATATTTATTATTGAATAATTCGAATCATTGACGATACATGGTGGGGGAAAGGAAGTCTTCTTTGTTTTCTGTGTCACATGTCAAAATCATATTTGGTCGGTTCTTTTGTTTTAATCATTGCTGCTCCTTTTTTTTAAAAATATCAAGGCACAAATAATAACAGTCTTAATAACGGTCTTTTATTTACTTTGTTCAATAAAAATTTGAGTTAGTTATTTAATTTTTTTAATCATAGTTATCATCAATCACTCTAAATTTAAATCCAACTTTAATTGACATATTTTTAAAATTAAATCATCTTAATTACTCATAAAACTAAAATTATTAGAAACTCTTTTTTATAAATTTTTTTAATTTTTTTTTCAGACAATTCTTTCATTTAATTCTTTATAACCTTCTCATTTTATTTTTCATTTAAAAAAATATATATATATCTTAATTTTTATTTAAAGAAAAAATGAAAATTATATTTTACAAAAGCAATATGCACAATTTAATTAACAAATTAAAGACTCCCAAATCTTACCTTCTACATATAAATATAAACTCCCTTACAGAGCAAAAGACCCACACATATATCAAAAAATGGACGAGTCCATAGTATATAGTATTGTTCAAAAAACTGTGTTCATTCATTATTAATATAGTATTCTAATTATTTGAATTTTTATTTTCTTTTTTTTTATAAATATGGTGCTCAAACTTTCTTCTTTAAGAATTTCATTTTTTTTATTAATATAATTGTTTCAAAAATTAAATTTTTATTTACTTAAACATATCTTTCATTTTTTAATTTAGAAACTTTTTACTGTATAAATTTTTCAATTTTATTTTATAAATATTTTCTTTTATTCTTTATCATTAATTCAGTTCTTTATATAATTTAATTGAATTAAATTAAAAATAATAAAAATTATATATAAAAAGTATTAAAAACTTTGTTTCACATACATCTTTCAAATTTTCCTTACAATATCTTATTTTATTCCTCATTCCTAACATAATCAACCTTTTAATTGGCCACAAACTAACGGTGATAGAAGCATCCTTCTATAAAGATTTATTATCTTATTCGTTATCATTAATACAATCCTCCTCTAGAATTAAACCTTTATTTGACCATAAATTAAAGGCATAATATCTTGACCCATTTCACATCATTCTTTCATTTTTTTAACTAAATCTTTTAATATGATATTGACATCAAGATAAATTAAGAATGTATTTTGAATTCTTTTTATAAGATCAAATAATTTTTTTTTCAATTTTTTTAATTTTATCGATTTAGTGTTAAGGTTTAAAAAGTATTTATTGTACTTAAAGTTGTCTAGATTCGAATTAAATAATATCTTTTTTGATTTTAAAAATGCACTTCTATTAATTTAAAAGAAAATTTATAATACAATATTAATCATATAAAATAAGAAGTTAAATTGAACTAAAATAATTTCAGGGAAAACCAAAATCGAAAACGGTGATAATTCAATAGATAACCACAATTAAACTAACTCAAGTATACATCAATCAAAAAGGATAATAATATCATTACTCACATAATAAATAAATAATTAAACATCAACGACAAATATAATGATCGGAAAAATAGACAAAAATAAAAAGTCCTGAAACTTTCTTCCCCAACCAACTTAAACAAAAAATCTTTTAAAAAAGAGTCCCAACTATCAACGAAAATCTTAAAAAAAAAGTCCCAACTATCAACCTACTAATTAATTTCAAAATCATATTATACCTAAAAACCCTAATCATGAAGAAAGATAACTAACACCAACAATGAAAACTTAACCTGTAAAGAACTAACAATTTCACTATTAAACAAAAACAAGATTCAATAAAATTCTTTTGGATCCAAATAACTTCACTTGAAAAACCAACCTCCTTTACATGATTCCATCTATTCTACTCCACACAATTTTCCCAATTTATTGGCCTTGTCAATACTGTTATACCCCCTCCTTTTTGGGGCCTTCTACGAACACAAATGCCGACATTTTTAATTTTCCAAAGTAGCGGCAGGCGGAAGTGGTCCAAAATCTCCGAAAAGAATCTAACATAAAAAGTGAAAGCGGGAAAGCCTGCGTGCTGCTGTTTCATACACGTGCTCTGTGTCGTGTGGCCGCCAGATGTAAACACCTACATATTCATGTGGCGCCCCTTTACATTAACTACCTTGCTGTGCCACAACATCAAATCTCTCCTCCCATACTAGTACTCTTTTCCTCCTGTCTGCACAAGATGGAACAACGAGAGAGGGAAAAGGAGAATGAGATTGATAAGAGAATGAGAACTGTGGAGTTCAAGGCACTGCCTGCGTACATGCAAGACAATGAATTTATCATCGGCCATTACAGACTGGAATGGCCTCTCAAGCACACATTCCTCAGCATTTTCACGATCCACAATGAGACTCTCAATGTTTGGACGTAATTCTTTAATACCCATAATTCAAATTTGCTTCAAATTATTTTCAATTTTTTTTTTTTAACTTTTTTAATTTGCAGAATCTCCTGCGAGGTTATTAACCGTCTCTAATGTGTAATGGAGTATTTTGGAATACATTTTAAAGATCTGTAAAAATGGATCATTTTCAAATATGGAGTCATTTGACATTTACAATTTTATCCTCTGTTTTTATAGAATTATGGTCTGCTTGTATCAATAGGATTTGAAATTAGAGGATTGCTGGTGTGACCCTATAATTTTTACACCTTCATACCCACTTTTTAATCAAATTTTAAAAAGAGGTAATTCTCAAATACGGAGTCATTTTTACATCACAATTTCATCCTCTGTTCTTCTCGAACTATCGGCTGGTTATGCCAAGGGGATTTGAAATTGGATTCTGGCTGTTGTGACCCTATAATTTTTACATTTAAATACCCATTATTTACTTCGTCTTTTTCTTTTTCTTTTTGATTATTATTATTTTTTCCACTCGGTAAATCTTAGGTGAGATCATGGGCTCTCTTTAATCTGTATCGGAGAAGATGAGATTATGGGCTCTCTTTAGTCTGTATTGGAGAAGATTGAAATGCATTTTAAAGATTTATATCTGACAATTTATGGGCTCATTTTTACAAAATAATTACACCCTTTATCCTTCTAGGATTGTGGGCTGCCTTATCATGGGGAGGGGATTTGAAACTGGATTATGTTGGAGTGGTCCTAATATTCTTGCACCACAATCAGTTTGATAACTTTGTAGAAAATGAATGGATTGGAATCTGTTGGTCCTAATATTCTTTGCATCACAATCAGTTTGATAACTTTGTAGAAAATGAATGGATTGGAATCTGTCTATCATTTTTGAAAAGCATGGACTCAAATCTAGGGTCTCCCATCAGCATGTTAGGGTAATCTATCAGTGATCACCTCACAGGTTCCATTTTTCTTCAGCATGTTAGGGTATTCTATCAGTGACCGCCTCACAGGTTCTATTTTTCTTGGACTATGGATTGGCCTTGCAACATTTTCTGTTTGTGTCGACTATTTGTTACATCATAATCTCATTATTTGTACGCTAGAGACATGGTCTGCCTTATTACAGTGAAGGGATTTGAACCTGGATCATATTAAAGTGTCCCAGGATTTGAATCTGGATCATATTAAAGTGTCCCATTGTCTTCATTATTATTACACCAGAAACCCTTACATAACTTTGTCAGAATAGAATGTATATGGAATCCATTTATGTAGGTTTTTGTTTAGAGTGTTAAATGGTTTGCTCGAGTTATGGACTGCCTTATTGCAATGTGAATGAGGCAATAAGGAGATTTGAACATGGATCATGCTGAAGTATCCCAATTGCTTTTACAGCATGATCTCTTGGATAATTCTTTAGAATGTTCATAGAATCTATTTATTCATTTTTTTACATTTTGGGCGATTCGGGTGTAATGGGTATGCCCATTTCTTTCCTTTGAAAAATTTGGGCTGTATTCTTAAGATTTGTAAGCACAGGTTACATTTCAATATACCTCATGATCTTTATATTAAATCTCACTACATATCAGCTAATTGTTACATCACAATCTCACATGTCAGGTGAGGGCATTTCTATTACACCAAAATCCTTTGGATGACCTGGTAAATATTTATGGAATTCGTTTATACATTTTTCACTTTTGGCTGTAATGGGGTACAATCTATTCAAGAATTCTTGCTCAAATTCTTTTCGGATGAGGTTACACATTGTCTTTAATTTAGCTTGGATTGCATTCTTAAGATTTGTGAAGCTTAGGCAATAATCTAAAGATTTGTGAACTTGGTTCAGGCACAAAATAATCATTGCGCTGTAGCCTCACCTTATGATCACAAGATTTTTGGGTTGCCTTATTGCGTTAAGAGGGATGTGAACCTGGGTTACTCTCTTTATAAATGCCTCCATTACCATTATGCCACCACTAATGGATAAATATGTGGAATGCCTGTGGAGTTGATTTATGCATGTTTCCCTGTTGGCTGTAATCGGGTAATACTCTATTAAAAATTTCTTGGGTGGGATCTCAGGTTATTTTTAATGCCCACTTTGGTAAGCCTGGTCTGCATTTTTAAGTTTTGCGAAGGCTGGACTGTATTCTTAAGATTTGTAAACATGGTCCAATCACAAATGTACTCCATAATCATTGCACCATAAACTTGACTCATGTTTACAGAATTTATGGGTCATCTTATGGTGGGGAGGGAATTTAACTTGGGTCATACTCTTTTAAATGCCTTCATTACCATTACACCACAATCCCCTTGGACAAAATTTCCTGTTATGAAATCCTCTGGTATTTGGAGCATTTGGGAGCTGTTGCATTGAGACACCCTATTAAGTTATTGGTTATATTGAAATGCTGTGTAATTTCCATGTTTGTTTTTTTATGTTTGATAAATTGTTGTTTAATTTGTGTGGGAAATTTGGACGAATTGTTTCTTAAGTTGATAAGTCCACGTGTTTGTTGTTGTGTAGGCACTTGCTGGGCTTCATATTTTTTCTCTGCCTCACAATATACACTGCCACAAGGTTGCCTAATGTTGCAGATCTGCCGGTTCCCAACAAGGCTAACCTGTATAGACTACAGAGTGAAGTTTTCTCATCACTTCCATCTTTGCCAAATATGGCAGAACTTCAGTCCGAATTAAGGACTGCTTTACCCCACTGGGTTGGCAATTGTCTCCCAGAAAATAGCTCTTCACATTCAAATGGAACTGTACACTGCATTCTTGTAAGTTCTTATGTTACATTTTTACCAGACCACCATTATTTGAATTTCGTTCATCTTTGCAAACTTGGCCGTCAGGGATTTTCTTGGAATAGATAGACTTTGGGCATTGTCATTGTTTATTTTTGGATTTCTGTCTTTCTTTATTTCTTGGTCATTGTTAGTTCTGATTCTGTTAGTTTATTTTGTATGTTTGTTTTTCTTGCCTCTTTTTATCAATATTTGGGCATAGACAGGAAATGCAGGACAAATTATTTTCCCCTACCTTAGTTTTCAAAATGAAACAGTCCCATATTTCAGTTAAGAATGTCAAAAACCCAGGACGGGTTACTAGGAAACTTGAATATCATTCTTTCATTAACATCCAATGTTGTTTCTTTAAAATATTGAGGGTAGGGCAAAGCTTGTACTGCATTATTTTAAAGACTTATCTAATAAACCCATATACATTACATTGCAGCCTCATCATATGTCTGTTAGGGACCAGGGTCACATTCTTACAAGTGTCCCCATTACCATTACACTACATCTCCCTGGACATTTATAATTTATTAGCAGTTGTACTGTAGCAACTAATCTTCCAGATCAATGTACATGAAAATATTTTATTTATTGTAAGCATCCATATTATAATTGCTTAGTCCAATGCAAAATAACAAATGACAAAGTGGACATGTTTTTTGGAAGACTTCGTAAACCATTTTCCTCTAACAAGGCCTCGATTCACTTTCTGCTCGCAATTATTGACAGAACTTGTTACCTAATTGAAACTAGGCTAGCCTTCTAGGATTTTATCAATGGAAAAAGATTCTACCTACCTTGCTTTTATGACTACCGTACATAATAAGATGTTACCATAATCCCACAAATCCTTTTTGGGCTTTAGGTGAATTATAGGCACACAACTTCATCATATGTAATCTTAATTTGCACAACTGACTAAGCCATAGTTCACTGTGTGATTTGAGTCTTTACTTTACTGTGCAATTGTAGATGGCAGGCGTGGGGAAGAGTTGGCAACATTGCCTACACCTTTATCATGATTGGTAGATGACCAAAAGGCAGGGACAATTGGTAGATGACCAAAAGGCAGGGACAAGTTAGTGAAGGTCATTGTTGAGTATAAATCAAGTATTTTTGACTTCGTGCAAGGCGTGACGTTTGAGTTAGTACACCACTAGAAAATATCCTTACCACGTCCCTTTTCAAGGTTGTGAGGCCTCTTTTACATTTAAACGATCTAATTTAATTATAATTAGTGTTTGAGGGAACGAATTGTTTGTAATTGTAGTTAAATTATATCTACGTCTAGAAGTATGTCCAAGTCCCCAAGCTGGGGCATTTCCCTTTATGATCTTTGTGATTGTCTTTGCCCCAAATTTGATACTATAGTATACAAAGTTGGAAGTGAAGGAGGGGGCATTGGTGTTCTGGGGCTCTTATTCTTTCCCATTGGTTTTGCATCACCTCTAACATGTTGCATAGGAACTACCTCTGCTTGCAGCACTTGTGATTTTACCATAGATTCCTTTCTAACAGGCTATAGAGAATTACTTGCTTGCCATCTTGTTTGGAGTTCTATGATTTCGATGTGGGCCTGTGTCTAATCCTTAAGAGGCATCTTCTTGGTTTTCTAAATGCTACCTTCATTGATGATTGGGCGATCTAAAGGATACATTGGGCAAATCTAAAGGGTACTCTTTTATCTTTGTCTCTCCTATCATGCATCTAAATAATACATTGGGCACAATTAGATGAACTTCCTTCTTGTCATTGTTTTGTTCAATCACTACACTCTCTTCAGGCATTTGAATAGGTCTACACTAGCAATAGACTTTTGCTAACTCGAGCCAAAAAAGAAGCAAATAAAATAAGCATATCAAGAATTTGATCCTCCACCAAGCATTCATGGGATTTAGCATGCTCCTCAAGCAATTTACGGCATGGTATTGGCGAATGTCAAATATTGACAGCTTTGGTCAAGTTTGACTTGAGTATGAATAGAGCCGTGACAGATCAGTGGGTGAAGTCAACTTCATGAGTTTTATTGCATTTCAGCGAACGGTTTCAATACAAGCATTCCTCCTACCTTTTTAACCTTTAAATTTTTAATAAACTTGACTTCTTTGAGATTGTAATTTGTTTTGTTAAAGTTGATTTTGTCATTTCAAACATGTTCAAGTCTTCTGCTATTTCTACTTTGACCTTTCCAAAATGTTGTAATGTAATCCTCCTAACTACCATAAAGGGATATGTTCCAAGTCAGAAAAAAAATGGTAGTAATTCACCTTTCTTTGGTCATCTTCATAAGTTCAAACAATAACTGATAGAAAGTATGATTTGTAAGCATAGAAGTCTCCTGTACAGTGTAGTACTCCATATGCATCTCCTAACAACCCTGGTCAATCTTTTTATCGTATAGCAGGGTGCAAAGAAGTCATTTATATCTACCCATGCACAGATCCTAATTGTTATTAGGAACAGTTTGGAGGTTTAAGCGGAAGCTCTTTCGATCTATGTAGGTTGTCTACTGTTCAGTGGCAGCCGGTAGTTTTTTTTGGCCTTATGAGAGTATGTTTAGTTTTAGCTCTATTTATGGTAAATTGAATTGAGAACCTAAAGTTAAAGAGTTATGAGCTAGAAGCAAGTAGAAGAATGAGAGAATCTAAGAGCTTCTAAACATATTAGTTGTATTAGGTTATGGAATTTCACCATAAGCAAACTGAAGCATAGTTGAAAACTTTGTTTATTAAGGTGTAATGTTACTTAAAAGAGAATCACAATTGCTATAGGAACTGAGTAATGGTTGGTTTTTGTTCATTGGAATATACTCATCTAGTGTCATGTCATTTGAAGACAAATCAGTCAGGAATGAAGAGATTCAACAAATCAATACAATGGATTTGGCAACTTAGTTATCGAGATTTAGCTGCTTTCTAATGATAAAAATGAAGCACGAAGAATATGACTATTTGTATGTACTTCTGTACTTATTTTATTATAGCCAAAGTACTGTGAACCTAATCGATGCATAATTCTAAATAATATTATAGTCATGGGATCCTGTAATAAGCAGATATGACCTTATATAGGGTATGTTACCTTCCACAAACGTATAAAAGTACCACCGAATATTGTATTGATCATATATTTCAACCACCAATTGCTATAATTTTACAGATTTTCCCCTAACAGGGTTACCACAAGTGGTATTTAGAGACATTGTTCAATTTGTTTTCACAAGAATTTCCTTTCCCTACCCTTTTAACATTTTTCATTTCCTCTTCTTCACATTGCAGGCTATCTTTTCTTTTGTTATGCTTAGTCTTACCTCAACCGCTCTGTTGTTATCTCTTTTGCTATTAGTGCATTCCTTATAAGCACTTTTATCTCTATTTGCATCTTACGTCAGATTCCCCATGTTATCTTGCATCATCTCCTTTCTGCTTAATTTAATCCCACTGCAATAACCGTTGTTACTTTGAATGTCATCAGCTTGCTCCTCCACGATGTCCATATCTTTGTTGTTTGTTGAGCTTACATCATTCTATATTATGCATCTTGAAGATGAGAATGAGGAAGAATCTACTTGAGGCAATTCTGAAAAAATTCAACACAGCTTGTCAATTTGAACTTAAGGAGTGGAAAAACAATAGAATCTTCCTACAGAAGAAATCATATCCAAACAAGGAAGCACTCTGGAATAAATCATCTCTTCGCACATGAAGAAGCTTCCAAAGATTCTCCTTGATTTTTTATGGAGGATACCTTGGCATTAATTCCCTCCTAAACAGACCAATTATAAGCACTAAATAGATTGTCTAAATGAAATTATTACGAACACACTGAAAATGGAACATCCTTATGACACTTAAACAACATGTCTGAATGAAAGATTTCATTGAGAATGCAAGTTACGGCAACTACTCATCATCCTATTCAAACTGAAACTCACATGATCTGGATCTTCCGAATGACGAGAAAACATCATTGTTTATCATACCCAGAATTCAAAGCATCTCAGGTATCCATCTTGTTAATATATAATTATAGTTAATATAACAAGAAGCACCACTGATGAACAGTTGTAACACTAATGTGGGTATGTGACCACCTTCACATAAATGGAGCACCAATTATTGTATTAAACACATTCCTTGAGTGTGAAGTAATACAATTTTATAATTGCCCTTATTGTGGGCTCACCCTATAGATTCAAAGCTTTGTTTGTTCATATCTATCTACCGCATTCCAATGAATGTAAGATGTACCATTTTTTTAAGACCCTTAACTATGCAATGAGCAAACAATGATACTCACCAACTTACTATTTTTCAATTTACAATTAACTAGTGTTTTGGGCAAAAATCATGACAAGCGAAGTACAGAAATGTGAAGAGCTAGGAGGGACAAGAGTCTTAATGGTACTCGACTCATGTTCAGATTCTAAGTAAGGTTTAGGCCTAGTTTTCATGCGAAGGGCAAGAATCATCAATCTTGTCCTTATACAAACACCGCCTGTAAAAAGAAAGGAAGACGAGTTTTGTTTCTTAATCCAAGAAGCATTGGGCGATAGTATGTTTGGAAAGAACTGAAGATAGGACATCTCTGGCTGAAGAAACACAACTAGGCCTTTTAAAGGTGTCTCACATGGTGTGGAAAGTTGATGCTAATTGAGAATGTCAAGTTCCCAATGACGCATTGAGATGCTAAATTTACCTTGAAGTCAAAGGAGAATGGCTCAAATGGTGTGTAGAAAATCTCAAATTGAAATGACTGGCCGCCTCAAGTGTAATATTGAGGTGCACTTGATTGACTTGGCTTATGGTTAGATGTCCTATTGTTTTAGCTCGAGTACGAGAACATTGATAAGAGGTCATTTTATTATCTTATTTTACCAGTTTGTAGTCTAATAATCCTTTTATGGCTTCCTAATATTGTTTTAGCTCGAGTATGAGAACATTGATAAGAGGTCATTTTATTATCTTATTTTACCAGTTTGTAGTCTAATAATTCTTTTATGGCTTCCTTATAATGAAGTCTTTTGTGGTATAATTTTAGTTTAGCTTGAAATCCATAGTAATATATAGAAATTGGTATTTATCTATTGGATTGTTTCGCAACTCAACCTCCTTTTGTATGTTTTGGGAGTCCAATCTCACTCCATTGTCTTTTATTTCATGGTAGCTCAAACCATGCAGTACTCTTTTATAGAACTTTGATTTGCATTTCGTACTCTCGTATGGCTTATACTACACACTATATGGTTGTAATTTAATTGGCTGATATCCTAGTTAGTCGTTTGTCTAGTGAGGAATAGTGGCCATTCCTGGAGTTTGTTTCTTGTTCTGACCTTTCTTGGTTCTAAACTTACTGTCGATGCAAGCTTTTGTCTTTTTCGTTCATCTTCCCGTGGTTTGGCATGCTATTAGAGATCATTAAAAGAACTATTACAATGTGGTTATTGATGACTAAAAGTGTGTCACCTCCCGCTCCAGTGCTCTTTAAGTTTATTCTCTCTATGGTAGCCAGACAACTTTCTAAACATTTAACGAGTATAAGCTATACAATAGCTAGGGCTATAAAGTATATGATCCAATTACAATTATGATGACTATTGATCGATTATGTTCATGTTTATGCATATCCCTTTTTTACAGGATGTCCTCTAAGGAATCATGATGACACATCCTCACTCAATTGTTGAGCTTTACAACCTTGGTATACAATATTTTTTGGTTTTCAAGTGTTTGAATAGCTTGTACAAACCTTAAGGTCCTATGCATGCAAAGCGCTTGACATAATTGTAGTTACACTCATTATATAAATTCACCGTTAACCATCTATTTTTGCCTTATGGAGATAGTTGGCCTGAATGCTCATATAGTTCAAGCCACACTTAATTTGTTCATTCACCATGAAATTCAACTTCGTCATCCCCCTAAGTGAACTTCCTCTTCAATCTTCATGCAATCTTCTTTTGTAAAATAACATGAATCAAGTGAAGTGTTACTTGAGCTTGTAATATTGGCTATCATATTCCAAATCTGTTCAACATGTTTTTCCGGAGGGAAACAAGTAGTTTTTGTGTCCTTCGATATTGCAACAACAATCCATAGCACTGCAGATCCAAAACTAGAGAAATCCTCTGCACAAGATTTTCACTCATTTTAGTCGTTTTATGTTTGAGAGAAACTTAAAGAAATTGAAGTCGACATAAGAATCGAAAAAGCATTGAACTCATAAAAACTCTACATCAAGTTCAAGGATTGATTTGCAAGTTGCAATAGTTTGTAAGAAGCGGAGGTGGGTCTTCTCTGCTAGTCTTTCTAATTTTTCTTATGTTGCAACTAGTGTTCCAAGTCTGTGTCCCTTTCATTTTGCCAATTGCTGTATTTTAAATCTCCTCCTACGTCTTAGATGCTGCTAGAACACGCTTCTTTGTCACTGTAGTTCCCCCTTGTAAGTGGAAAATAAATTCATCAACGTCTTTTATAGGTATGCAATCACTACATCTGTTGATGCCGCTCCTTTGTTCGGAATATTTGAACCGTATTGTTGCATCCTTGCAAATTCTTCCAAGGCCAGTTAGAACGTGTTATGAGTTACTGACAAAGATGGTGATTAGGATAGAATATATTATCAGTGGACTGCAAAACCTTGCTGAAGTCCTATTGGTACATAAAACCAGGTTGGGAAGGTCGTATTTGAGAACAATAAAGTTAAATTCTAGTCACGGTGAATTTACTTGAGGGATTTCTATCCACCCTGCCATCTTCTCCCTAATCATACCTCATTTATTGTAACATGATCTAAAAAAATGGGACTTAACAAGTATAGTATGAGAGAGTCTGCAGAGCCGATAGTAATTTGTACCATGCAAAGTTTAGCATATCGGTAGCAAACTTGCCCATATGAATTTTTCCAAAATAAGGAAACATGTGAAAAGTTACTCCTTTCCATTGCTCTCTTCTGCTTTATCAAGACTAGCAGAATTTATTTTCATTCTATTGATTTTTCCGATTTATGAATGTTAGGTTGAATGTCTAATTGGTCTTACCAAGGTTAAGGGTGTGAATGATCATGTTGGCATGACCAACATGCAGAATCAACAGGAGAGGCTGACAGGCTGAGGACTTCCCTCACCTGTTGGTCGAGTGCCTTCAGGTTCTCGTCCATAACATGCAGAACTGTCATGAGCTATTGTTTATATCCTTATTGCTTTATGGTAAAACAAGTTGTATTTCATGATTGGTCTATAGTTTAGCTGGAAATGCCTCTTTCTGAATGCTTTTCAAGTCTCGTTTGTGTCATGTCAATCACAGAATCAAGATATCCTTCATGTTTTTGGCAACATTGTGGATATTTACTCTATGCTTTACTTTTAAAACTCCAGCAAAGAGAAGAAGCGTACATACATTGTTCCTTCCAAAGTTTAAGAGGAGTGTTCAGTTTTAGTACCTTGTCTTCTAATTCTATCTTTTGTTGATGCAGCAAACAATAAAAGAGGATGTGACAAACATGGTTCTTCCACATTCACAGAGACCAATAACACGGTGGCCTTTCTTTGTGTTCCTTGGAGGTGCAACATTTTGTCTTTTTGCCAGCACCATCTTTCACTTGTTTTGCTGCCATTCGGAGAGGCTATACTACATCTTTCTCCGACTGGATTATTCAGGGATTGCTGTGTTGATAGCTGCTTCTTTTTATCCTCCAGTTTACTACTCATTCATGTGCACTCCTTTCTTGAGGAATATCTACTTAACTGCAATCACTTTGCTTGGAATTGCAACTGTCATAGTTTCTCTAATCCCTGCTTTTCAGAATCCTGAATTCCGCTCATTGAGAGCAATATTATTTTCAGGGATGGCTATCTGGGGTATTGCTCCAGTTGTGCATAAGTTAATACTTCATAAGGACCAACCTGAAGCTTTTCACACTACTGCCTATGAGATTGGCATGGGTTGTTTCTATGTGCTTGGGGCACTGGTATATGCAACCAGAATTCCGGAGAGATGGAAGCCTGGCAAGTTTGACATTGCTGGCCACAGCCATCAATTGTTTCACATTCTTGTGATTGCAGGAGCCTATACACACTACCAGGCTGGTCTTTTGTACCTTAATTGGCGGGATCTAAAAGGATGTTAGACTGACTCATTGTTTGCGATATGCACTATTCTGGCTCATATTATGTGTTGCAATGTTGTATTATTAGTTTTTAAAGTAAACTTATTTATCTATAAATGTTATCGTTACCGGTTGGTGAAATGATGACGACGTATGTTCTGGGTGTGCAGTGGCTATAGCAATGAACACGCCATGACGTTTTTTTTTTGGCTTGAATTGTGGGTTATATCCCTCCCTCATGTATGATGTTGCTTGGTATGAGATAAATATTGTAGTCTTCAGCTTGGCTTTCATTCTTTATTTCCATGGAGATCGATACAGTAGTCAGATCGAAACGTTGAGCGTTTGTCCTTTATTTCCATGAATATGGATCCAGTAGTGAGATCGATGAAATGTCGAACGTCGGATAAACGGATGAAAACATTTTGACACAAATGAATCTAGAAGAACGTTATTCATGAAATAGATAGCTGACAAATCCAATTTTTTGTGGAACTCCTTTCTCCCCCTTTTTCTTTTTAATAACATCATTGCCGAACATTCAAGCAAGTACAATTCCGTGCAGTAAATAATTGCTGCATTATGGGCTTGTTTACATTACCATAAGTAGCAAGTAACAACAGTGAGGAGATGGGTTATAAGGGGCTTCCCAAATTCTAATAAATAGTAAGAAATCCATTTGAGCAAATTGGCATTTTGTTTCGAAGAAGTAATTTTGGGGTTTTCAAATTCATATACATTGACCCCAGAAATTCTTCTCTCACAAGTGAAAAAGATTTGACGACTACTAAAAGATTGTTCTAGTTTTGAATTTGAAATTAAAAAAAAATTATAATTTTAACGTAATGATGTCAGCTAACTTTTAAATCAATTTTATCATTATCAGATTTAATTACTACTTCTAAAAGAATGTTTCAGTTTTGAATTTAAAATTAAAAAAAAAAAAAAAATTATAATTTTATAGTGTAGTGATGTCAGCCACCTTTTAAACCAATTCCATCACTATCAAAAACAAATATTATAATGTTTCAGTTTTGAATTTGAGATTTTAAAAGATTATAATTTTATAATGTAATAATGTCAAATCTCCTTTTAAATCAATTCAAATTTTTATATTTTATAATGTAATAATGCAAGTCATCTTTTAAATCAATTCCTATCACTATCAAGATAATAATAATTTAATTAGTAAGTAGTGAAAAAGAATTAACTACTACTTTCAAAATAATGTTTCAGTTTTGAATTTGAGATTAAAAAAATTTATTATTATATAATGTAAATCAATTCCATCATTATCAGAGGTAAATATTATTTAATTATTAAGTAGCGAAAAAAAATTAACTACCATTTTCATTTTTAAAAGATTGTTTCAATTTTAAATTTGAAATTAATTTTTTTAAATATAGTATAGTGTAGTAATGTCAGCCACTTTTTAAATCAATTTCATTATTATTAGAGGTAAACATTATTTGAATACTTTATCATTTGAATTGGTAAGTAGTGAAAATATTTTATTATTTGAATAATTTGAGATTAAAAAAATTATTATTGTATAATATTCTAAATAATTTTCATTATTATCAGAGATAAATATTATTTGAATGTTTTATTATTTGAAAAGGTAAGTAATGAAAAATATTTAATTATTACTTTAAAAAAATGTTTCAGTTTTGAATTTGAGATTAAAAAGAATATTTTAATTTTGAATTTGATATTAAAAATAATATTATTTTAGTAAAGTAATGTCGGCCACTTTTTAAATCAATTCTATTACTATCAGAGGCAAATGTTATTTGAATATGTAAGGGTAAGTTAAAAGGAGGATAAGAGAGGTTGAATGTAAAGACGACGGAATTGACGAAGGTCACTTATTTAAGAGATTACACGGAAAACATATGCAAAAAAACAAGAATAAGGTTATCAAGAGAAAGCATAGGTAAAGAGCGCTAAAAACACAGTAACCAACCAATGTTAATTAAGGAAAAGTTTCACCTATACCATAATAATGATTTGACATTGAACATTATAGATAATAATATTTTGTGAGAATTTGAAATATTGGATATTAAGCTCTAATTTATAAGTTTGTAGGGATTTGGCCACCGATGGAATCACTCGTGTCGTGTAGCATTGAATTGGAAGGCAAAAGGAAGTATCAGGTTCAAACTTCTTTTTAAAGAATTGTCATGCTATTTTTTGAGTTTATAAAGGAGGTGATGAGCTTAGAATATGACTCATTATTGATATGTTATTTCCTTCGATTCATCTCTCGAAGGATATTATCTTATGCAAATATTAGATTGTTAGATAGCTATTACAAGGAAAATAGATATTTGTCTTGTTTATATTGAATCAAAGACTAAACCTTTACTTTGTCATTAATGTCACATAGCATGTTTTAGTGCTTTTTGTTGTGAAGAATGCTCAGAAACAAGACACAGGGGATGTATAGTGAACGTGTAATTTTGATCTCCATCCAGCAGAACTACGGATTCCGTAGGCTTGCTTCTATGGACTCTGCAAGCTTGTTTCTACGTACTCCGCATGCTTGTTTCTACGAAATCCGCAAGGTTGTTTCTACGGACTCCATAGGTTCGTTTCTACCGACTTTGCAAGGTCAATTTCGAGAATTTTGTAAGGACAAAGCTATAAACGGGGAAGCTGGTGGCCAGATAGGATAATAGAGAATCACTCCAGTTGGAATCAAATAAGAAAAATAACCGCCTACTGTTTTGTAGGATTTTCTTTTGATAAAGTTGTATATATATTTGATCTTAGGACTATTACAGGATAGGATATCTATTTCATCAGAATAATTGGATCTCTTAGAAATCCAATCTCCTATCTTTGGATGAATGGATCGACTAAGGAATCCTATTCTTTTGCATCCTATTTTGAGTTGATTATATTAGTATAAAATGTAAGATTTTTATATATTATAGATATAGATATCAGATGATAGAGAGCAGATAATAGAGGAAAAGATTTATACAAGCATATTACAGGTTTAAGATAGATTGTAATCATTTTAGTTTTATGAATTAATACTTTAATTTATAGCATTGATTAATCTTTGTTCCTAAGTCCGAGAGGAGAAATGACCCACTCTCCTTGGAACCAGGAATTGTGTACAGTATTTATGTTATATTTTATTAATTTGTTGTTATAATTAATTAAAATCTTGTTAATATTTACATTTATTTATAAAAAATATCAAAATAAATTCACAGTTAAAAAAATAATTTCTTATTCCAAAGTCATTTCCTTTCTAAGCAATGTGTGTTTTCTTTTATAGTAAACATGTGAAACAAATTTCCTTTTGTCAGTGAGGAGTGTGATTTTACTTTCCACGCAAGCATAAATAAGAGTTTGATTTTTACTTTCAGCAAAAGAGTGGATTGATTTGATTTCTTCTTTTTCAGCAAAAGAGTGAATCACGTAGTTTAGGACACATTTATTTCTTTAGTCAAAGTTAGAATAGGACAATCAAACACCCCCATAAATAACCTTCTAGATCTACCATCCCATACCTTATTGTAGACAGCTTTGAACACTGGCCCTGGTTGATAAGACATCAATTGAATATTGACTAAATGAGGAGTTAAATGACACTCGTCAGTTTTGGCACTGTTACCGAGGACATAAGGTGTTAGTAAGGTAATAATTATTGGTCTAAAGTAAACTATAGAAAAACTCATAAAATCCTTAAAAAAAAATCAATAAATTGATGTACCGTCCTAGAGATTCTAAATGATGATTCATCCCAAAGTTTTCACCAAGAACACAAGTGGACACTCCTTCAACATCTCTGAGTAGTGAACCAGAAGTTACAAGTGAAACTTATCTGGAAGAATCTTCTGAAACTTGGGTAGAAATCAGGGCATTGCTACAAGCAAGCCCCATAGGACAAATTCCTCAAAATCAATCTCTTGCAGGAAGACACTATTTAGAAGTTGCCAAGGATTTGGAAGAAGCATTTCAAAATTATGTAACTGAAGATAATTTTAAGAATCTTGAACAACCCATAACTAATACCACAAATATTTAGTGGGAAGATCATCCCGGCTTTGAAACATCATCAGAAGAAGAAATGACTCTACAACAAAATCAACAACTTGCACAATCAGGAAGGACTTTTTCTTTTCCTATTGGTGCAGATCCTAATGATCAAACCCCAATGAAAAATATTTCACTAGCTAATCTACCAAAATTTTGGGGAAGATCTACAGAATATCTTGATCAATTCTTGTTTGAGTTTAAAGTGCTATGTCAAACTTATGATTACACAACAAATGGCCAGAAACTAAAACTATTTTTCTCTACACTTAAAGATGCAGTTATGAGAGGGTCATGGGTTTACCTGGCGATTCTATTAGAACATGGGATGACATGGAAACATAATTTTTGAACAAATACTAAGATTATTGTCGAGTACAAGAAAGAAAAGAGGATTTCTTCAAAATCAAACAGAATGAGAATGAATCTTTAGAGGATTATTTGCATAGATTCATGTTCACTCATAAAAGAAGCAATTATCCACTTACTAAAGATGCTCATAAACTGGTTTTCTTGAAAGGGTTGGACGAAGACACTAGAGATGCCTTAAATCTGATGGGTGGTGGAGATATAAATAAGTTGGCTTTCGATCAAATTTTTGAGCTTTGTACCAACTACTCTCGAACGAAACCTAGAATTAGGAAATGAAGATTTGAGAAATCTAACGAAGTGGGTAAGTTAATGAAATAATTTGCTAATCTAAAGACATATATCCTAGTTACACTAAACAATACTTTGGATGGCCTTCAAGTTAAGGCAAATACAATAGAACCCTTAGCAATCTACTGTCCTAAGTGCAGACAGAAACACACCTTTAGAAACTGCCTCCTAGATAGAACCAATGTTTCATCATGTGGGATCTGTGATGCAATAGATCATGATACCAAACATTATACACTTCTGCTTGTTTTAAAGAATCAAATGAAAATACAAGTCCAGTCCACTGAAGAAGTAAATTATATTCAAAGACAAAACTTTGCCCCACAAAACTAAGCTCAAGGATAGTTTAATACAAGAAATCTAGTTAATCCATGGATGACACCATGGACTGTCTCAATTCCTTCACCATTTTGGGATCAACCCCAAATTCCATCAATTCAAAATTCATGGACATGACAAGATTGGATGCCAACACCCCCATGGATGGTGCCAAAGCCACAACAACAATGGGTACCATAGCAACAATGGATGCCACAACCATATTAATAATGGAATCAGTAGTGGAACACATAGTCATAATTCACTCAATCAAGAAGACCATTTCAATAGCAAACTATTATGCCGCCTCCAGTTATTTAGCAATAAGGACAAATCAATCAACCCTCAATGCCTACACAACTAATAACAAATCCAAAAAATAAACAAGCAACACCTATTTATGTTAATGAACAGGAAGAGACAATCAATGTTGGAGCTATTGAGTGTTCAAACATACATTTAAGATTAGAGTAAACTATACAAAACCCTCCAATTCTTATTTCTGAGATACCTGATGAATATGAAAATATAGAATCATCTCAATTAAACACTGGAGAGACCGAAATCAAAATGAGCCTTGAAATAAACAAAGAAAAAACTACTACCCCAGTAGTTCCTTTTCTTGAAAGATTAAGAGAAATTGATATTAAAACATAATCAAACTTGGTTCATGAGTTGCAAAAAATCAATATTGAGGTACCCCTTCTACAAGCTATTAGGGATATACTTGAATCAAATAAGATCATAAAAAACCTTTGTATCAAGACACCTGAGAGAAAAGTAAAATATCTAGGAACCATTCATGTTGACGAAAAAGTTGCTGATTTATTAGCAGGAAAACTATTACTTTCAAAATATGTAGATTCAAGAAGCCCAATGATCACAGTCACAATCGGAGATAAAAAAATTCCTAACGTCTTGGTAGATTTGGGAGCAGTAATCAATGTTATGACAACTGATACTCTCCATACATTATCTCTTATGAGAATGTAACCCACAACTACCATTCTTCAAATGGCGGACCAATCTGTAAATAAACTAGTAAGGGACTATCAAAAATGTTGAAGTACTAATAGAGTCTTGAGAGTATCTAGTAGATTTTATGGTCTTGCAACCCAAAATAAAGAATCTAGGATATTCCATAATCCTAGGTAAACCATGGTTGCCTACTGTAGTAGTATTAATTGATTTCAGGTCAGGAGACATGACCATTTCTAATGGGATAAATTCTAAATGCATCTCTTTGTATCCTCTTGTAAAACCATCAATAAATTACATACAAGAACTTTGGATGGATGAACAAGATAACACATTAAATAGTATTTCCTCATTAGCTATGATCACAGTTAAAAAACACTTGAAAGAATTGAATGGAGACATATACCCAGAATCTACGGACTCTACCAGTTTCAAAATCTATGGACTTTGCCAGTCCAAAAGCTACAGACTCTACCAGTTTGAAAGCTACGGACTCGATCAGTCCAGAAACTACAGACTACCTTAGTTTATGATTCTTAGGTTAGATAGAATATTTTGAAACCTCCACTTCTACTTCTTCTATTGTTTCTTCATCATATGATCATGGATTGATTCAGGAAAGTGTGTGGAAATTGGCAGAACAACAACAAACTCATTTCTTAGATGCATTTCATTGTTCTTTAGCAAGACTGATTCCTCCTGGAAAATAGTTTGTTGATAATCTAACCATGTTTTATAAGCTAATTCCTCATCCATGTCCTCTGAACTCATTGATTAGTGAGTCTAAGCAAATAGAATCCAACTACCCAGGTACAAAACTAATCATGGTATTACTTGAATTTTTTTTGATCATCAATAGTTGGTTAACAAATAAAGGGGAAGATCAACTCTTTGAAGTACTGGAAAGACATACCAAAGCTTTTACTTAGGATTATACCGACATTAAGGGAATTCACCCTAGTATATGCACTCATCATATTTACACAAAATCTGTCAAACTAATCAGACAACCATAAAGATGAATAAACTCAGCATTAAAGGAAATAGTCAAAACACAAATTTAAAAGTTGTTGGAAGTTGGGTTTATTTACTCCATCTCAGATAGCCAGTGGGTTTCACCTCTAGTGATTATGCCCAAGATAAATAGAAAATTAAGGGTATGTGTAGATTATAGAGAATTGAACAAAGCAACACTCAGAGATTACTTTCTTTTACCTTTCATTGATCAAGTTATTGATAACTTGACATGAAAGAGAGATTTTTCTTTCCTAAATGGGTTTAGTGGGTATAGCCAGATAATGGTAGCAACTGAAGATCAAGATAAAACTACATTTACTTGCCCTTAGGGAAATTTTGCTTATCGAGTACTTTCATTTGGACTCTATAATGCTCCAACAACCTTCCAAAGAGAAATTTTGGCAATATTATCTGACCTTACAGATGATTATGTTGAAGTATATATGGATGATTTCACCGTTTATGATGAAACTTATGAAGAGACTCTTACCAACTTAGAAAGAGTATTGATCAGATGTGAGGAACATCAATTATCTTTGAGGTATGAGAAATATTTATTGATGATGGATGAAGGAATAGTTTTGGAACACCATATTTCTGCAAAAGGCATTCAAGTAGATCCAAAGAAAGTTGAAATAATCTTCAATTTACCCATTTCACAAACACAAATTGAAATTAAGAATTTTTTAGGACATGCTGATTACTATAGATGCTTCATAGATAAGTTTAGCTAAATAACTGCCCCTATGTTTATCTTGCTTACAAAAGACAGTACATTCGAATAGAGTGATAGTTACTAGCAGGCTTTTGAGACCATCAAAGCTAAACTTGTTATTGCTCTAATATTGAGAGGTCCAGATTGGACAAAGCGATTCTATAAATATACAGATGCTTCCAATACAACACTAAGAGCAGTCCTTGAATAAAAGGATGAAGAGGGAAACATGTATGCTATATATTATATTAGCAAAAACATGACACCTACTGAAAGAAATTACACCACAATTGAGAGGAAATTCCTAGCTGTAGTCTATGCAATTAACAAATTCAAACACTACATAACAGGCTACAAGGTATTTGTCTATACAGACCGTTCAACTATTAGATATCTTATCAACAAACTAATTGTGGGAGGTAGGATTATTAGATGGTTGTTACTCTTACAAGAATTTGATGTTACTATTATAGATAAACTAGAGAAGTCTTATGTGGTGGCTGATTTTTTGTCAAGAATGAACACTACAGATGAAGAAGAACCATTAGAATATGACTTTTTAGATGAACAATTATTTTCTATTTCATCAAAATCTCTGTGGTTTGCTGATATAGCCAATTATCTCACTACAAGAAAGTTTCCTCTACAATTTTCATAAAAAAAAAAATATTTAATCAAAGAAAGCTTTTCTTTTAAATGGATTAATAAAATGTTATTTAAGCTTGGACCTAACCATGTGTTTCACAGGTGTGTGACAAATGGTGAAGCTTATGATATCATCAGAGCTTGTCATGATGAACCAGGAGGAGGTCATTACTTAGATCAAAGAACCATACATAAAATCTTGAGAGCATGATACTATTGGCCTCACCTTCATTAGAAAGTAAAAAAATATGTCAGACACTGTGATGCTTGTCAGAGAATTAAACAACCTACTCTTTCGATAGAGATGCCTCTGCACCCTCATCCTCAATTGGTTTTAGAACCATTTGAGAAATGAGGAATTGATTTTATAGGTCCTATAGATCCTCCTTCCAGAGGAAGAGAATATCTCCTAGTATGTACAGACTATGTGACCAAGTGGGCAAAAGTGAAAGCATTAACTCATGCAAGATAAGAGATGGTAGCTGATTTCTCATATTTTAAAATTATGCAAAGATTTGGTGCTCTAAGAGAGATAGTCTCAGATCAAAGACTGCAATTCATGTCAAACATGATAAAGCACTTCATGCAAGTATATCAAACTCAGCACATAAAAATATCTTCATACCATCCATAGATTAATGGGCAAGTTAAAGTCACCAACAGAGAACTAGAAACTATTTTAAGCAAAGTTGTTAATTACAGCAGAAAAGATTGGGCAGATAAGTTACCATAAGTTGTTTGGACCTATAATACTACTTGGAAAATAACAACTAGATTTTTACCTTATGAATTGGTTTATGGTAAGAAGTCTTTATTATTTATTGAATTTGAATTACAAACTCTGAAAATAGCTATAAAAGTAGGAATTGAATTAGAAGAAATACAACAAGAAAGACTCCTATAACTTAATCAACTTGATGAGATGAGGATGGAAGCACTACAAAGAACTGACTTAGTACAACATCAAATAAAAGTTTAACATGATTCACAGATCAAGTGACCAAAGTTTCAAAAAAGAGATTGGGCACTGTTGTTTGATTTCAAATTTTAAAAGTTTAAAAGAAAACTACAAATGAGGTGGTTGGGACCTTATCAGATTGAGGAGGTCTTTGAAAATAGTTCTATTAAGCTAATACCTATTGATGACAGGAGAAGAGCTTTATTATTCAATGGACATAGATTGAAACTCTATCAAAAACCTCTCAATAAAGAAAAAATTGTTCAAAAGGTAAATGATCAAATAGTTATTCTGGAGAGCTCTACTTCTTCCAGAGAATATGCTCCTTGATAATCCTGCAGTCCAATTTAAAATATATATATATACATATATATATACATATACATATATATATATATATATATATATACATATATATATATATATATATATATATACATACATACATATATATATATATATATATATATATATATATATATATATATATATATATGTATAGTGAAAATCCTTCCAAGGACACTATTGATAATGCATACCCAGAAAACTAGCTTGCTGACTAGCTATGCATTATAAAAAGGTCTTTGGCTAGAAAACTAGCAATGGCTGGTCAAAGGACAAAAACAAAATTTATAAGAAAATCTCATCATGTCACTATGATTGGTCGTCTTCATGCAATAAATTAATCCATGCAAACTTATTTGTGCAGGACACATGGCAAGCAAATGATAACATCTAAGGTTAAAGTAAGTAAGACATATATTTTATTTATCCATGTTTAGTTAACTAATTATCTTCGATTTAATTAAGACTTATTCTACGAAGATGACCCAAATTTGAATCTTTAAAAATGGAATGACATGACACATGCCATAATGAAAAAAAAGTATCCAACCAAGCCACCAAAGGTGTATGAATAAGTGTGCAGCTTTGATATAATCAATTGAGTCATCAATTATCATAATGACGAGACATCATAAAAAAGAGTTTTAAATGAAATAATGAATCATTGTCACCATCAATGTGACACATCATCATTTCACCTAACTTGTATTAAAAAGACAAAATAATTGACATACTCCATAGAAATGTGCGACACCTAACTGTATCAAGTCATCATATCAAACTATGAACTCATGCAGCTGTAGCATTTCGTATGAACCATTTCATTTCTATAGACTTCAACAAAATTTGGTCTACAGATCCTCCATGATTGTCGCCTACAAATCCTCAGTGACTATTGCCTACCAGTTTCAACAAAAGACTAGTCTACACCTCAATCAAAGTTAAAGGATCAGAGTTGACTGTAAATATGCATAGAAATGGGACAGAAGATGAGATCAGAGCCAAAGAATATAAAAAAGTTTCATAAAGACAAAGATAATGTGGTGGTGTTTAGAGCTAATGGCTGGCTACCTTTCATTGAAAATTTCTAGGGTTTTGATGAAACAATGGTAAGTGAATTTATCACTAATCTCACCCTTGAATTTTTAATTGTGAAAGGCATTATTATTCCTGTTATAACTCAAGTTATAAGCCAAATTATACAAGTTATAGAAGAGGGAATGAGAGCTACAAGTAGAATTTCATTTAGTGATTTAATTAGTCATTTTAATGATAATGAGTAGATTGAGACTTTATGTCTAGTAGATTTTAAGGGAAAATCAAAAGGGATTAGTAGAAATTCACTTCCTAAACCTTGAAAATCTGTAGCCAAGTGGGTACTCAAATATATCATTTGTGAGGGGCAACATAGTCTTTTAGGGGGAGACGCCATGAAAATATTAATACATCTTAAGCATGGGAGACAAAACCCTCAGTACAAAACTAACCTCCCATCTTTCTTACATGGTGCTCTACAAGTTATGTCTACAACCCCTAATGGTGCTCTTAGGCATCATAGCCTTATTCATCTCATGATCCAACATCACTTCTTTCAGCAAGGATAAGAGGTCTGGAAGGTATTTTAGAATAGTATAGCATAACAAATTCTAAATTTGCCTGCACAAGAAACCTCAAATTCACCATGAGAACGCTCATCTCCACCTTCTACATCAGTTGAGAAAATAACACTAAGGAACAAATCACAGACTGTAGTCCCAATAGAAATTCCTTCTTTTTCTTCTTCAAGAAGAGTCACAAGGTCTCAAAACCCTAAAATTTCAAGGTCCTCACAAGAACCTCATGAACCTGTAGTGTAACCAGTTCCTTTGTCAGGAAGAAGAAAATTGAGACGAAAGGTTGCTACAAAACTTGAGAAGATCGATGGTTTGATGGTTGAGAAGGAAAGCCAACTGAGTGTAGCTTAGAGAGTGACTAAAGGAAGAAGAAGGCTCATTCTGACAGATGAAGATGAACAAGAAGTTGTAGACATTTTGAAAAGTCTTAAAACAATATCTTATTCCCCCATACATCAAAATATCCCTACACCTACAGATATTGAAGAAATTCCTTTTGAAAGGACCTCTCTAATCATAATGGAGAAGCCAAATCTAAAAGAAGAGCCACACACAATAGAGGAATCAAGTATGGCAGAACAACCACCTATTCCAATTAAAACTACAATGAATAAAAGGAAAACTGTATGTACCAATGAGAAAGGTGAATCATCTAGTCTAAATGATCCTATTATGTAGTTCACTTTGCAACTTTCTGAAGTTCAAGCTCTTAAACAACAACAAATAACTAACATTGTTGACTTGATCAGTCAATTGTAGAGCAAGGATCATCTCAACTCATTTTTAGTACAAAAATTAGATATAGCATCTGCTAATCATGCAGTAGAAGTTCACAGATTAGAGGGAACAATAAAGGAACATGAAAGTGAACAAATAGATCTTTGGATATATGTAGAAAATTTGAAGAAGGAAAATAGGATATTGTAGAATTTGATAAACTCTTCCAAAGCACTTGATGTTGCACCTCCTCCTCCTAAGGTATTTGTTGACCACGGTTGTCAAACAAGTGATCCAAGTATTCCTCCGTTGCAAATACTACATCAAATTGAAAAAGAATATTCCTTTACTTAAACAAAAAAACAAAGATGCAAATTCTTCAAACAAACTTTTGGAAAATGAAAAAAAAGAATTAGAAGCTAAGGTCCAAAATCTATAAGAAAACTTGCAAGATGCATGCAAATTAGGGGAATCTCTTTTGCCATGTAGGAATCCTTCTCCTACATACAATTTGTTTTTATTTGAACAATTTTATAGATGGCAGTGTTTGTTGATCTCTTATCATCTTTCTTACAAAATTTTACAATTAACAACATTTTTGGAAATTTTTTATAGTGTTGAACCTGATCAACAGGATTTGCTTTGTAAATTATATTTGCATGATTTGATTCTAGGAGACCATGAGCATAATAAATTTTTGATAAACTTTCATGTAGGAGAAGTTCAACTGAGGGCATTAAATTCTACATTAAAAAATTAAATAGCATAAAAAAATAGATTTGAAGACTATACAAATCATGATAAGACTACATGATTATGTGTCAGATCAGCCTTTCCTATTCCTAGATTGATCAAACAAAATTTTAACTGTGCTTTGTTAGATGATGAGATTAAAACACATTATTTACAGGCTTTATATGATTGTGCTATTTCTTTTAACAAGACATAATTTTGATTCAATGGTGGCTACAAGTATAAATAGATGAGACCAACTTTCAGTACCTCTTAAAATATGAGAGGTCATGTCCCTAAATAACTTAAGATGGAGTATGAGGAGAGCATCTTCAATTTTAGAAATCTTAATAGAGGTAATAAACTCTAGGGGAGAGAAGAAATGAATTGGCATGATATATAAACCCCCTTTGCTGATCATACCTATTTCAAGATGACAGAGTTGGGCTCCACAATCAGAGGAACAATTCAATATATGGAAACAAATGATTCAAGCACATCAGGGATTTACAGTAATTTAGACAAGCATATAACATATGAATTTGATAAATATGATTTGAGTCAGAGTGTAGAAAGTAGAAGCCAGAGCTATGAACGCCAATAAATATTTGTAATGGGACTTGCAAAAGGTAAAGTTTGGGGGAGATGATGAGCTCAGAATATGGCTCATTATTGACATGTTCTTTCCCTCAATTCATCTCTTGAAGGATATTATCTTATGTAAATCATAGATTGTTAGATAACTATTACATAGAAAATAAATATTTATCTTGTCTATATTGAACCAAAGACTAAACTTTTATTTTATCATTAATTTCTAATACATAATATGTTTTAGTAATTTTTGTTGTGAAAAATGCTCAAAAACAAGACACAGGTGATGTATAGCGAACGTGCAATTTTGATCACTATCTAGTAGAACTATAGACTCCGCAAGCTTGCTTCTATAAACTCTGCAGGCTTGTTTCTACAGACTCTACATGCTTATTTCTATAGACTCTATAGGCTTGTTTCTACAGACTCTGCATGCTTATTTCTACGGACTCTGTAGGCTTGTTTCTACAGACTCCACAAGCTTGTTTCTATGGACTGCACAGGTTCATTCCTACCAACTCTGCAAGGTGAATTATGTAAGGATAAAGCTACAAATAGGGAAGCTAGTGCCCAGATAAGATAAGAGAGTATCATTCCAGTTGGAATAAAATAAAGAAAATAACTACCTGCTATTTTGGAGGATTTGATTTTGATAAAGTTATATATATATTTGATCTTAGGACTATTATAGGATATGATATCTATTTTATCAGAATAATTAGATCTCTTGAAAATCCAATCTCCTATCTTTGGATGAATGGATCGACCAAGGAATCCTATTCCTTTGCATCTTATTTTGAGTTGATTATATTAGTATAAAATATAAGTTTTTTTTATATATTATAGATATAGATATCAGATGATAGAGAGCAGATAATAAAGGAAAAGATTTGTACAAGCATATTACAGGTTTCAGACAGATTGTAATCATTTTAGTTTTATGAATTAATACTTCAATTTTTATCATTGATTAATCTTTGTTCCTGAGTCTGAGGAGAGCAAGGGCCCACTCTCCTTGGAACCAGGAACTGTGTACAGTATTTATGTTATATTTTATTAATTCATTGCTATAATTAATTAGAATCTTGTTATTATTTATATTTATTTATAAAAAATATCAAAATAAATTCACAGTTAAAAAAGCATTTTCTTATTCCAAAGTCATTTCCTTTTTAAGCAATGTGTGTTTTTTTACAGCAAATGTGTGAAACAAAATTCCTTTGGTCAGTGAGGAGTGTGATTTTACTTTCCATGCAAGCGTAAATAGGAGTGTGATTTTTACTTTCAACAAAAAAGTGGATTGATTTGATTTTTTTATTTTCAGCAAAAGAGTGAATCATGTAGTTTAGGACACATTTCTTTCTTTAGTCAAAGTTAGAATAGGACAATCAAACACCCCCATAAGCAACCTTCTAGATCTACCATCCCATACCTTACTGCAGACAGCTTTGGACACTAGCCCTAGTTGATAAGACATTAATTGAATATTGATTAAATGAGGAGTTAAATGACACTCATTAAGAGGATGATATTTTGAGTGAAGGATCATGGTTCATTACCGAAACACAACTCTTTTATAAATAATTTGATCTCATTATGAGTTGTCATTCTTCATTGAACATAGTTGAAAGAATGTTGAGAGGAATCCTATATGGTTGTGTTGTAAGGATCATAGTTGAGAGTTGAGAGTAGGTTGAGAAGAATCCTGCATAGTTTTATGTTATAAGCATCATAGTTGAGAGCTGAAAGCAGGTTGAGAGGAATGTTACATAGTAGCGTGTTATAAGGATCATGTTGAGTTGTGTCATAAAGATCACACTGAGTATGTTACAGGTTTAACCATGCTGTGAAAGTTGTTAAAAGTACAAATTGACATAAAGGAATACCTCTTAGAAGAGGATGAGCACAAAGAGTTTTAGATTTGGTAGAAGCATTGAGAGGAATGCAAACTAGATTGGATGCAATGGAGGCTTTGCAACACTAGTTGTTGTTGACATAACCCATGGTAAAAAAAAAATTCTAGACATTTATTTACAAGAGTTGGATAAAGATCAAGAGGACATAAATTTGAAATATGTTTCCAAGATGAGAGGTAAGCCAAAGTTGGACATTTGTAGTTACTCAAATAATCTGAATGACATTGAAGATTCGATATATTTGGATCATAGAACTAGAAAAATTCTTTGATTTTGAACAAGTGAAAGACCCCAAGAGTAAAGTTTGCATATGTAAAGTTGAAAAGACATGCATCCTTAGGGAGAGTAAATTTTGCATATGTAAGTTGAAAAGACACGCATCCTTATAAATGGAAAGAATAAGAAGAGATAAAGACAAGATTAAGTTTTGGGATAGTGCTCAGTTTAAAAACAAGTCTTTATTTTTTGATTATCAATAAAGTTTGTCTAAGAATACAAGTCTAAAAGAGTAAACTCAAGTTGTAGGAGTTGTCTATCTGAATAGGGCATGTAGAAGATGATAAAATTATTTCAAGGTATGTAAATGGTGTGAGGCCCAATTTTCATAGAGTTTATTTTGCTTCCCTTTTTCATTGTACTTGCCTAATAATGCTAGGTGTGTTTATTGTTTAGGCATGGGGTGCCCTTACTAACACTATGCCATTTTAATTTTAGATATATGATGTTTACTATTAAAATTAGTTGATTACATTTTGTTATTTGTGTATATATATTTTCATATGATGCTTAGTTGAGCTAGTTTAGATTCATCTGAACTCAACAGTGAGTACCTAGATTGCATGCTTATATTACATGATGTTTACTTGTTACATATGATGCTACTTGTGATTTGGATTCACTTGTGTCTCCATTGTTTTCATTCTTTTTTGATTATTATATTGTTATACAATTTACTTGCTTTGGCTATTTCAGGGATTGTACGCTTTGGCACATACATCGAGTCTATATGTTGGCCAAGTGAAATTGGTTCTAAAATTACCAAACTTATAATGACTTGTTAAACATTACCACATGGTATATTTTACCTAGTTGTGAACTAGTTGCATTTTTAATAGAAATTGCCAATTTTAGGCCTTTAACACTATTCAATTCATTATAATGTGCTCTATTCCCTGGAATAATTGTATCCATTATCCAATATTGATAGTTTGCTTAGAATATGCTAGGAATTAATTCCCTCTTTATTTGCATGCATAGCCCACTTCTGATTTTAACAGCTCCATCATAGTAACCAAATGTTTATATTTATTTAAAAGGATGGAAGGCATAAGCAAAAAGAAATAACCAATTGGGCACCTTTTATTGCAAGCATTTTATAATATTATTTTGTTGTGAATAATAGACATATCGAAGAGTACCAATAAAAAGATATTATATAAAAGGAGAGCCCACTTATTATTAAATGGTTTTTAAACATTAATATATTTTTTAAAGCCATAGGAATGGTAAGCTTAAATGATGGAGGATGTTAATTTTAAAAGGCTTTTATTAGACTTTACCATGTTTTTAAAGCCACAGAAGTGGTGAGTTTAAATGATTAAAGCCATAGGGGTGGTAAGCTTAAATGATGGAGGATGTTAATTTTAAAAGGCTTTTATTAAGCTTTAGCATATTTTCAAAGCCACATAGATGATAAGCTTAAATGATGGAGAATGTTAATTTTAAAAGGTTTTTAAGTTTTAAAAATATTCAAGTAGAAGAAGCTTTAAATGATGAAGAATTATTAAAAATAGCTTTTAATTTATGTTGTTTCCACTTATAATTGGAGTTCACTTGAGTTTTTTGACACTCCAAAATGTGGATAGTAGGGAGATTTTGTATTCATGGTGGGCTGCAATCTCTGACATATAATTGTACATTCAAAGCCACAACTCTTATTTATCCTTCAAATTTTTATATTAATAGAGACAATCTTTCTATTATTCAATTTTGTTCTTTGCCCATGTGGACCCAACCCTCTTTTTAGAGTTTCATTGTGGAAGTATTTGTCTCAATAGTTTGCTCTTTATGTATTGTATGTCTATTTCGAATGTTCTCTATGCAACTATGTAGTGTGTTTATCACTTTATATAAATATTAAGTTGTTGATTTTTGTCATTTGTTTATGTTTATGTGTTTACTTATATCTTGTATTGTAATTTTGGGATGATTTGTTTGAGTTTGCAGCGGTTGTGAAGTGCTTTTTTTTTTTTGAATGGGTGGAGGGTACATCTACTTCCGTGTAACATCTTTTTGTTTATTTGTTGTTTTTATGTTCTCCCCTTCTCCCTTTTCATCATTAGTATGATTAAATTAGCATTAGAGTAGAAAACGCTGAATTCTCATATAGGAGGTCGTTTTAATGTTAAGACCTTTGCTTTGAAGCTTCCAAACTGTGTTGCTCTTACAATGGGCATAGTAGGGGGTACAATTCTAAGCAACAATAGTTTTTGGCACACTTGGTGGGACCACAAGCAAAGCTTTGACTTGTGTTTGTTAGAACTACCACTTGAAATTTTTTTCAATTTATTTATTTTCAGATATGTGGTGCAATATGGTAAAATTTGCGCTTTAGAAATAAAATCAAAATTGCCTAACAAGTACGAGTTTTTATTTTTGTCACTCTTTTAAAATCAGCCTTGTACTTTTTATTTTATTTTGGGTATTAGCATCACCAAATTGTTGTACATTTTATGATTGTGGTGGATAATCATTAAAACCAACTCTTTGGAGCACTCATTCTCCATCTGTCGACTCTATTGGATGCAATTTCATAACTTCCATTTTTAGCAAACCTTGTCTTTCATTAAAAAAATCAAATTTTAGCCATTTGGAACCCCCACTAATATATAAAATTTTGTGCAATACATCACGTTACAGACCCTGATGTAGTCCTTTTGGTTGCTTGCATCATCTCTCAAAGGAAGGGCTTTGGAATGGTTCAGAAGCTTGACTCTGACATCAATCTCAGGTTGGGTGCTTTGCTGCAAAATCAGTTCAAGGAGAGGGTAGATGTTTTCTCTTTGATTGAAATTTTGGTTACAATAACAAAAAGCTACTATATAGCACATGATAAATTTCAAACTTAGATTCAAAAGAACATGGGTAAGGATACCCATGGAGGTCCGTCTACTACCAAGTATGGTCTTCATGTATTTTTTGAAGGATTTAAATATTGATCCTGTTGTCATGATACATTCATTAGGAGGTATGACTCTTCCTGAGGCCTAAAACATTGCTATATTAGTAGAAAAAATTCTCTTACAACCTAGGAAGAGGGCTCCCATAGTTGCAATATCTTTATTGCCTCAGTCAGGTGGCCTTCCTTAAGTTTCCCAAAGCTTTCATGTGTGAACATTGCATTCGACATCTCCTCCACCCCAAGCTTCATATTTGAACCCCCATTGTAATGGTAGAGATTTAAGAGCCTCATAAGTGCATTTAAAAGTGACTTTGTAGCCTTCAAAAGGCAAATTTGTTGTCCAATGTGCTCAAGAAACATCTTGCTGTCCACAATTTTCAAAATTATTGTGATGCCTAGGATGTCCCAAGATCTTATTAAACAAGCAGCGATACTTCTCACCCCAAGAAACTACAACAAACCCCCAAAGCTTGTCAATAAGAGGCAAGGGAAGCTTCTTGTTTCAGTAACAATGTAAAATTCCCTATGGTGTTCAAGGGATGTTAGCAAATGGTGGAAAACTAATTATTTTTGAGAGGGAATGATTGGGAAAATAATGACATTTGTTTCCAATTTTCTGCATATAATGATGTTAAAAGGAAGGTTGATGCACTTTCAGAAAACATGTATGAATAATCTAGTGAAGGTGAGGAGTGTCTCTATTGTAATGGAGCATGAGGATGTGCATAGAGGAGACATGAAGGCTACTTTTCAAACCAATCCTCTGCAAAGCCATGCAAAAATGAGTAAAAATGAACTCAGAGGTTGAGGATATCGATGGATTCTTGGCCGAAATAGGGGATTTCATCGCATGTTCATTCATGGAAGATGAAACCTTCACTCCTCATGAGGAGCAAATTTGGCAAGATATTCTAGGTGAACTTGAAGGATAACTTTGTTGACTTATGTGTAGAGTTAACTTGTCTCTTTTTGAGGATTTTGAGGATGAGCAATGCTCTCTTTCAACATATTATTTTAATCTATTTGAATTTTATGCACAATCACATCAAGCAAATAAAACTATTTGAATGCAATATGCCAATATTTAGAATTCGGTAATATATGCCAAATTATGAAAATTTATTTATTTACATGTACAATAAATACTATAAATATTAGACAATTTAGGGATAAAGAGAGTGTATCTTATTTCATATTCCATTATGTGTTGTGACAGTGATTTGGAATTGTCTCAGAATAGCGATCAAGCTCTAGGATTTGTTTACTCTATGTTTTGACTATTTTTACTCATAGAGTGCTTGTGTTGAGCATTGATAGTTGTGTCGACATAGGGGTCCATCTTTGACACATGTGTCTAGCCCAAAATATATACAAAAATTGATCCAAATTTACACTCAAGTTGTGTTGTCACTTGTATGGTTGTTTTGTCCTTCAAAAGAGTCCAATAAATAAACAAAACCCTAGTCTTCTTTCCTTTGAGCTCCTTTAACTTGGTAAAAAAGGGTTATCATGTGACTCAAGCTAATCCTAATAATCCCAACTATTGTTAATGTTGCTTATATATCCACTACTTCGAAGAGGGCCTCAGACTTGCATGTAGTTCTCCCTTCTAAGCATGTGTGTGGAATTGTGATTGTGCAAATATATGCTATTTTTTGTGTTGTAACCCTTAGTACAAAAAATACAAGAGTATAGTGACCTTTTAAATGCTTCATATATTCAATTTAGTAATGTAATGCAATCTGATAGCTTGGAATATAAAGTACTTGCCAAATAGAAACTTGCTTAATCAAAATGCCCAATGGTGTAATTAAACCATGGCCTTTATATACACAAAGATCTTTTGTTTTTGAATTAGGACCTAGTGGCTTGTGAAAAACTGAAAAAAGAATAAACATATGGGGCTAAAAAAATGGTCACCATACAAAAAGTACAAAAATTATTCAAAAGATAAGAGTGGACACTTGTGTTGTAGTTGGACACTTGTGTCAACATAAGAGTCCACATATATGTAGGTGTCTAGAGGCTAAAAACATAGAGATAATATAAAACACAAGCAAGGATCCGTAGAATACATTGAATAAAAGATAATTTAACAATAAACAAAATCAAAGGCGCAGATAAAGCAAGTGAAATAAGATGAAATTGAAGAGGTCCATATGAGATCACACCACTAAATATCTCTCTCTATCAAGAGGCCTATGCATGAAAAAGCTATGAAGACATGCTATGAAACAATGCTTGTATCAAATATGGGTTTCTACATTTGCCCCTCCTTAATCTAGTAATGCATGAAAATGAAATTATTAGTTGAAGGGAAAATAAAATGCATAACTTGGTGTGTACAACACACTTTGATTTTGCTCGAGTTTTCTTTGAATCTTTTTCTTGAATTTTTAATCGCAACCAAAAACATGTTACAAAGTAATCAATGTATATAACTTGTAGATGAGCAATAATAGAGAGTAAAATAAAAAAGAACATAGATAAAATACACTCGTGTATGTGTTGTGTAGTAATGGATCTGGAATGGAGACTGAAGTAGAAGGGGACTTGAGCCCTCATCCATCTTTCGACCACAAATATTAGTGAGTTAACAAGTGGTCAACTGGGTTGCTCCCTAGTGGTGGTGTATTTGGAGCGGAGAGACTTGGGAGGTGATCATGCCCCCAACCCGATGTCACATCATAATTTCACCTTATGATCTATAAATTTTGAATTTGTAGATTAGTATGGTTATTATCTGATTATTATTGCTTTGTTATGAGATTTATGACATATATTGTAATGAGACAATAATTATATTGATAAGTATAAATGATGTTACAGTTATATTTTATTAATCTATACATTGTGAATATGTATTTGTTAGTTTTGCATCATTGGTCGATATATGATGACTCAGACTAACTACCTACTTGATGCGAGGTGGATGCATGATAGATCCTACACTCAGTTTTGGATGAGAGAGAGAATTATCAGAGAAGATGAGCTACATAAAATGATTAGATGATGATAGAGAAATTACGAGTGACCCTACACATACAAAAATTAGATTTAAAATGTAATATATTTTAAATTTTAGTACATAGTTAAAAAAATCATGTTTGTGATCATATTAATATGTAGATTTAGTTCTTGATATGCATTAAATTTTTTTAATTTTTGAGACTAAATTAAGAAATAGATATTTAATTGTTATAACTGAATAGTAATTAATGATTTAGTTATCTTATTTTGAAAACAATTAGAATCTATCTATCCCTTAGTTAAATAAACATTACATTTATTTTAATTGTTTTTAAGAAATTGGAAATATCTTAGAATGCTAACTTAGAATAAGTTGATCTAAATTTAGTCTTTTTAAAGCATGCATGAGATTTCATTGAAAGTTAGAAATTAATATCTTTATTTAATTATCAAAGATAAAACTAACTTAAATCCTAAATGTCAATGCATGGATTGCATTAAGTACTCAAGGTTTAAAATTATCATTAAAAGAAGATTTAAACATGCATGATTTAAGAAAATAAAAACGAACTCAAATTAAGTAATGGAAATAAATTAGGAACTGAAACTGTAAAGTGAAATAGATATTAAAAATCATTATAAATGAAAGAAAAAGAGGTAGAAAAAGGAGAAAAAAAAGGCACGGATGGGACACAGAGAGAGATATAATGAGAAAAAAAACATGAAAAAAAGAGAGAAGAGGTGTCTACATTTGTAAATCCATAAAGGTTGGTTTTGTAACTATATTTCTATATGTATTGGATCTGGTTTATATTATAAATATAAAAAATTGTTCTACGTCTTATCCGAGCTTATACCAACGAATACTTTAATTGCTAACATCTACCTCAAAACCCTAGCATCGCTTATTTCTGAACAACGTCTTGTATTTATTTGGTTTGTGTAATGTGGTTGAGAACAACATTTTATACATTTGTGATTAAGTATATTTAATTAAGTGCCGAGTCTCTAAGTGAAAACGCCATATTAATAAACTAAGTGCTAAGTATATTATTATAATGCTGAGTATTTTCCTTATGGACTGCGTTCTTTATTATAATGCTAAGTCTATTAATTGTAAAGCCCAGTCTCTAATATTGAAGCCCCTAATTTATTATTAAAACATCGAGTTTAATAAAATTTTGGGTATACATTTGAAGACGTGAGTAACCGTATATATATTTGGAATAGTTGAATAGCCGTATATATATTTGAAATAATTGAAATAGCCATGTATATATATTTAGATTAGCTGAAATAATTGTATATATATTTGAAATCACTAAAATAACTATGTATATGTTTAAAATAACTGTGTTTATATTATAAAATGCTGCGTAGCATATATATAAATCATTGAAGTCACTAAAAGTAAAACACCAAGTCATTAATTTAAAACACCATGTCACTAAATAGAATGCTGAATATAGAATTGAGATGCAGAGTCATAATTTTGAAAGATGAGTTTTTATTAAATGCTGTATATAAACTGAAAGCGTTGTGTTTAAAGAATTGTAATGCAAAGTGTATTTATATGAAATTGTTGTGTATTTATTCAAAAAGCTATGCATGTATTTTAATTGTTGAAGTCAATATTGTATGCTAAAGTCATTGGGTATAAAATTAAAGTCACCACGTAATATATGATGGTTGAGTATCAATATGAAAACCCCAAGTAATATATGATTGCTGAGTTAAATAGTGAAATACTTAGTGTAATATGAAACACCCATCCATGTATTTGAAAGTCAAAGCTTATTAATTAAAAGGCCAAGTCTCTTTTTAAGACGCTGGAATAAAGAATTATAACATCAAGTCAAATTAAAATATTGAGTCCTACATTTGAAATGTGAGTTTACATATTTAAAAACGTTGAGTTTATATTGAAAACCACTGAGACTTTCAGTTAAATGCTTTGTTTAAAAGAATTAAAATGCTGGGTGTTTTTTGGTTAAGAAACGTATAGTAAATGCACAAAGGATAATATGTTTCCTCTCTAATACAAGATCAAAGGTTGGATAGAACTTTATTTTTGCCTTGGATTTTTGTGTGGCATTTTAAGTGAGTTGCACAACCAACTCGAGTTGCGTTGTGAAGCCATATTACATTCTTTTTAAATGAGCGTGATTACTATGAGATTCATATGAGAATCTTGATATATCTATGAAGACTGATTCACTTATTTTATTGCTTTTGATCCGAAATCAATGTCGAAATACTCTGTATACTCGATTCATAAAGAAATATCGATAATATAACAAATCAATTAAAGATAGGTGCAACAAATCATTTAAACACTACAATAACTTTAAATGCTGGACTTAACTAAAGTGTTTAAATTCCAATGACATTAATCATATGCTATGTTGACTTGCCTTTTAAAGGGACATCATTGTTTTGATTTTTAGATGACTTGTAAATATTGACTTTAGAAATCAATCTATTTAAACTAAATGTATAACTTGTAAAGGTACACTGGATCATATGCCTATATCTTTAGATAATAGATGGTTATTTAGTTATAGGAATCTAAAGAACCAAAAATTATAATCTTTTAGTATAGCCTTCTAGAAACATAATAAGTTACTATAATGAAAGAGAATAATATGTTATGAGTTATCTATTTTTTTGTTATTTTAAACAACTGTTTGAAAAATTATGTTTATAAAGATGGTGCATTGTGGTGTTATTATTTGTGTTAAATCCTTGTATCTGCTTAGAGAGTGCAGATTATGCAATTAAAAACTAATATATACTTAGATGGTATATTCTATTTTTGTTTGCCTATATTTTAAGTTATGAAACCTTTGGTTTTTGAGAACTTAAGTTTGATTATGTATCATATATAATTATGAACTATGATAGTATGAAATGTCATAGAGTCATGTAGTATAAAAAATATATTATACTCGGATGGTACATACTGTATTTATTATACCTAATCTCTCACTTTCATTGACTAATTAAATGTATGTATTGGCTATTCTTGAATAATATGTTTTGTAACAATTAGTAGGACATCATGTATGCGTACACACAATATTGTGAAGGTAATTAAATGTTAGGTTAGCCTTTTATGTGTTTATATGACTTTTTTGAATAAAAGTTTATAATTGTATGTATTTATGACTACTTTGTATGGTTGATTGAGAGAAAACTAGTAGTTATGTCTTAGAACACAAGACTATGATAATTTGGGATATCATGGGGTGTAGTCATATGAAATTTATTGCAGTAGTTAAAAATCTGTAGTTTAATATGAATGTGAAACATACTCGGATGGTATGAACTGTAGGCATTATTTCCTATTTGAGATTATTAGCGATACATAAGTTGGTTCGACTCGAGCTCTGAAGAGCTTGGTATCTAATTATATTAAGGCTGAAGGCCTAATGAAAATATAATTGTATTTTATTTTTATATACTTGAGCAATAGTTACTGTATTAATGGATCAATCGTAGCCAAGTCATAATGTATTTACTTCCCTTGTAATTATTATATATTATACAACATTCAGTATTGAAATTTTAGAACTGTTAATATTTGAAGTTGTTGATTATATGATTGGTTAAAATTATATAGTATAATTGTGATTGAGTGTATGAATGTTAAGTATTTAGTTTAAAAAGTTTACTACATTATTCTAAGTACAATTTGAGGGGTTATAACATGTGATTTCAGAATTGTGGCTCAAACTCTAAGACCTAATGAGTCTATTAACATTTTTGTACCTCTCTATTTAATATAAAATAAAAATGTGAATGTTTGTGTGGTATATTTTGTACCCTAAGAGCATTTGTACTCCCTTTAGAGTTGTTAAAGGGTTAGTTTATTGAGTGTTTCATTGGTGAAGGCTATTTAAGGTGCTGGGGTAGGTATGTGCATAACATAGTTTATGAGTTATGAACAAGAGTTTTCTACCATATTTTTGATCTTTTAGATTTAACACCTTAAGTATGATTACATCTCTTTTGTTAGTCAAATCACCTTCACCATTTGTGTTTTATGTATGAAGAGTTTCTCACTTAAGTATTTATGCATTAGTTTTGTGTTTTACTTACAGAAATACTACAAGTGAGAAATTTTTTAAGACCATTCTAGATTGGCACCATCTAGTGCAATGGGAATTTTCTTGTAGTCAAATGTAGATGTCTTGGTTGATATTCTTTTGTGTTAGGAGTTTTTTATGAAGATTAGCATTCTTATATTTATATAGGCTTGAGAAGAAGTGTCATCTCTCTTAGTTAACTTTGAGGTGAGTTGTTATTTACAAGATGTTGATTTAGTGTTTCCTTAAGCAAAAACTTATTTTTGAATGATTGTTTTGATCTTATTCCCTTCAGTTTGTGGGATAGTATTTTCTACTTTCTTTTGAAAAAAGTTGTAAGATTGGATGAATTGATGCATTCTTGTGGTTAATATTTTTTTTCCATTTGTGAATGTAGGTTATGATACTACTCTTACAAATTTAGTAAGTATGTAGTGATTTTGGCAACTTGGGTTGTGATGTTTCCTTTTATCATGTAAGGGTATATAGGAGATTTGTTTTTGAGATGTTAGCTCTCTACTTTCCACTTGTGAATTTTTAGAGTCACTATTTTATCTAACTTATTAATTTGATCTCAAGGCATTGCAAACCCTAAATTTATATTAATTCTAGTTATTTATAATTATTATGTTATTATACACTTTTTTTAGATTGATATTATTCTTTTTTTAAAGCATGTTTTGAAGAGTTATATATGTACTTTTCTTTGAGAACAAGTAAGGTATAAAATGTGTATAACATCTTGGTAGTCTAAAAGGATTGAGATAAACTTTTTAACTTATTTTTTGCTAATCATGCAAGAAAAGAGACATTGTTTCACTTATAAGGTTGTAAAGATGGTATGATCTTTAATCTTTGTATATTATGTTAAATTTTGACATTATTTCTACTTAATTAGAATATAACATTATAAGTTAAACTGTGAAATATGATACTAGTTATATTTGGTTAGTGGTAATTTAATTTAATATAAAATAATTATATGATTTTTATTGTAGTATGTTAGTACATTTGGAATCATTTAGCATATAATATTACTTTCTATGATCTGTTAGGATAGATTCATGTTTCATTGAATCTTGTGCATATTTTAGAGATCATTAGATCATGGAGAACCGAGAGAAGAGTGATGAATTAATAACGTGAGTTCTAAGCAATAGGACGGTATCTTACTTAACCTCACATTGACTTGGTTGTAATGAGTTTGAATTTGAAAGATGGACTTGTTAAATATAAGATTTGATAATAAACTTGTTAAATTTTGTTGTATGACCATACACATGTATACAATGGATGATTATTCCATGATTTTGTATACATTATTTTTAGTTCTTATTCATCATCATACTTGTTAGGAGCTTCATTTGAGTAGTGATAATATTGACATATTATACTTATCCAAAACTATGTGGAGTAGTGATAGTATAAACATATACACATCATTCTTGCCAAGTTTCTTAAATAATTTTTTCTGGTATGAGAAATACACTCTCTAGATTAAAGAGATGTACAGAGGGGATAAAAAGTTTTGTGGAACTCTTCCTGGTCATTTGTTTGGTTTTTATGATGATCTCATGTATTTTTGGGACAGTTAGTGATTTTTTTTTGATATATTATAGGTTTGTCTTGTGGTTTTGGACCCTGAGGTGGTCATGATAGAACCAATCAACGTAAGTGACATTCGTAAAACTTGTTTGCATAATAGAAAAAATTAGAGAGTAGGGTCTTATGAGATCAATATACTTGAAGAATAATGCTAATTAGGAGAACTAAGATGAATTCTTTAGGTAAATTTTATATTTAATTGCTTGATTTGATATAATATACTATATTTTTATGCTGTTAAACTCTATTTTTTAATCAGAGCTTTTGTTAGAATTAGAGTCGTTGATGCGATGACCAATTTTGGGAGGGAAGGATGTCACACCCTAATTTTACCTTATGATTTATAGCCTTTAATTCTATGGATTAGTATGGTTATTATCTTATTATTATTGTTTTGTTATGAGTTTTATGACATATACTTTAATGGGATAGTGATAGTGTTGATTAGTATACATGATGTGACAGTTGTATATTATTATTTTGTATATTATGGATATGTATATGTTGGTTTTGTATAAATTATTGATATATGATGACTCAGACTAACTACCTACTCGTTATGAGGTGAATGTAGGATAGATCCTACCTTCAAAGCTCAATGATGGAGAGCATCATCGGAGAAGATGAATTAGATGGGACGATTGGACGATGATAGAAAAATTGTTAGTGACCCTACACACATGTATATTAGATTTATAAATGTTATGTTTTAAATATTAGCACATGGTTAAAAAAATCATGTTCATGATCATATTAATATGTAGATTTAGTTCTTGATATGTATTAAATTTCTTTAATTTAATTGCCTTAATTTTCAAAAATATATTAAGAAATAGATATTTAATTGCTATAAGTGAATAATAATTAATTATTTAGTTATATTATTTTGAAAACAATTAAGAATCTATCCCTTTGTTAAATATACATTACCTTTATTTTAATTATTTTCAAAGAGTTTGAAATATCCTATAATGCTAACTTAAAGTAAGTTGATCTAAAGTTAATCTTTTTAAAGCATGCATGAGATTTCATTGAAAGTTAGAAATTAATATCTTTATTTAATTATCAAAGATAAATCTAACTTAAATCTTGAATGCCAATGCATAAATTGCATTAAGTACTCAAGGTTTAAAATTATCATTAAAGGAGGATTTAAACATGCATGATTTAAGAAAATAAAAAGGAACTCAAATTAAGTAATAGAATTAAATTAGGAACTGAAACTCTAAAGTGAAATATATATATAGAGAGAGAAAAAAAAGACACGAAAAAGAGAGAAGAGGCATCTACATTTACAAATCTATAAAGGTTAGTTTACATCTTATCCAAGCTTATACCAACAAATACTTTAATTGCCAGTGTCTACCTCAAAACCCCACCGCCCTTTATTTCTAAATAGCGTCTTGTATTTGTTTAGTTTACGTAATGTGATTGAGAACATCATTTTATACATTTGTGATTAAGTATATTTAATCAAGTGTTGAGTCTCTAAGTAGAAACACTAGATCAATAAATTGAATGCTAACTATATTACGATAATGCTGAGTATTTTCTTTATGGACTGCATTTTTTATTGTAACACTAAATATATTAATTGTAAAGCCCATTCTCTAATATTAAAGTGCCCTATTTATTATTAAAATAATGAGTTTAATAGAATGTTGAATATACATTTGAAGATGCTATGAATAGCTGGTTGTATATATATTTGCAACAGTTGAATAGTTGTATATATATTTAGAATAGCTGAAATAGTCATGTATATATATTTAAAATAATTGAAATAGTCGTATATATATTTAGAATAGCTAAAATAGATGTGGATATGTTTGAAATAGCTATGTTTATATTATAAAATGTTGCATATCATATATATAAAACGTAAAAGTCACTAAAAGTAAAACACCAAGTCATTATTTTAAAATGTCGTGTCACTAAATAGAACACTGAATATATAATTGAGATGAAGAGTCATAATTTTGAAAGATGAGTCTTTATTAAACATTGTATATAAACTAAAATCACTTTGTTGAAAGAATTGCAATGTAAAGTGTATTTATCTAAAACTGTTGTGTATTTATTCAAAAAGTTGTGCATGTATTTTAATCGCTGAATTCAATAATGTATGTTAAAGTCACTAGGTATAAAATTAAAGTCTCCAAGTAATAAATGATGGCTGAGTATCAATATGAAAATGCTAATTAATATATGATGGCTGAGTTAAATAGTGAAATGGTTAGTGTAATATGAAATGCCCATCCATGTAATTGAAAGTCAAAGTCTACTAAATAAAAAGCCATGTCTCTTTTTAAGATGATAAAATAAATAATTATAACACAGATTCAAATTAAAATGCTGAATATACATTTAAAATGTTGAATTTACATATTTAAAAATGTTGAGTTTATATTGTAAACTATCGAGACTTTCAGTTAAACACTGTGTTTAAAAGAATTAAAATGTTGGCTGTATTTTGGTTAAGAAAGGTATAGTAAATGCACAAAGGATAATATGTTTCCTCTTTAATACAAGATCGAAGGTTGGCTAGGACTTTATTTTTGACTTGAATTTTTGTATGGCATTTTCAGTGAGTTGCACAACCAACCTAGGCCGCTTTGTGAACTCGGGTTGTATTCTTTTTAAATGAGCATGATTACAATGAGATCCGTATGAGAATCGTGATATATCTATGAACACTGATTCTCTTATTTTATTTCTCTTGATCTAAAATCAATGTCAAAATACTCTGTATGTTCAGTCTGAAAAGAAATATTGATAATATAGCAAATCAATTAAAGATAGGTGCATTAAATCATTTAAATACTACAACAATTTTAAACACTAGACTTAACTAAAGGGTTTAAATGTCAATGGCAATAATCATATAATGTGTTGACTTGCCTTTTAAAGGGACATCATTGTTTTGATTTTTAGATGACATTTAAATATTGACTTTAAAAATCAATCTGTTTAAATCAAATGTATAATTTATAAAGGTACATTGGATCATATGCCTATATCTTTAGATAATAGATGGTTATCTAGTTATAGGAATCTGAATAACCAAAAATTATAATCTTTTGGTACAACCTTCTAGAAATAGAATAAGTTATTGTAATGAAAAAGCATAATAGGTTAGGAGTTATCTAATTCTTTATTATTATTTTAAATGACTACTTGAGAAATTATGTTTATAAAGATGGTGGGCTGTGGTATTATTGTTTGTGTTAAATCCCTGTATCTCCTTAGAAAGTGTATATTATACAATTTAAGCCTAAGATATACACAGATGATATAATCTATTCTTGTTTGCCTATCTTTTAAGATTATGAGACCTTTCGTTTCTAAGAATGTAAGTTTGGTTATGTATCATATGTAATTGTGAACTATGATAATATGAGATGTCATAGAATTTTGTAGTATAAAAAGTATATTATACTCGGATGGTACATATTATATTTGTTATACCTAAACTCTCATCTTCGTTGGATGATTAAATGTATGTGTTAGTAATTCTTGAATACTATGTTTTGTAACAGTTAGTAGGATATCATGTATGTATGCATATAATATTGTGAAAGTAATTGAATGTTAGGTTAGATTTCTATTTGTTTGTATGACTTACTTTGTTATTTATAATTGCTTGAATAAAATCTTATCATTTTATGTATTTATGACTACTTTGTATGGTTAATTGAGGTAAAACTAGTAGTTATGTCTTAGAACACTAGACTATGATAATATGAGATATCATGGGGTGTAGTCATATAGAACTTATTGTAGTAGTTGGGAATCTACAATTTAATATAAATGTGAAACATACTCAGGTGGTATGAATTGTAGGCATTATTTTTTATTTAAGATTATCAGTGATACACAAGTTAGTTCATCTCGATCTCTAGAGAGCTTGGTATCTAATTATTATATTAAGGGTGAAGGCATAATAGAAATATAATTGTCTTTTATTTATATATACTTGAGTAATAATTGTTGTATTAGTGGACCAGTCGTAACTGAGTCTTAATGTATTTACTTCCCTTGTAATTATGATATATTATATAGCATTCAGTACTGAAATTTTAGAAATATTAATATTTGAAGTTGTTGATTATATGATTGGTTAAAGTTATATAGTATGATTATGGTTGATTGAATGAATGCTAAGTATTTAATTTAAAAAAAAAGTTATTGCATTATTCTAAGTATAACTTGAGGGGTTATAACATGTGGTATTAGATCTATGGCTCAAACTCTAGGACCTAATGAGTCCATTATAATTTTTGTACCTCTTTGTTTAACATAAAGGAGAAATGTGAATGTTTGTGTGGTATATTGTGTACCCTAAGAGCATTTTTACCCCCTTAAGATTTGTTAAAGGGTTGGTTTATCGAGTGTCTCATTGGTGATGGTTATTTAAGGTGTGGGGGTAGGTATGTGCATACCATAGTTCATGAGTTATGAATAAGAGTTTCTTATCATATTCTTGATATTTTAGATTAAACACCTCGAGTATGATTACATCTCTTTTGGTAATCGAATAACTTTCACCATTTATTTTTTTGTATGGAGAGTTTCTCACTTAAGTATTTATACATTAGTTTTATGTTTTACTTACACAAATCCTAGGAGTGAGAAATCCTTTAAGACCATTGTAGATTGGCACCACCTAGTGTGATGGAAATTTTATTGTAGTTAAATTTAGATGTTTTGGTTGATATTCCTTTATGTTAGGAGTTTTTTATGAAGATTAACATACTTGTATTTATATAGACCTGAGAAGAAGTGTCATCTCTCTTAGTTAGCTTAGAGGTGAGTTTTTATTAACAAGATGTTGATTTGATGTTTCCTTAAGTGGAAACTTGTTTTTGAATTATTGTTTTGATCTTATTATTTTGAGTTTGTGGGATGGTGTTTTCTACTTCTTGTTGAGAAAAGTTGTAAGATTAGATGAATTGATGCATTCTTTTGGTTAATATTTTCTTTCCAATTGTGGAAGTAGGTTATGATACTACTCTTACAAATTTAATATGTATTGATTTTAGAAACTTGGGTTGCGATGTTTCTTTTTATCATGTAAGGGTATGTAGGAGATTTGTTTTTGAGACGTTAACTCTCTAATTTCCACTTGTGACTTTTTAGATTCAATATTTTATCTAACTTGTTAACTTGACCTCAATGAATTGTAAACCTTAACTTTATGTTAATTCTAGTTTATAATTATTATGTTATTATACACCTTTGTTTAGACTGATATTATTATCTTTTTAAAGCATTTTGTTTTGAAGAGTTACATATGTACCTTTATCTTGGAATAAGTAAGGTATAGAATTTGCATAACATCTTTGTAGTCTAAGAAGATTGAGATAAACTTTTTAACTTGTGTGTTAGTCATGCAAGCAATGAGACATTGTCTCACTTATAAAGATGTAAGGATGGTATGATCTTTAGTCTTTGTATGTTATGTCAAATTTTGATAGTATTTCTACTTAACTATGAATATAACACTATAGGTTAAGCTGTGAAATATGATACTAGTTATGCTTGGTTAGTGGTAATTGTTATTGCATAGGTTTTGCACCTGTCTTGACTCTATAGCTTGTTGTGCAAATACCTAATAATACAATGGAAAAACCTCCAAATCTGTGAGACCTTGGTGAATTGAGGTTAATATTTGAAGAAGATCGACTTCTTTTCACTAAATCCGATGTAACTAATAAAATATCAATTTTATAGAAATTTTGCTCCTTTAATGTTTTTGATCCTAAACTAGAGTTTGATTGGGAAAATAGTTTTAGAATAAAACTTGAAATACTGAAAATGGTGGTTGCACAAAATATTCTAATGGATTTTAATGATTAATTGATAAACATAAAAAAATAAAAAATAGATTGAAAATTTATTTTTAGCATATACTCATGCAAATGAGAAATCAAAGGCAATATTTATTATTTTTCATATAAGGAACAAGACTGATTTATTTTAATCAAACAATATTTTAGAAGTGTATAAAATACCAAAAATGAATTTCTTGTGACTAAAATAAGAACTCTAACATCCAAAAATACTCAAATAACTCTATATACACAAGGATCTCTAAGATAAGAAACATAAATCTTCAATTTATTTTTATTCTCAAGGTTACATCTAGTAAACAATACATTCAAAATGCAGAAATATATCACTAACACTAAAAATATATATTGGGCCATGAGGTCTACCCATATTTATATAGAAATATCCCATAGATGAGATGTAGTTATCAAAACTTCAAAACCTAGTAGAAAGAATCATGCAAATCTGAAGCTCTATGCAACTAAAACTTCAACATCCAGTAGAAGGAATCATGCAAATCTGAAGCTTCATACAAAAAGAGGAATGATATTCTATTTATGGTATCTTTGAATTCACAAAATAATTTGTAAAGTAACATGTAAGAGTTGACATGGTCTTCAACTTGGTATGGCATGGATGGAACTAAGAAAATATTCATGCAACGCCTCTTCTTCTTCATGCAGCTGCTAGTTGCTCTTCATGCAAATGGGCAGTGCCCAAAATGAGACTCAACATTTAAACAAAACATAACTTGAAATTAACTCAAGTCACTTTTTGTAAAATCCCAACTTACAATTTATAAGTGAGACTTTTACAACTTGCAAGTCATGTCACTTTGTCAAAATGGAATTTACAAATTTCAATATATGCTTTTACACTTTTAACAATTATAACTTGTCAAAATAGAAAGTGTAATTTGCAATTTTGCTTTTTACAACATTCACCCTGTCAAAAATATAAAGTGTAAAATATATATTTCTCTTTCTCAAAAAGATCCATAAAATATAGTTATAATTTTACAATATACAACTTTACAATGTTTTTATAATATTAAAAATATAATACATGGAAATGTTTCAATAGAAAGGACTAATCAATTTGCAAAACTTCCTCTGCCTTCTTGTCTTTCTCAACATGTAGCTTCTCAACATATGTATCAAAGGCCTTAAAAATTTCTTATATCCTCCTTCATCTAATTTGAAGGAGTAGAGATTGGAGGCCACATAATCTGAGATTTCCTACATTTCCATTCTCATTTGGTCGAATGTATTCTGATACCTAATATAATAATGGATAAAGCTTAGGGTGAATATTGTATTTTTAGTAGATTCTTTTTCAATTACCTCTTTGAACTTGCTCTGAACTTGCTCTGATGGAAATAGGTTATCTCCATCATCTGTTGGTTGACATGCCAACTTACTCAATATTCCCTCAATTTCATACATCATATAAACAACCTTGTCATGTGAAACCTTGACTTTGTGAGCAATATTTATAAGTATACTTATGTATAATTGAGATACTATATGTAATTACTCTTGCTCTCCATCATTCTTCAGTATCTTTTCAGTAAGGAGGATGTCCATAACGATTGAATACACAACTATCAACTTGGGATAATATAGATTCAAGGTTTGTATTTCCCCCTCATAATCACTGACCTGTCCTCTTAGAACATGCTCTCTCTCTCTCTCTCTCTCTCTCTCTCTCTCTCTCTCTCTCTCTCTCTTTGATAACTTCATAATGGTTCATTATTATATCAATAATCTTAGTGCCCTTAGAAATGAGTTTTTTTGACCATTATTTGGTAGCCCTTCCCATGCTAGCAATTTTAGTCACCGCATCTATTATTACCTGATCTAGAATTTGGCTGATTGGCTGTGTTGACTCTAGTTATTTTAATGATCCATTAGGCTCTATGAAATTTTTTAGTGTAGATGTGAGTTGATCCACCTTATTTTTCAATTCATCTTTGGTAGCTTTATCATGATCTATTCTCTCAAAGAGGGAGTTGATACTAGATTGAACATCATGTTTTAACCCCTTCGTTATTGGCCATCCAAGGTGGATATTTGAAATTCCCCCACCACAAGATATTATTTTGGTTTATATAATGGGTGGACTAAAATATCAACATATATTTCTCCTTTGTCAGCACTCAAGATATTGGAAAAGCTCTAGGGAGTAGACTTGGACTTCTTCTTCACCTCTAAAAGGCCAAAGTCTAATGTGCTTGGAGAAACCATCCACTTTCACTTCTTCCCCACTATTTGTGCCAGCAAATTGGGTATAATATCTTGTTACATGGATACTATCACCTGAGAATGAGTAGCTGAAGCTGTTGCATTAGTAGGCACTACGACAATTATAGAATCATATGTGGATGTTTCCATTGGTTGATTGAGAGATGCCTATGAAATTACATCTCCATTAGTTGTTTACAAATTTTTATTTTCACCAAGAAATTGAGTTTCTCCTATCTCCACCAAAGGTGGTGTGGAAATTATAGAAGTGATGGGAGTAATGGAAACAACTGTGTCTATTAGGGAAGTGGAAGATGAAATGGATACTATTGGGGGAATAGACAAAGGGCCTCTTAATTTGGGAACATGAAGAAGGGTGAAATATAAAGAATTAAATGGATCAATCAAATGTGTTGGTCCACTTAGGGTTGGTAGGGTAGGGAAGATGAAAGGGGATGAAGATGATGTAACACTTATCTCAAGAGTTGGGATGACTAGTAGAAATTAAGTCAGGGTGACTGAGTCCATGACCTTATACTGTTGAGTGGCGTTTTAAATAAATGGGGATGGAATGGAAGGAATTATGAGTGGAATGGAAATGGGAAGTGAAAAGGAAGGAGGGAGTGAAATTGGAGGAAGGAAAAGTGGAATGGAAACTTGGGAATCCACTGATGGGGGACCCTAGGTGTCCACTTAAATTGATTACATAGGTTGTAATGGGTTTATTGTAGCAAGTGAGGTGGTAGGAATGAAAGGTGGAGTGGAAACCTAAGATGCAAGGGGAGTGGAAACTTGAGGTGGTGGTGCATGAACTTTTGGAATAATATAAACATGAAGTGGGTGAAAAATAGAAATTGGGGTTGTCACTTGACAATTATTGGGGTAGAGGCTATGGATACTCCTATTGTAGTTGTGTCTTCTAATGATATGTTAATTGGTTTATCCGCTACTAACCCCTCTTTACTTAATTTCCCTTTTTTGGCCTTAGTTTTATTCTTCTTATTCTTCTTATGATGGGTCACTAACCCTTCTACTTGTTCACCTGCTGTCCCACTAGGACCCTCTGTTGATGGAAAAACTACTACTTTACGCTTTAAAATATTTTATCTAACACATATTATATCCTTTGTCACTTGAACTCCTTTTATCCTCAACCAAGTGATCTTTTTTTGATCACATGTGCCATTCTATCAGGGAGAAAGATTCTGTAGTTGACCACCTAATTGGTGGTAAGGGTTGAGTGATGACATGCTGGTAGTATTTTGGGTCCAATATAGAGTCATCATCCACCAAGTCATCTGGGAATGGTACCAAATCATAATCCTTGATCTGTTGCAAGGTTGTTTGAAAAATATCCTTCATTTTGACTCTCTTCATCCTCTAAGTCCTCTAAGTAATCTTCAAAATATGGAACATGAAAGTATGTATAAACTCCTATGTGCTAGTGATATTTACATAAGAATCATAATATGGCCTAGAATCCAAAGTCCTTATGGTCATTTGGCACATTTCTACTTCAGCACATTTGGATTTGAGGAGGGAGGGGCATGTATATCTATAAATACTAATTAGGAAGTGAATTCCCAATTTGTGCCTATTGGATAGAAGTTTGTGGGTTTCAATAAGTTGTCTTACCAACTCCATAAGTGCTCACTTATCACTAACATATCTGGGGAGTGTGTATGGGTAACCAATGAATCCACTTTCCATAATATATGAATAAGTAAGGAACTGAATGAAGTAGGATCTCCATTTGGTGATCTCTGCAATTGCTAACAATGAGAATCTCATTCTCCCTAATTCTTGATAAAACATGACAATGATGCAATAGATGAAATCATCATTAAATATCATGAAGTGTTTTCTACTAGCCTCCAATGTGAGATTAGGATAGTAGTTGTATACTCTACTTATCTCTCTAAGTACTATGTTAAGGCTTGGGAAAGATCTCCCTTTGGCCAAAATGTATATAATGTAAGAAGTCATAAAGAGCTTTCCAATTGTCTACACCTCCATAAATTGATTGTGGAGGGAATCACTAATGAGATGACCCTAGTGTTTATATTGGGAATTCTATTAGATGACCCAAATATACTGGTACATCCACTCCTATAATATCTTAGCATTAGGACTACTAGTAATCTTGTGAAATAATATCATAATATCTCCAACTTCATCTAAAAAATTAATATTATACAAAGTATTAGGGAACCTGGTGGATGTAGCCTTGGGGACTTTCAACCATTGTCTATTTATCATCTTCTAATACCCTTCTCTGTTATCTTCAAAGAATTACTAGGATGTCTCTAGAGTTATGTCAAGATAGCTCTCGAACTTTGGTATAACAAATACTGAGTTGATGAAATCAAGATCTAGATTAGAAATATTCTCCCCTTTGTCACTCACAACCTCTCATCTATCAGGATAATAATGTTGGGCTAGTGTCAGCACAGACTTAGGTATGTAGACCGTTAGTGGAAAGGCTGCTACTTGTGGAAGTCTAAAGTCATAAATACCCTGGATCTAATCATTATTAAACTCTGCATTAATCTGGGTCTAGAGTTACCCTGGGTCAATATGACCTAGGTATATATCAATTATCTCTATTATTTTGGATTCTAAGTTGAGGGTCACCCTAGGGCCTTTTGATTTGAACTTCATCTCTTTTAGAGACATGAAATCGAGAGTTAATTCTTGTGTATAACCAACTATAGAAGATGACAAGGTTTGCATTGTAGGTGATTGAAGCACATGTAATCTCCAATGAAGATGGGAGGTTATTTAAGCAATGGAAATTTATATGGAGCTAGGAGATATTAGGAATAACTTGGATCTATGAGAGAAAGGGAAGGTATTCTGAGTAGATGAAAGTTCTGGAAGAACTTTGAGGTTCTTGGAGCAAGTCCATTATCTACAGGGATTTAGAATCTTACAAGGATTTTAGGTGTATGGAGCAATTGTAAAACCTATAGAAACATTAGGTGTTCAAAGTAGGTCCAATGTTTGTAGGTAGTTAGAGGATCTTATAAGGAATATTCTTGGGATTATTTAGGAATATATGATGAAATAATTGCCTAGTTTTGGCAAAGCCCTAGATTTGATGGTGAATCCTTTGGTATAAACCTTAGGATTTTAACAATGAAATTAGAATATTTTACCCTTGAAAACTCTAAACTTTAACCAATTGAACTTTGGAAAACAAACACTTCATAAACAACCCTAATCTATATGCATGCTCATACAACATAAGGGAAACTCTAAACTAAGCATCCAAGTAAAACAATGCTAACCCTAAGAGAATGAAATTGAAAAAATTCTTTAGGAAAGGAAATATTTTAACAAGTTTAAATTGATAGAAACCAAGGTAAAAATAAAAAGAAGTTCAAGGGAATATCATATAGTGAGGAAAATGATGTGGCACCTTGCTTGATGATGTGGCTGGATGCGTGGATTGAGGCATGGTTGAGGTGTAGGGTCACTGTCAGAGCTCAAAATATTGACTAACAAAGATAAATAATGAATAAAAAATCCTAATTAGCATTATTTATACAAAAATCCTTGTAATAAATGCTCTCATGGTAGTTGGTGATGGAACCTTAGGGTGCTTGGGGTAAGTCCAATGTCCACAAGATTGGGAGTTTGATTCATTTTAGAAATGGGAAGGCAGAACTCCATGAGCAATTTGCAATTTTTTAAAATTGTAAATTACACTTGGAGTTCTGGATTCCATGGCTTGGGTAGTTGGTGGGAGGCAAAACTCATGATGCAATTTATAATTTTTAAATTATAGTTCAAGTTTTAGATCCTTTGGGGGGGTGTTTGGTTTGTGGGATTTGGAGCTTGGGATGTAATTTACAATTTAAAAATTGTAAATTACATTCCAAGTTTCATATTCCATCAGTTAATGTCTTGCAAGATTTGGGGCTCAAAAAGAAATTTATAGTTTTGTAAAACTACAAATTGCATTTCGAGTTCTAGATTCCACAGTTATGGAAAGCTAGTGTATTGCGGGAGGTAGAGCTCGAGAAGCAATTTACAATTTTCAAATTGCATCTAGAGTTATGGATCCCATAATACAAAGGGAAAGTTGGTTTTTGGGAATTTCAAGGGATTTTTGAAATAAATTAGGGGGTATCCCTTAGGGTAGTTAATGTTATGATATTTTTGGAGCAAAAATATAAATATTTTTGGTGACCTCTACTAGATGATTACCTACTAATTAGTTTTTACATAGTAGCCTTATAATTAATTGGGCATGAAGTCACTTTGGTTTAACAAACTTTAACCTAATGAAGAACAAAATGGTATTTACCTAAATAAGAACAAAACTAAGGAAAATAGATAAATAAAATAGAGAAAAACAACACAACTAAGGAAACAAAAACTCCTAATAAGTTGACTTGTGTAGAGGCACTTATTTGAAAATACAACTAACCTATTATATATAAAATTTTAACTTTTTGGAATGAATTCCTACCTCAAAATCAATCTTTGAGATATATCCCATTGACTAAGATAGACAGCTCTGATCCATCAAGATTAGATAGCTAGAATACATTAGTTCCTTTGCACTGAGTTATAATGTATGGACCGCTCCATATTACATCCAACTTGGTGTGTTTTCCTAGTTTAGCCTTGTCTGCATCCCATTTAAGAACCATGACTCCTTCATTGAAGCTTCTGTTAGATGCCTTTTTGTCCAAAGTCTTCTTCATTTGAGTTTGATTTGATTCCAAAACTTTCATTGATTGGTTCCTGATTTTTTCAAGTTTTATTGGTTTAGCCAATCTTACTATCATTTCATCATTGTCAATCAAATCCAATTGGTGATTGAGTTCTAGAGATGATAGCTCTATTTAAAGTGGGACTCTTGATTCTCTTCCATATATCAACATGAAGGGGGAATTACCGATGGCTCTCTTAGGAATGATCCTATCATCCCACAGTGCTAATTTCAAATTTGTGTGCCATGTCCTTTGGTTATCCTCTATTATTATTTTGATAATTCTGATGAGGTTCTTGTTGGTAGACTTGACTAAGCCATTACCTTGAGGGTAATAATTGGAAAAAGTACTTAATTACACATTACACTTTATGGCCTATTCACTCACTTGAGTGCACATAAATGCTTTAGCATTATTTGACAATGGTGTGAGGAACAACAAACCTCAAGACTATGCCATCCATGAATTTCAAAATTGATGCCTCTATGACATCTTTTAGTGTAACTAATTCAATCCATCATGTGAAATATTCCATTGCTATGAGGACCCATTTGTGGCCTGTACTTGATGGTGGATTTATTATACCAATAAAATCCAATACCCATTAAGTAAATGGTTGATCTACTTGAATTCATCTAAGAGGAAAGATTTATAACCTTTGCTTACTAGTAAATTAAGCACACTTTTCATAATTTCTCACCCATTGATGGACATATTTGAATAATTCAAGCCAATATTATCCCCCTCTCATTATCTTGATGGCCATGGTTCTTGCAACTAAATGTCCTCTTGATGGGCCGTCATGAAATTCTTCAAGTACCTTAGGGACTTGATCATGCTCAATACATCTTAGCATGACTCCATTCATATCCTTTCTAAACAATATTCCATCAACAAGGACATAAGGAATGGGTTGGAGTCTGTAATACATTTTTTTAGACTATTGAAGATAATTTGGGTACTCACCAATCTATAGGAAGTTGGTCATGTCTTGGATCCAACTATTGAAAATAGGTGGGTTGGTTGGTTGAGGTGCATTTTGAGCATATACTTCTTTAGATGTTGTTTTAGTATTCCTAATATCAGAAGCCATTTACTTACATTAACCATTTCCTCTCATCAAATTGGTAACTTTGATGTCTACATCATACTCCATGACCTTGGTGATCCATCGTGCTCTTTTTTCTATTATCTCTCGACTGAGCAAAAAATCTTTAACACTTTGACAAATCACCATTAAATGAATATTATTATTGGAGAGCATATGCCTGAATTAATTGAGAGACTTAATTATGACATATACTTGCTTCTCTAAAAAACTATAGTTTTCCTCATATCCTTTCAAAGATTGACTAAAGAAAGATATTGGCTACTCTAATTGTTCTTTATTTTACTGGGTTAGAATAGATGAGATACTACCTTCCCTTCCAAAAGTGTAAATAATAAAGTCTTCAATGTAGTTGAAGTTGACTAGGGTAGGAGCCTCAGAGATAGTTTGTTTGATGGCTCCAAATCTCTCTTCCTTATTGTGTCCAGCTAAAAATGGTACCCTTATTAAGCATTGTAGAGAGGGGGTTTTCCGAAGTGGTAAAATTTGGGACAAATATTCTCACAAAATTTATTTTTCCAATAAAACTATGTAATCCTTTCTTATGGCTTGGTAGTGCTAATGCAGAAATACACTAAATCTTTTTGGGTCTATAGTGATATCTTTCTTTGACTCTATATGTCCCAATAGCTTACCTTCATGGACTGAAAAAATGCATTTATTTGGGTTTAAGGAAACCCCAAATTCTCTACACCTTTAAAATTTTTCTTAAGGTGATACAGGTGTGCTTCAACATGCTTTGAGTAGATAGTGATATCATCTAGATATACTAGGATCATTTCATTTATTAGACCTCTGAATTCCATATCCATGTCTCTCTGAAATGTTTCACTAAAATTAGTCAAACCAAATGGCATCTTTTTATATGCATAAGTACCCCATTTTGTGGTGAAGGTAGCCTTGAATCAGTCTAATTCCTACACTAGGATTTGGTTATAACTAGAATAACCATCTAGAATATAAAATATTTTAGATCCTGATATAATTTATAAAATTTGTTCCATGGGGGGTAGAGGATAATGATAGTTTAGAGATGCTTTGTTTAGATATCTAAAATCCTAATAAATTCTGATTTCACTATTTTTCTTTCTGACAGGGACCAAATTAGCAACCCAAGATGAGTGCTTGATAGGAAAAATTATATTAGCCTCTATCAATTTAGAGAGCTCACTCTTCATCAAGGGTTCTATATTTGGATTAATAGGTCTCTATTTCTATCTAAAAATATTGGCCTTTGGATTTAATTCTATTATATGCTGGGCTAAGATATGATCAAATATTTTTAGATCATTATAACTTCAAGTGAAGTTATCATCAAAATTTTGACATAACTCAACAAAATATTACTTTTTAGAATCATTTCATACCTTACCTATCTTTAGTGTTTTGCCTTCTAAGATGACCACTGGATCATAGTCTTTTTCATTCATAGTGATGTTCTTCTTCTCTTCTTTCAGCTGATCATCTAAATTTAAGATGTTCTCTAGGGTAATAAGATCCATAGGTAATTTGTTCATCTTTAATTGAATGATCTAATCTCCATACTGCTCCTAGAGCCTTGGATGGTTCCTATCTAAGAGTTCAGCTTCTCATAGAAAGTTGACAATATATTGATCACTATCAAAAACTTGCCAATTAGTTATGTTATTAGGAACAAATGGACTTACTATCAACCTCCCATGCTGGCTATTTTTCTTATTTATTTCTACTGGTAGGTTATATTGGGATCCTATCGAGGCCATACAATCAATAACTTTGTTTTATGCCCTTAGTACTACTTGAATGTTTAAAGCAATGAAATATTATAATAGGTCCCAAACCCTATTTTTGTAAGACCTTAGAAGGTTATTCTTAGTTACACTTTTAGATCTCACTTGGTGAACAATCAGCTCACTGTCACCAAATATTTGAAAGAACTTGATTCCTCTTTCTTTGGCCAATTGAAGTCCTCAAATCAAAGCCTCATATTTAGCTACATTATTTGTGCAGTTGAATTGAAGTCTAAAAGAACATAATTAACTCTCTTTATATGGATAAATCAATACAATACCTATACCTGAACCATTTTAGCTTCTCAAACCATCAAAAAATTAATTACCATATCCCTTAAATATATTCAATTGGTTTGACTAATTCTGGATAATTGTATCATTTTCATGAATGCAATATGTATCCAATCCTATTTCTTGTACATAATCATAAGGATTAAATTTTAGGGCCAATCCACATTTATCCAGGTGAATGTCTAGAATCTCTTCTACAAGTGTTACAACTTCATGATCCAGGTGAATGTCTAGAATCACTTTGAGTAGGTTCTTATGTATCTTCTTATTGGGAAGTAGATTCTTCTTATTATCCTTGTGTACTTGATATACATTACACCATCAAGGATTGAATGATAATTCCATTAAGATAAGTATTTTGATTATGTGGCTATGAACAAGGATAACACCAATCATACTCTTGAGCTAGGTTGTTCTGAATAGGTACAATAGCTTTAAAATCACCTAGTGTAGGTAGATCATGGATATTTGGAGGTTTTGCTTACATACCCTAACCTTGTGGCTATGAATTGCCCTAGTTTGGATATGAAACACCTTGGTATGGATGCCTATTTTGCTGGTATGCTGGGTTGGCCTACTGAAAAGGCTTAGTTTTGGATTTGCTGCCTCTTCATTGCTACTAACTCATTGCCAAAATTTTTAAATAGTGACTTAACCTCATATAGTTCATCTGCTAGAGTAGGATTCAATGTTGGTACTTTTCTTGTGGTGGGAATTGGAGCAATTATAGGTGGTGGAATAGGAGGTATTTCTAGATATAGGGGCATTGGTGCCTTGCGGTGATTTTTCCAACTTGGATTAAATAATTTTATGTCCTTATCACAATTTCATAGGTAGTGAGAAGCATGGTTCCACACATGGACTAAATCATAACAACTATATCACTATTTAATGCTCTCAATTAATATAGGAAGGCATTATTTTTATTTATCTTGATCAATACCAAAATTCTATTCAAGGTCTTTTGAAAATGGAAATTGAAATCAGTCATGAGCTCATAAAGAGCCCATTGAATGGTTATTAACTATTCAACCAAGGAAATGTGGTCACTCTTATCTTCAAATTAAGCACATAGTGTAGAACCTAGCTCATCCCAAACTTGAATAGAGTTGGGAGCAAGACTTATGTACCATTACAAGGCTTTACCTTTGAAAGAATAGACTAGGAGTCTGATTGCAATGTTGTCTTATACCACATTGTGAACTAAAGATAAATTAAAAATGTCTTGTATGTGTTCCATAGGAGTGGTGGAAGTTTCAATAGTAAAGTATGGGAAGATTTTTAAAGTTGATATTGGTATATCATCATACTGGGTCAACTGGAGTGGACTACCTCCATTGAAAGCTATGAAATTCAGATTTCTAGCCATTATGGGAGATATGAAACTAATAAGAGTAAGAGTACTTGTAGGAGATGCAAAAAAATTTGTAGGGTATACTTTATGGTGAGGTAAAATTAATTTTTATCTCTTTTTAGATGGAAATGACAACTCTAAAAAATTAGCTTTCTTACGTTTAGTAGATGATCTTGTTTGTTTGCTTGGCATATGTGAACCTTGAAATTTTAAATCCATAGGCTAGTGGAGTCACCATGTGCATTTGAAATTTATATGATGATTGCACAGTGTTTGTTGAGAATATAACCAATTTCTTTGTAACTTTTGTGTCCCACCAAACATGCCAAAAACTATTATCACATAGGCTTTGCACCTATCTTGATTCTGTAGCTTGTTGTGCAAATACCTAATGATAAAATAGAAAAACCTCCAAATCTATGGGACCTTGGTGCATTAAGGTCAATATCTAGAGAAGGTTGGATTAATTTCACTAAATCTAGTGCAACTGATAAAATATAAATTTTATAGAAATTCTACTCCTTTAGTGTTCTTGATCCTAAACTAAGGTTTGACTAGGAAAAGAGTTTGAGAATAAAACTTGAAAAACTAAAAATAGTGGCTGCACCAAATATTTTAGTGGATTTTAATGCTTTCTTTAATAAACATAATAGAAAAAAAAATAGATTGAATTTTTTCTTAGCACTGACTCATGCAAATGGGAAATCAAAGATAATATTTGCTATTTTTCATAGAAAGGACAAGATTGATTTATTTTAATCAAACAATATTTTAGAAGGGTAGAAAATACCACAAATGAATTTATTGTGACTAAAATAAGAATTGTAACATCCATCCACAAATACTAAAATAACTCTGCATACACAAGGATCTCTCATACAAGAAAGACAAATCTTTAATTTATTTTTGTTCTCAAGGTTATAGCTTGTAGACAATACATTAAAAGTGTAGAAATATACCACTAATAGAAAAAAGATAGATTAGGCCACAAGGTCTGCCTATCTTTATATAAAAATATCCCATACATGAGATTTAGTTATCAAAACTTCAACGCCCAGTAGAAGGAATCATGCAAATCTGAAGCTCCATGCAAAAAGAGGTTTGATCTTCTATTTATGGCATCCTTTACTTCACAAAATGGTTTGGAAAGTAAAATGAAAGAGTTGGTGTTGTCTTCAACTTGTTATGGCATGGATGGAACTGAGAAAATCTTCATGCAACACCTCTTCTTCTTCTTCTTCTTCATGCAATTGCTAGTTGTTCTTCATGCAAATGGGCGATGCCCAAAATGAGACTCAACATTTAAACAAAAGATAAATTGAAAGTAACTCAAGTCACTTTTTTCAAAACCCCAACTTGCAATTTATAAGTGAAACTTTTATAACTTACAAGTCATGTCACTTTATCAAAATAGAATTTATAATTTTTAATACATGCTTTTAAATTTTTAGCAATTATAACTTGTCAAAATAGAAAGTGTAATTTGTAATTGTGATTTTTACAAATTTCACCCTGTCACAAATATAAAGTGTAAAATACATATTTCTCTTTCTCAAAAAGATCCATAAAATATAGTTGAAAATTTGCAATATATAACTTTTCAATGTTTTTATAATACTGAAAATATAATACATGGAAATGTTTCAATAGAAAGGACTAATCAATTTGCAAAAATTCCTCTGCCTTCTTGTCTTTCTTAGCCTGTAGCTTCTCAACATATGCATTAAAGGCCTTGAAAATTTCCTGTATCCTTTATTCATCTGGTTTGAACCAGTAAAAGTTGGAGGCTACATAATCTGATACTATTTTAAATAGTTCCCTCCTGAAAGTCTTGATTCCCTGCATTTCCATTCTCATTTGGTCTAATGCATTCTGATATCTGATATAATGATGGATAGAACTTAGAGTGAAGAATGTAGTTTTAGAATTTTTTTTTTAAACTACCTCCTTGAGCTTGCTCTAAAATTCCTTTTCTAGAAAGAGGTTATCTCCATCATCTGCTAATTGGCATGACAACTTACTCGACATTCCCTCAATGTCATACATCATATCAACAGCCTTGTCATGTGCAACCTTGGCTTTGTGAATAGTCTCTACAATTATCCTTATCCAAAATTGAGCTACTATATGTAATTACTCTTTCTCTCCATCATTCATTAATATATTTTCAGTAAGGAGGATGTCCATATCAATTGAATCCATAACTATCAACTTGGGATAATATAGATTCAAGGTTTGTATTTCCCCCTCATACTCATTGACCTGTCCTCTTAGAAAATTATTTATCTCTTTGATAAATTCATAATGGTCCATTATTATATAAATAATCTTATTTCCCTTATAAATGAGTTATTTCAACCATTCTTAGGTAACCCTTCCCATGCTAGCAATTTTAGTCACCACATCTATTATTTTATGATCTAGAATTTGGCTAACTAGATGTGTTGAATTTGGTTATTCTGATGATCCACTGGGATCTATGAACTTATTCAATGTAGCTATGAGTAGATCCACCTTGTTTTTCAATTCATTTTTGGTGGCCTTATCATGAGCTATTCTCTCAAAGAGGGAGTTGATGCCAGATTGAACATCATGTTTTAACCCTTCCCTTATTGGCCATCTAAGGTGGATCTTTGAAAGAAAGTCCCCCACCACAAGATCTTATTTTGGGTTTATTCAGTGGGGTGATTGAAATATCAACACATCTTTCCCCTATGTCATCACTCAAGATCCTAGAGAAGGTCTGGGGATTAGACTTGGACTTCTTCTTCACCTCTGAAAGACCAAAGTCTAATGTGCTTGGTGAAATCATCTACTTTCGCTTCTTCCCCAATATTTGTGCTAGCTAACTGGGGGTAACATCTTGTTGTATAGATACTATCACTTGAGAATCAATAGCTGAGGGTACAACATTAGTAGGCACTATGAAAATTATATAATCCTATGTGGATATTACCATTGGTTGATCAAGAGATGCTTATGAAATTCCATCTCCATCATTTGTTTGCAAATCTATATTTGCACCAAGGACTTGTGTTTCTCCTATCTTTACTAAAGGTGTTGTGGAAATTATAGAAGTGAGAAATCAAAACAATTGTGTCTATTAGGGAAGTGGAAGATGGAATGGATACTATTGGGTGAATATACACATGGACTCTAAATTTAGGAACATGAGGAAGGGTGAAAGCTAAATCATTAAATGAATCAATCAAATGTGTTGGGTCACTCAGGTTTGGTAGGGTATGGAAGATGAAAGGAGATGAAGATGATGTATCACTTATCCCAAGAGTTGAGATGACCAATGAAACTAAATTTAGGATGATTAAGTCTTCAACCTTGTACTACTGAGTGGTGTTCAAAATTAATGGGGATGGAATGAAAAGAATTGAGTGAAATGGAAAGGGGAAGTGAAAAGGAAGGAGGGAGTGAAATTGGAGGAAGGGAAAGTGGATTGGAAACTTGGGAATCCATTGATGGGGGCCCCTAAGTGTCTACTTGAATTGATTGCATGCGTCCTAATGTGCTTATTATAGCAAGTGAGGTGGTAGGAATGAAATGTAGAGTGAAAAATTAAGATGCAGGGGGTGTGGAGACCTAGGGTATAGGTGCATGAAATTTTGGAAAAATATACATAGGAGGTGGGTAAATGATATAAATTGGGGTTATCACTATGATAGTTATTGGGGTAGAGGCTATGGATGCTCCTGCTATAGTTGTATCTTTTGATGAGATGTTAATTGGTTGTTCTGCTACTGACCCCTCTTTACTTAATTACCCCTTTTAGGACTTAGTTTTATTTTTCTTCTTCTTATGATGGGCCACTGGTCCTTCAGCTTGTTCACCTATTATCCCAATGGGACCCTCTACTGATGGAGAAACTCCTTCTACTTAAAACTTTAAAAGCTTTTTTCTAACACCTATCGTATCATTTTTTACTTGAATTCCTTTGATCCTCAGCCAATTGATCATTCTGTTGATCACATCTGTCTTTATATAAATCAAGGAGAAAGATTTTAGAGTTGACCACGTAACTGGTGGTAAGGGTTGAGTGATAACATGTTGGTAGTATTTTGGGTCCACTATGGAGTCATCATCTACCAAGTCATCTGGAACTAGTGCCAAATCATAATCCTTGATTAGTTATAAGGTCATTCAAGAATGATCCTTCATTCTAACTCTCTCTTCATCCTTTAATTCCTCCCAATAATATTCAAAATATGGAACATGGAAGTATGTCTAAACTCCCAATGTGCTGATGATATTTCCATAAACATCATAGTATGGCATGGACTCCGAAGTCCTTAGGGTCATTTGGCATGTTTTATCTTCAACACATTTGGCTTTGAGGAGGGAAGGGCATGTATATCTACCAATACTGATTGGGAAGTGAATTCCCAACTTGTGGCTATTGGATAGAAGTTTGTGGGTTTCAACAAGTTGTCTGACCAACTCCATAAGTGCCCACTTATCACTAACATATCTGGGGAGTGTGTAGGTGCATCCACTAAATCCACTTACCCTGATATATGAATAAGTGGGGAATTGAATGAAGTAGGAGCCTCATTTAGTGATCTCTACAATTGATAACTGTAAGAATCTCATTCTCCCTAATTCTTGATCAAACATGATGATGATGCAATAGATGAAAGCATCATTAACTCTCCTAAAGTGTTGTCTACTAGCCTCCAATATGAGGTCAGGATAGTATTTATATAGTCTAATTATCTCTCCAGGTATTATGTTTTTTTTGGAAAGATATCCCTTTGGCCAAAATATATACAATGTAAGAAGTTATAAAGAGCTTTCCAATTGTTTGCACCTCCATCAATTACTTGGGGATGGAATCACAAATGAGTTGATCCTAGTGTATGTATTGGGCATTCTATTGAATGACCTATATGTACTAGTACATCCACTCCTAGAATCTCTTAGCATCAGGGCTATCATTAATCCTATGTAAAAATATTATAATATCTATAACTTCATCTATGAAATCAATCCTATACAAGGTCTTAGGCAACTTGGTAGATGTAACCTTGGGGGATTTCAACCATTGTATATTTATCATCTAATGACACCCTTCTCTATTATAATTGTACCTTGGAATAGCTAAAATAGCTATGTATATGTTTGAAATAATTGTGTTTATATTATAAAATGTAGCGTAACATATATAAAGTGCTAAAGTCACTAAAAATAAAATGCCAAGTCATTATTTTAAAATGTCGTGTCACTAAATAGAATGCTGAATATAGAATTAAGATGAAGAGTCATAATTTTGAAAGATGACTCTTTATTAAATGTTGTATATACATTGAAATTTTTGTGTTTAAAGAATTACAATTCAAAGTGTATTTATCTGAAATTGTTGTGTATTTATTCAAAAAGTTGTGCATGTATTTTAATTGCTGATGTTAATAATGTATGTGAAAGTTATGGGTATGTATTAAAGTCACCAAGTAATATATGATGGTTGAGTATCAATATGGAAATGCCAAGTAATATATGATAGCTGAGTTAAATAGTTAAATGCTTAGTGTAATATGAAATGCCCATCCATGTAATTGAAAGCCAAAGTCTATTAATTAAAAAGCCAAGTCTCTTGTCAAGATGTTCAAATAAAGAATTATAACACCGAGTCAAATTAAAATACTGATTCATACATTTGAAATGTTGAGTTTACATATTTAAAAAGGTTGAGTTTTTATTGAAAACCTTAGATACTTTTAGTTAAACGTTGTGTTTAAAAGAATTAAAAAACTGGGTGTATTTTGGTTAAGAAAGTATATTAAATGCATAAAGGATAATATGTTTCCTCTTTAATACAAGATCAAAGGTTAGATGGGACTTTATTTTTGCCTCAGATTTCTGTATGATGTTTTAAGCGAGTTGCACAACCAACCTGAGTTGCATTGTGAACATGGGTTGCATTATTTTTAAATAAGCATGATTACCATGAGATCTATATGAGAATCATGATATATCTATGAATATTGATTCATTTTTTTTATTGCTCTTGATCGAAAATCAATGTTGAAATACTCTGTATGCTTGATTTAGAAAGAAATATTAATAATATAGCAAATGAATTGTGCAACAAATCATTTAAATATTACAACAATTTTAAATACTAGACTTAACTAAAGGGTTTAAATGCCAATGACACTAATCATTTGTTGTGTTGACTTGCCTTATAAAAGGACATCACTGTTTTGATTTTTGGATGACTTGTAAATATTGACTTTAGAAATCAATATATTTAAACTGAATATAGAAATTGTAAAGGTACATTGGATCATATGCCTATATCTTTAGATAATAGATGGTTATCTAGTTATAGGAATCTAAAGAACCTAAAATTATAATTTTTTGGTACAACCTTCTAGAAATAGAATAAGTTACTATAATGAAAGAGCATAACAAGTTATGAGTTATCTAATTCTTTGTTATTATTTTAAATGTCTGCTTGAGAAATTATGTTTATAAATATGGTGGGATGTGGTATTATTACTTGTGTTAAATACTTGTATCTGCTTAGAGAGTGTAGATTATGCAATTCAAGCCTAATATATACTCGGATGGTATAATCTTTTCTAATTTGCCTATATTTTAGGATTATGAGACCTTTGGTTTCTAAGAATGTAAGTTTGGTTATGTATCATATATAATTATTAACTATGATAGTATGGGATGACATAGAGTTTTGCAGTATAAAAATTATATTATACCCGAATGGTACATATTGTATTTGTTATACCTAGACTCTCACCTTCATTGGCTGATTAAATGTATGTGTTGGTTGTTCTTGAATAATATGTTTTATAAAAATTAGTAGGACACGATGTATGCATGCATGTAACATTGTGAGAGTAATTGAATGTTTGGTTAGATTTTTATGTGTTTGTATGACTTACTTTATTATTTATACTTGCTTGAATAAAAGCTTGTAATTGTATGTATTTATGACTACTTTATATGGATGATTGGGGGAAAACTAGTAGTTATGTCTTAGAACACTAGACTATGATAATATGTCATGGGGTGTAGTCATATAGAACTTATTGTTGTAGTTGGAAATCTACAGTTTAATATGAATATGAAACATACTCGGGTGGTATGAACTGTAGGCATTATTTTTTATTTGAGAGTATCAGTGATATATAAGTTGGTTCGAATCCAGCTTCAAAAAGCTTGGTATCTAATTATTATATTAAGGTTGAAGGGATAATGGTAATGTAATTTAGTAGCAATTGTTGTATTAGTATACCAGCCGTAGCTGAGTCGTAATGCATTTAATTTGCTTCTAATTGTGATATATTATATAGCATTTAGTATTGGAATTTTTGAACTATTAATGCTTGAAGTTGTTGATTATATCATTGGCTAAAGTTATATAGTATAACTATGGTTGAGTGAATGAATGTTAAGTATTTAGTTTTTAACAAAATTTACTACATTATTCTAAGTACAACTTGAGGGGTTGTAACACCCGATATAAGAAGAGTGGTGCTTTGACTGTTGAGAGTATCGTTTCCCAACCAACACAACTCAAATGTATAGCCTGGTGAGATTAGATTATTTAATCACTCCAATATGTAAATGGAACCCACTATTATAGACGAATAAGGCTCAATAATAGTTTGTAAAAGTCCATCTTTGGTATTGGTCCATAATGCGAAAAAAGTCCATGATATAGAGATAGTCCATAGTAATTTGGTGAATCTAAAAGATAAATTATTATTTGAGTAAATATAAGGAATGAAAGCATGTTCATGCCCCCTGTCATATCTTGTGTGAACAGATTACTCTACGTAGATTGGTGCATTCTACTTAGAAATAATCACCACTATTATATAATCTATGTATAATTGCAATACAAATGTATATAATGCTGACCCAAATATATATTTGATCCATATATTATGAATTTTTTTGGAGAATTCAAAATTAGTGCATGTAAGTTTTCATAACATGCCCCCACTGAATTTGATAATGTGAAATAAATATGAAGGACATGCAATCATGTCAGACCCCCATTGAATCTAGAAATTATGTGCACTAAAATAATTGTGGAGGGCATGCTTCTGTAACATGCCCCCAATGATATGCCCACCATTTTGGAATGAGGGGAATATAATCTATGTGTATCCTCATCATAAAAGGATAATATACCAATATTGTGTAAAATTGAGTGGGTGGAGATTTATTACGTATTGGTCATATATCTCGTTAAAGTTTTCAGTTCAAATATAACATTGTATTCAAATTATGATATAAGGTCTAGGTAAAAACATAGTTTTAAGTGATTTTTGTAGTGGCCACATATCATAACATAACCATCAAGCATGAGAAGCCATGTGCAGAGCTTGATAGATGAGACATCCCACAATGTAGCACCACCAAGATTATGTACATGCTTATTGAGTGGTATAAAATCTTACATCGGGAGCATGATGAGACACTACATCGGCTAGGATCATTTGAGGAGAGAGTACATGATTTGTCTTGGTCACGTGGGCCCAAGATGGAACCCATTGTATCCAACTTGAGAGAGGCTAGAGTAGTTTTTATAAATAGTGATGAGGAGTATACACTTGGGGATATGCCACAAATCTATGGTTGATGTTTTTATTGATATAAACTTTATACCATTTTGATATATATGATAATGTTTGTTTGGTATATTTTGCTTCACATGGATGTGTAATTTTTGTTCTTTATATAATATGTAGACTTTACTTATAATTTTTTGTGAAATAGATATTTGGATATGATCAACTGCATAGTATAATATTTCAATTTAATAAAACTTGAAATTTAATAATAATGTGGTAATTACCATATGCAATGAAACTGATTGGAAATAAGAATGCTCGATTGTAATGATCATGTGGTAATGGAACTTCTAGTTTTGTTTATTTCACTATGGCTGATGTATCTATAGAAACATCAGATGAATCTATATGTGCTAGTTTAGGTACCCAAATTTATTGTGTAGGTATGCCTCCTCTACATGTCCCTCTATCAATAGCTTAATCAACCAATGGTTCTTTGGTAGGACCAGTGTGGGAAAGATTAGTCCTAGTAGAGGGTATACTAGGAGGACTTCTACTAGTGGTCATCTTTTGAAAATGTTGATGGATCGTGTGTTCCTAAAAAAGAGCAGCATGAGATGTCTCGACCCTTGTAGATGAAGTAGGGGAAATAGGTCTAGATGTATCTTTTCAAAATGCAATAATTTCCTGATCTACCAACTATGTAAGCTTTTGCTTAAGAGTAAAATAATCATTATATTGACACTAATTATACCATGGTAAGTGAAAAAGTGTTATCTTTTTACCTTTTCAAATGTGTGGTGGATAATGAAAATTAGGAGAATGTTTTATCATCTGTTTATCCAATAATGTATGCAATATATCCCATGGTCTATCCTGGTACCAATCAAACTAAAGTGGTTGTCTTGTTGTAGAGGCATATAATTTAATTATATGAGGTATTCTATAAGTATGTTCCTTTAATTTGTGAAATATCTTTACTATTTTTTCATTGGTATGCACTGTCAATTCTAAAGAAGGCTTTGGAAGTAGTTCATGACCCTTCTTAGTTTTCTTGATTGCTTTTAAAGAATTGTTTATACCATGTTTGCCTTTAGGTGGTAATATAAGTAATTTAATTTTAGTATTCGTTAAAGCACATGCATATTTATGCACATCACAATATAAATTTTTTAATGAAGTAAAGGGATTGTGCAATGCTCTTTCTTTGAGTGGAGAAAGAAGACCCATGCTAAATATAAATTGCAATTAAAAATACAAAGGGGTATAGTTTAAGGAGTATAATATATCCTCAAATATGATAGCATAGTATTGAATGGATTCCTCCTTATTTTGTGTTAATACTTGTAAATGTTCCTATGGTAAATTTGGTAAGGAATATATATGAAAAGTGGATAGGAATACATCATCAAGTTTTTTAAATGTTTTTAAAGAGCCTTTTTAGAGGTGATAAAACCAATCAAGTGCCTCTTAAGATAAACTTCAATGGAAAACTTTTAGTAACAAATGTCCATATTTATCCCAATGTGAAAAGGAATGCATATATCATTTCAAATGAGTAGCATGATTCATGTGACCATTGAATGAAGAGAACATAGTCATGATAAATTTTGAAGGATAAGGATATTCAAAAATATCTCAAGTAAGAGGCTGATCCTCTAGTATATTCTCTTCAAAGGTAGCCTTATGAGAATAAAATTTCAACTTAAGGGTGTTCACTTGTTGTTGAAGATCTCTCATGATGGTCATGATAGATAACATATCACAAGGAGAGTTTGGTGAATGGGTTGAAGGTTTGTCCAATGGTTTTAAAGTGACATGAATATGAAACATGGGAATGATAGATTTTTTATCATCCTCTAAAATGGGCTCATCACATGGTTTGTAAATATTTGTTAAAGGGGAACCCATGTTTAAAGAGGTAAGTATATTATTTTGAATAGCATGGAGGTTGAAATAATCATCATTACAAGGTGATACATTACTTGGTATTTCATGACATACAAGAGGAGTAGGAGAAAGAGATTCACTTATAAAGACATGCTCTTTTTGAGTAACAAATGCAAAGGGGGGAGGAAAATAAACAATTTATACATTTTCAATAGTGAGAAAGGGAAAAATGCAACTTTGAATTTCATTTTTACTTTCCAAAGGAGGGAGAGAAAATGCAATGCTACTTTCTACTTGTGTTATGTCATTATCATGTGAGAAAGAGAGACTCAATGCAGCATTTTTCTTCTTATTATGAAATGCACCTTGGATTTTATTTGAGATATATTTCTTGAGTATGGAAATAGATGAATTAAATACATTTGGAAATTGAACTATATCTCCAAACAATGCATCTTTAATAATAGCTGTTTGAGGCCTTTCATATGCATTTTCATTTTTCCATTCAAACAAGATAGGAGAGGAAGTAGTGCATGTATTTTTATCATTTGAAGTTAGATAAAGATAATTAATTTCATTAATTTCATTTGAGTGATCCAAAGAAGGAATAATATTTTTAACATTGGCATCATTTTGAAAAGAGGAGACACATGCATCTTTTTCAACATTTGCATCATTAGGACTAGGAGATGAACATTCAACTCTTTCAACATTTGCATCATTAGGAAGAGATGAGGGGAATTCAATTTTTGATTCATATAAAGAATGAATGCACGATTTTTTTTTAAAATTTAACATTGTGAATGCAAACTTCATGCATATCTATTGTATCATCCATATTTGAGGCACTAACAAAATTGATAATTTTTAAAATTTTAGGCCTTTTATCATTAGAAAAATAAGAAATATGAGAATTAGGTTCATCATATTCACATTAAAAAGGAACAAAATCACACTCATAACCATATGAAACAATTTTATGATTATCAACATGTTTACTTATAATCATAGCCATATGAAAGAATGCTATGATTATCAACATGTTTACTTATACTAATATTTTAATCATTAGTTATTTCATTATTATAGTTACAATCAAAAGAGGGGGTTTGAGCATGTTTTTTATATGCAATATATTGATCCTTATGAATGTTAAACAAACTATCCAAATGATGGGGTTTTCCATGGCCGTTAAAAAGAAAACCCATAAGGGCTCTAATTTTAGGTACAATCACAGAGCAAGCAATCACAAGGCGTAAAGAAGAGAGATAAATAAATATTCCTTAAACTATGCCCATGCAATAAATCAAATCTTAAAAAAATAAATAGGAATATGAAATAAACCATTGAAGAAGGAGAAAACCTTACATGCAAACTAGGGTTTGGTTTAAAATATAGAGGATGGGTTTACCAGAATGTTTTAAGCTATTTAGGTTTTATACACAGACACACTAAATAAATAAAACTATTTGAATGTAATATGACAATATTTATAAATTAGTAGTATATACCAAATTATGTAAATTTACCTATTTACATGTGCAATAAATACAATAAATATTATGCAACCAAGGAATAAAGAGAGCATATCTTATGTCATATTCTATTCTATGTTGTGATAGTGATATGGAATCATCTCAAAATACTAATCAAGATTTAGGATCTATTTAATCTATGTTTTGACTATTTTTACCCACAAGATTATTTCATCGAGCCTTGATAGTTGTGTCGACATAGGTGTTGATTTTTAATACAAGTGTCCAACAAAAAATATGTACATGAATGGATCCCAATTTACACTAAAGCTACATTGTCACTTATATGTCTATTTTGTCCTTTAGAATATCTTTGACTATGCATAGTTTCCAAAAAATCAATAAAACCCTAATATTCTTTCCTTTGACCTCCTGTAACTTGGTAAAAATGGGTTAGCATGTGATTCGAGCTAACCCTAATAACCCCAACTATTACAAAGTGCTACCTACATAGCCACTACTCTGAAGAGGGCCTTAGACTCACATGTAGTTATCCTTCCTAAGCATGTGTGTGGAATTGTGATTATGAAATTATATGCTCTTTCTCTTGTTGTAACCCTTGACACAAGCAATGCAAGAGTAGATTGACATTTTGAATGCTTTAAATATTCAATTCATTATTATAATTTAATTTGATAGCATGGAATATAAAATATCTTCCAAATAGAAACTTAATCAAAATTCCTAATGGTGTAATTAGACCATAGCCTTTGTATATATAGGGATCTCTTGATTTTGAATTAGGACCATTTGGCACATGAAAAGCGGACAAAAGAATAAACATATAGGGATAAATAAAATGGTCACAATGCAAAAAGTATGAAAAAATAAAATGATAAGTTTGGACACTTGCGCTAGCGTAAGAGTCCAACAGAGACACAAGTGTATAGAGGAAAATAACATAGAGATAATAAAAAATAAAGGTAGATATCCATGGAATACATTGGATAAAAGATAATTTAAACACATATAGACTCAAAGAGATAGATAAATCAAGTGAAATGAGATGGAGCTAAATAGGTCCATATGAGACCGTACCACTAATATCTCATTCTCTATTAAGAGGCCTATACATGAAAAACCTATGAAAACATGTTATGAAAATGTGCTTGTACTAAATATGAGTATTTACACACCCTCCCCCCTAAAATTATTAGTTTAAAGGAAAATAAAATGTGTACCTTGGTGTGTAAAACACACCTTATCTTTGTTTGAGATTTATTTGAACCTTTTGCTTCAATGTTTACTTGTAACCAAAATCATTTTATAAAGTAATCAATGTATATCACCTGTAGATGAGAAATGATAGATATTAAAATAAATAAATAGCATGGATAAAATAAATTTATGTATGCATTGTGTAGTAATGGCTTTGGAATGGAGACCAAAGAAGTAGATTGGGACTTGAGCCATCATCCATCTTATATCTAGGAGGATGAGTGAGCTCACAAGTGGTCAATTGAGTTTCAACCTAGTGGTGCTGTAAATGGAGTAGGGAGAGTTGGGAGGTGACCATGCCCCTAATATGGTATAACAGGAGTCATGTTTCAACCATTGAGAGTATTGTTTCCCAACCAACACATCTCAAGTGTATAGCCTAGTGAGATTAGATGATTTAATCAATCTAATCTATAAATGGAACCCAATGTTACATGAAGATAAGGCTCAATAACAATCTATAAAATTCCATTCTAAGTATCATTCCATAATGTGATAAAATTCTATGATATAGGGACAATACATATTAATCTAATAATATCTGAGTAAATAGAAGGAATGAACCCTTGTTCATGCCCTACCATATCTAGTGCAAATAGAGTACTCTATGTAGATTGGTGTATTCTGATTATCAATAAGCACCAATGTTATGTAATCTATGTATAATGGAAATACCAATGTATAAAATTCTAACACAAATATGTATATCTAAGCCATATACTGTGAATGAAATCTAGATAATTGTAAATTGGTGCAAGAGTGGAGAACATGTTTCCATAACATGCCCCCACTAAAATTAGAAAATGTGTGCACTAATATAATTATGGAGGAAATGTTTCTGTAACATTCCCCCACTGATATGCCCCCCTTTTTTGATGAGGGGAATAGAATATGCGAGTCACCTTCTCACAAAAAGGTAATATACCAATATTGTTTATGAATCGAGTGAGTAGAGATTGATTACATATTAATGATATATCTCAATAAAGTTTTTAATTGAAATATAACACTATATTCATATTTTGATATAAGGTTTAGGTAGAAACATAGTTTTAGGTGATTTTTAGAGTAGTTGCATATCATAGAACAACCACTGAGTGTGAGGAACTATGTGCAAAGCTTGATAGATGAGACATCCTACAACATAACACCACCGAGATTATTTAGGTGCTGATTGAGTGGTATGATGTCCTACACTAGGAGCATGATGAGACATTGTGTTGGCTAGGGTCATTCAAGGAGAGAGTATGTGAGTTGTCTCGATCATGTGGGCCCAAGATGGAACCTGATGTAGCCACGTTGAGAGGGGCTAGAGTGGTTTATATAGATAGTGATGAGTAATATACACCTAGTAATATGCCCCAAATGTATGATTGATGTTTATATTTGTATAAACTTTGTACCATTTTGATATATGTGATGATGTTCATTTGGTATATTTTACTTCACATGGATATATACTTTTATTTCTTTATTTATTGTGTATGCTTTACTTGCACTATTTTATGTAATGGATATTTGGATATGATCAACTACATAATATAAAATATTTCAATTTAGTGAAACTTTTAATTTAATAATATTGTGGCAATAATTATATGTAATTAAATTTGATTGGAAATAAGATTACTCGAATGTAATGATCATGTGGTAATGGAACTTTTGGTTTTGATTTTGTCACTATGGCTGATGTATCTATAGAAATATCTAATGAATCTATATGTATTGGTTTAGGTATCCAAATCTTATATGTAGGTATGCCTCCTCCACATGTCCACATATGGAGATCTCGATCAACCAATGATTCCATAGTAGGATAAATATAGGAAAGATTAGTCATAGTAGAGGGTACACTAGGAGAAGGAATTTTAAAAGTGGTCATATTTTGTAAAGGTAGATGGACCAATTTTTCCTTAAACATAGTAGCATGGGATATTTCGACCCTTATAGAAGAAGTATGGGAAAGAGGTCTAGATGTATCTTTTTAAAATACAATAATTTCCTGATTTGCAAACTGTAAGATTTTACTTAAGAGCAAAATAATCATTATCTCGATGCCTGTTTATACCATGGTAAGTGCATAAGTGTTGTAATTTTATATTTTAAAATATCTGTGTTGGATGATGATAATTATGAGGAAGTTTTATCATATGTTTATTCAATAGTGTATGCAATATATCACATTATCTATCTTGGTACCAATTAAATTAAAGTGACTGCCTTGTTATAGAGGCATATGGTTTAACTGTAGGAGATATTATATAAGTATGTTCCTTTACCTTGTTCAATATCTTTATTGTTTGTTCTTTCGTATACATTGTTGGTTCTCAAGAAGGCTTTGGAAGTGGTTCATGACCCTTCTTAATTTTCTTTCTTGATTTGAAAACATTGTTTATACCATGTTTGCCTTTGGTTGGGACATAGGTAATTTGATTTTAGTCTTCATTAGAGCACATGCATATTATGCACATCACAATATGAAGTTTTAAATGAAGGAAAGGGATTTTTCAATGCTCTTTCTATGAGTGGAGAAAGAAGACCCTTACTAAATACAACATACACTTCCAAATCCAGGGGGGTATAGTTTAAGGAGTAAAAGATATCCTTAAATATAATAGCATAGCCCTGAATGGATTCCTCCTTATTTTGTGTTAATACTTTAAAATGTCCCAATGGAAACTTAGGTAAGGAATATCTATGAAAATTAGATAAGAATACATCTTAGGGTTTTTTGAATGTTGTTAAGGTATCATTTTAGAGGCTGTAAAACTAATCAAGAGCTTCTTGAGCTAAACTTTGATGGAAACCTTTTAGTAGAAAAAGTACATCTTTATATCAATGTTAAAATGAATGTATATATTATTTCAAATGAGTAACATTATTATTGTGAGAAATGAAGGAAGAGAACATAGACATGATAAAGTTTTAAGGATAAGGATATTCAAAAATATCTTGAGTAAGAGGTTGATCCTATAATACATTCTCTTCAAAATTAGCCTTATGAGAATAAACTTACAACTTAAGGGTGTTCACCTATTATTGAAGATATTCCATGGTGGTCATGATAGATATCATATGACAAGGAGAGTTTGGTGAATAGGTTGTAGTTTTGTTCAACGGTTACAAAGTGCCATGAATATGAAACATAGGAATGATAGATTTTTTACCACCCTGTAAAATATGCTCATCAAATGGTTTGGAAATATTTAGTAAAGGACAACCCATGTCTAAAGAGGCAAGTATATCATTGTGAATAACACAAAGGTTGATATCATTATCATTTAAAGGTGCTACATTACTTGGTATTTAGTGACATACATGAGGAATAGGAGAAAGAATTTCACTTATAAAGACATGCTCTTTTTGAGCAAAAAATTTGAAGGGGGGAGGAAAATAAACATTTTGTACTTTATTTTAACTAGTGAGAGATGGAAAAGTACTACTTTGATTTTCATTTTTACTTTCCAAAGGAGGGAGAGAGAATGCAATGCTACTTTCTACTTGTGGTATGTCATTATCATGTGAGAAAGAAAGACTTAATACAACATTTTCCTTCTTATTATGCAATGCACCTTGGATTTTTTTTGAGCTATATTTATTGAGTTTGGAAAGAGATAAGTCAAATATATTTGGAAATAGAACTATATCTATAAACAATGCATCTTTAATAATAACATTATTAGGAATTTCATATGCATTTTCATTTTTCCATTCAAACAAGATAGGAAAGGAAGTAGTGCTTGAATTTTGATCATCAAAAGTTAGAGAAAGATAATTACTTTCATTTGAGTGATCCAAATAAGGAATAAGATTTTCAACATTGGCATCATTTTGAAAAGAGGATACACATACATATTTTTCAACATTTGCATCATTGGAATTAAGAGAGGAACATTCAACTCTTTTAATATTTACATCATTGGGAAGAGAGGAGGGGAATTCAATTTTGATTCATCCATAGAATATATGCATGAAACATTTTGACTTTCAACATCATGAATGAAAACTTCATGCATATTTATTGTATCATCCTTATTTGAGGCACTAACACAATTGATAATTTTTAACTTTTTAGGCCTTTCATCATTGGAAAAATAAGAAATATGAGAAGTAAGATCCTTATATTCACATTCAAGAGGAACAAAATCACTCTCATAACCATACACAATAATTATATGATTATCAAGATGTTTACGTGTACTAGAATTTTCATCATTAGTTATTTCATTAACATAGTTATTATGAAAATATGGGTTTTGAGCCTATTTTTGATGTCATAAGATATTCATATGCAATACATCGATCATCAGGAACATTATACAAACTATCCAAAGGATGACTCTTTCCATGGATATTAAAAAGAGAACCCATAAAGGATCCAATTTGGGTACAATCAAAAAGTAAGAAAACACAAGGCATAAATAAAAGAGATGAATAAGCATTCCTTAAGCTACACCCATACAAAGAATTAGACCTAAAAAATAGAAATAGGAATCTAAAATAAACCTTTGAAGATGGAGAAAACCCTACATGCAAATCAGGTTTTGTTTCAAAATATAGAGGACATGTTCACTGGAATGTTTTAAGCTATTTGGGTTTTATACATAAACACACTAAGTAAATAAACTATTTGAATGTAATATGACAATATTCAAAAAATAGTAATATATGCCAGATTATGGAAATTTACCTATTTACATGTGCAATAAATATTGTAAATACTAGGAAACCAAGGGATAAAGAGATCACATTTTATTTCATATTTCATTTGGTGTTGTGACAATGATATAAAATCATATCAGAATAGTGATCAAGATCTAAGATCTATTTACTTTGTGTTTTGACTACTTTTACCCACAAGACACTTGTATTGAGACCTAACAGTTGTATCGACACATGTGTCAATCTTTGATGTAGGTGTCTAACCCAAAATATGTATAGGAATGGATCCAAATTTACACTAAAGCTACATTGTCACATGTACGGATATTTTATACTTCAGAATATGTCTAACTTTGTGTAGAGTATAAAAAATTAATAAAACTTTAGTATTCTTGCTTTTGACCTCCTATAACTTGGGAAAAAGGGGTTAGCACGTGAGGTGAGCTAACCCTAGTAACCTTAACTATTTATAAGTGTTGCCTACATAGACACTACTCCAAAGAGGGCCTCATACTTGCATGTAGTTCTCCCTCCTAGGCATGTGTGTGGAATTATGATTGTGTAACTATATGCTTTTTCTCGTGTTGTAACCCTTGATACAAGTAATGTAGGAGTAGATTATCCTTTTGAATGCTTTAGATATTCAATGTATTAATGTAATGCAATTTGATAGATTAGAATATAAAGCACTCATAAGATAGAAAATTATCTAATTAAAATTCTTGGTGGTATAATTAGACCATTGCCTTTGTATATATAGGGATATATTGATTTTAAATTAGGAGCTAGTGGCATGTGAAAAGACACAAAAAAAAACATATGGGGTAAACAAAATGGTCATAATGCAAAAACCATGGAAAATGTTCAAAAGATAAGTTTGGACACTTGCATCAATGCAAGAGTCCAACATAAACGTATGTGTCTAGAGGCTAAAAACATAAAGATAACATAAAACATAGGTAGTTATCCCTAGAATAGATTGGATAAAATATGATTTAACAACATACAAATTTAAAGGGGAAGACAAAGCAAGTGAAATAAGATGGAACCGAAGAGGTCCATATTAGATTATGCAATTATATATCTCACTCTTTGTCAAGAGGCCTATACATGAAAAAAATATGAAAATATGATATTAAACTATGCTTGTACCAAATATGGGTATCTATACATATGGATAACCCATTGAAAGTGATTCATCTAAATATGGTGATGTTTTCTCTAATATTGAAGATGAAGAAGAGCCCAAGGATGATTTTTTTATGCAAAGGAAGCCTTTAAGGCACAAGATACTTGTGGGGGTTATCCCTTGATGATATTTCATCTTCTAAAAGCTTAGTCATCTATTAATTCATGAAGGGATTGCTTCTCCTTTTGGGGATGACTATTGTGATAAAGTCTCCATGCATAAAATTTTTTTGCAGAGGGAAAAGGGTTGTATGAACTAATTGGAGTAGCCTACAGTAACATGCAACATAAATACATAATGTTACATTCAACCATTTGAAGAAGAAGAGCAAGAGAATGAAAAATATGGCCACCATAGGGTAAGGGAACCCAAAATTTGGCATAAATGCATCACCTAGTGCAGTAGAAGTGGATAAATTTTGAGATTCAAGAGGTTTTGGGCACCATATTACACTTCAAACCCAATTTTTGGTGTTATATAGAAATTTGTAAGATTACACAACATGAATAGTATACTTCCAGTGATGACATTTCATAAAAATCACTCAAATCTAAGTGATCTTAGGCCAATATTAGGTTGAAACAACAAGGAGAAGGTGTAATTAGTATTGACACGACACTAAAATTTCTCATTACAAAGCATGAGGAGGGATTTCACCTCTTTGAATTTCATTTTAGGCACTCCCCTAAGATAAATATGCCTCCAAATAGCTATGCAAAGAGTAAGAAAATCAAGCTGTAATTTCAATTTGTAGAGCATAGGAAAATAATAAGGTATAATTTTACGTTGTTTTTCCATATGCATTATATTTGGCTTAATGTTGGTATTGCAAAACTCATAACATGGAAATATTTGATAAAACATGTTTGCTATTTATACATCTTGATAAATATTTTGTTTCATTTGGTTGTGAATCATTTATATTAGTGTAGGTTTTCATTTAGATAATAAGGTGAATCATTTGTATTTCTTGTGCATACATGGAGTTTTCCTACTTTTTTGGGATAGGCTAGCTTATGTGGAGGTGTGTGTCATAGATGTGTCATAGGTGTCATAATAATGTCATAAGTTACTCGCTTGATGGGAGTTACTTCTCTATTCTTAGCACCTTGTCACCACCTTTCATGGAGGAGTTACATTTTATTCTTGGGGTGCCTTGTCCACCTTTTGTGGAGGAGTTACTTACGTACTCTCCTATTTGTATTCCTCACTTTGGCCATCTCATGCCAATTAGATTTTGGTTTTCTCCATTTTGTCTTGTGCAATTTTTCTTATTGTATTATTTTCAAATTGCTTTAGCATCTATGTGGTGTGCACTTGCTTCAACTTGTGTGATCACATCTCCATTGCACTTGCATTATCCGGATTCTGGCAACAACTCCGATATGGTATCAGAGTTAACCCGGTAATCTTGTGTGTGATTCTGCTTTTAGCTTATTTTGAAATCAAGAGGAGTGGAGTTCTCTTTATTTTTTTATTCTAGATTTGGTCTAAAATAAAAAAAATTCTGTCAACATCATTTCTGGTTAGTTTTTTTGGATCCTTGGCCTTTGGGTGTCTTGGCTGTCTTCAGGTGTTGGTTTTACTTGTGTTCTTGAGCGCCATTATTGTGTGGAGCAGTAGAGGGAGGAGCAATCAACACTCCTTACAGTCAGCTCTTCTGGTCAGCAGCTTATAGTCCAAGCACCAAACTTCAGTTCTGTGCCAAGCTTCTGTCCTTCAACAAAATTAGCATCTGCGCCTAGCTTCAGCACTCCTTCAGGTGTCCATGACACAGTCTCTAGCCTGCTGCTCTAGCTGCGCCAACTTTCATCTGCTGCGTCCTTCCAGCTAGGTGCCTTAGGCTGTACGGTAGGTCTGCTTTTTTTTTATTTTTTGCAAAAAAATTTCAGATTTGCGACCTCTTTTTTGGGATGCCACTTCCTGTTGTGTCTGTTGTTATCCTTCCAGCTTTTGTGCCTAGTTTTTTGAGCTTCAGTTCTGCCACACATCAAGCCGTACGGTTTCAACAGGTTTGTATTTAGTTTTTTATCTTTTTTGAGTCAAAATTCTAGACTGTTTGCTTTTAGGCGCCCCTTCCTTACTTGACATCCTATTTGGCACCCCTTGGACATGTGGCTCCATTATTTTATCTATGCTTCATTTGTTTTTAGTTAAAATTGACTTGATAAAACAAAAATCAGTCAATTTGACTGAATATTAAGGATTTTAGACAGTCTTGTATTTTTTGGGGGTTTGAATTAAAACTTGTATCTTCGACCTACGAAGATGAAGGGTGAGGACCGAGTTGGTAAGATGCCAATTCCCCCTCACAAAGACCTCCTTTGGATTCCTCATTCCGTGCCGAATCCAATGAGTGGTTGGAATACCACTTTCTCTCCCCATAACAAGCATTTTTTTACTATTTTAGTGCTTTTTTTGCAAAAACACTATTTTACGGGAAAATTTTAACTTTAATATCTTGCAAATGGTAGCTCAGTTTTGGGTGACATTTTTTGCAAAAATGCTTGTAATTCAATTCTCCATAGTGTAGACTTGTTATTTTTCAAAAGTGCACTAGTTTATAAAGTGCCAAAAATTTGGGTCTCCTGAGATGCATTTTCGGCTGAGTCCGACGTCTTTTGAGTGTGCACTTGCATATTTGGGAGTGGCTCAATATTTTGAGGGGGTGTGATTGCTTTTCACAAACTTGCTTTCATTCTCCTTTCTATAGAAATTCACAACTTGCAATCAACACAACTTCACCTAAATTCAGGTGAAAATGGATTCTTTTCAACTTAAACCCCTAACACCCTTCAACTATCATGAATGGAAAGTTAAAATGTCAATCATTCTTAGAAGTAAAGGGTTGTATAGGATCACCATGGGTACAAAAGTAGAACCCAACACAGATGCTGAAAAGGTCAAGTGGTACAACCGTAGTGATGAAGCCTTTGGATTACTAAGCTTGTCTGTGTCTCCAGAACTTCTCTTCCACTTAGAATCCTCCCAAACTCTTAATGACATATGGGACACCTTAGAATTTTTTTTTGAGAAGCTTGATGAGATGAGAGGTCATGAGGTCAAAAATGAACTCATAAGTCTAAGTCCTAGCAACTTTAACATCCTATAGGACTTCTTCACTAAGTTTAAGGCCCTTAGATTGTAATTGAAAGAGTGCAAGATAGAGAAGAAAGATGATCCACTTATTCTTTCTATTCTCGCAAAGTTAGGTCCAAGCTATTTAGTCTTTGTCTCCACTTTCCATGCCACCAAAAGTGCCCTTGGCACTACATGGAAAATGCCTTCTTTGGATTCATTCATTGCCGACTTAACTAGGGAACAAGATAAGCTAATTCAAATGTGCACAATGAAGTCTACTCAACCCCAAGCCTTGATAGCTAGAAATGGTAAGGATAAGACTCGAACAAAGGAGAAGAAGAAAAAGAACAAGAACTAGGAGAAGAAGAAAGCACCAATTTTGCCAAAAACAATACTGAGACATCCTCTTCCAATGCTAAACGGAAGAAGGAGAAGGTTAAGTGTTCCTATTATAAAAATATTGGGCATGATGAACACAAATACATGAAGAAACAAATAGATCACCTAACTCATCTTCTAGAGAATAACAACATAGGTGTTCCAGAGTCCATCAAGCATAATTCATTTACCCAAGATTATACCAAGACAAAAGGCAAGGTTAAGGAGAAAGAAAAGGGCAAGGCCCTTATAGCTACAACAACTTCCACATATTCATGGGTCATCGACTCAGGTGCTTCTCACCACATGGGATCTTCACTAGTTGAGTTTTCATCTTTAGAGCCTTGTAGCATGACTTTAATTAGTTTGGGTGATGACACATCAGTTTTCATTGCAGGGAGAGGGTCAGTTGAAATGGAAGGAGGAACATTCAATAATGATCTAAGTGTTCCTTCTCTTTCAAACAATCTCCTATCAGTGTACCAAATCACTCACATTGGTTGGGGCATGAGAGTTGAGTTTTCACCAGATTCAGTGTTTATCAGAGAGTTGCATAGTGAAACTATAGTGGCAGTGGGAAGGGCAGATCACCAAGCCAAGTTATACACCTTTTCACATTTTGCATCAGATTCTTCTCCTACAACATTGCCGACTCATTTAGATGGAGTTAGCAAATTATGGCATGAGTGGTTTGGCCACCTTAACTACCGCTATCTTGAGTAACTTTGCAAAAATGACATGGTCATTGGCTTGCCTCGTGTCCAATTCTCAAAAGGACTTTGCGAGGGGTGCTCCCTTGGGAAACATCCTGAAGCAAAATTTGACAAAGGTAAAGCTTGGAGGGCTTCATAACCTTTGGAGTTAGTCCACAGTGATGTATCAGGACCCTTTACCAAACCATCTTTCACAAGGGCCAAGTACATCCTCACTTTCATTGATGATTCCTCTAGGTACACTTGGATATATTTTCTTAAACAAAAGTCTGAAGTGTTTGAAAATTTTCTAGAATTCAAGGCTTTTGTTGAGAAATAGAGTGAGAAATCCATAAAGGTTCTTCGAACTGATAATGGAGGGGAGTATGTCAGCATCAAATTTGAGCAGTTTTGCATTACAGAGGGTATTGATTTGTAGTGCATAGTCACTTACAGTCTTTCACAGAATGGAGTTATAGAACGCAAGAATAGGTTCTTGAAAGAGACGGGTAGCTGTATGATTCACTTTAAATCCCTAGCACCACAGTACTGGGCTGAAGCCATCAATTGTGCTTACTACATTCAAAACAGGGTTCCTCACAAAGCTTTGAAAGGGATAACACCCTTTGAAGCTTGGCATAAAAGAAAACCTGATGTTTAGCACCTTAGAGTTTTTGGATCCCCAGCCATGGCCCACATTCTGAAGCAAAAACACAAAGATATGGAATGTCAATCTAAGCCTAGCATCTTTGTAGGATATCTGAATGGTATTAAGGGATATTGCCTTCTAGATCTAATCACTCATGAGTTGTTCATCAAGAGAAGTGTCCATTTTCAGGAGAGTTCTAGAGACTCAACACTTGACACTTCTTCTCCCTCATTGGATATACTTCTTCATGATGATTCTTCATCAAATTCAGATCAGCCACAAAAGGTTCTTGAGCCAGAGACATCTTCTTCTTCTTCAAGTTTAGACAATGAGGATAGTGATGTAGAGTCATCCACCTCTAGTCAGTTACATGATGAGGAGTTAGCACCTAACTCACCCAATTTCGGGCCACTTTAGGCTAGATAGATACTTGAGAGTGCTGGCACTTGGGTAGGAGATCCCATAGATGACAAACATACTAGGAGGGATTTTTAGAGAGATCCACATGCCTTCTTTGCTTTAGTTTTAGATCCATAGACTTTTCGAGAGGCATCAGGGGTACCTGAGTGGGATAATGCTATGGAGGAAGAATATTCTTCCTTAATAAAAAATCACACTTGGGATTTGACTTCATTTCCTAAGGGAAGAAATATGGTTTGATGTAGGTGGATATATCAGACCAAGTTTGCAGCATATGGGTTGATTGATAAGTATAAGGCACAATTGGTCGCCAAGGGTTTCTCACAGGTGGCAGGCATTGACTACTTAGAGACCTTTGCACCATTTGCAAAGATGACTTCTATCTAACTCACCTTGGCTATTGCCATAGCACATGGTTGAGATGTGCATCAGATGGATGTGAAGAGTGCCTTTCTTCACAGAGACCTAGAGGAGGAGATCTACATGGAGCAGCTGCCAAGATTTGTTCAGGATTCTTCCTTAGTATACGGACTTAGGAAATCTATCTATGGCCTCAAATAGGCCCCTCAGGATTGGTATGCCAAGATGGATTCCTTCCTTCTCACATCAGGTTTTACTAGGTGCCATTCTGATCCCAATGTCTATTTCTTACGACAGGATGATTCGCTCTTGATTTTGGTTCTATATGTTGATGACCTTTTGATCACCAGGAGTTCTTCATTGGCTATTGCAGTAGTGAAGGCATCTCTCCAGGATAGATTTGACATGACAGACTTGTGTTTGTTGCATTACTTCCTTAGCATCGAGATCTCACAGTCAAATTCAGGGATTTCTCTTGCACAACCTAAGTATGCTCTTGACTTATTGGCTCAGTTTCACATGGCTAATTGCAAGCCATCTCAACTCCCTTTCTATCAGGAGTCAAGCTTGAGATTGATTGTTCTTCACCATTGGTTGATGCCACTCGGTATCGAAAACTTGTTGATAGTCTCATCTACTTAACTCACACTAGGCCTGACATTTCATATACAGTGGGACTTGTCTCCAGATTCATGCATGAACCTCTTGAGCTGCATTGAAAAGAAACTAAGAGAATCTTGCATTACATATAGGGTTCACATAGATACATGATTCATTATAGATTTGGCATAGAGGTTGACTTGGTTAGATATACAGATTCAGATTGGGCTGGCGATTCACAGACTCCCAAGTCCACTTTTGGTTATAGTTTCTCTCTAGGTTCAGGTCCTATCAGTTGGTCTAGCAAGAAGCAGAATGCTATTGCTATATCATCCACAGAGGTAGAGTACAGGGGAGATATTAATGTAGCTACTAAGGCTATTTGTCTTTAGGGGATTCTTTCTAAGTTTGGCATTCCTATCAGGTAGCCCACCATCATTTATTGTGACAACCAGAGTACCATTCAAATTTGTAGGAATCCGGTTCAACACTAGCGAACCAAGCACATAGAGATTCACATGCATTTCATTCAGGAGCTTATTCATAGTTAGGTCATTGACTTGATATTTTGTCAGTCTTCGGAGCAAGTTGCAGACATCTTCACCAAACCTTTCACTGAGAGCAAGTTCATTCATCTACGAGCTCTTCTTGGGGTGCGGTCCACATCTACAACAACATCATCTTCTGGGGGGCCTTCTAGCCTCTTCTTTTCTTTTATATCTCTCTTTTGGGGGGGGGGAGTTTTTCCTACGGGTTTTCTCCTTTTCTCTATCTTATGGGAGATGATTGCATTTGTACATGGGTACCTCATCAGGCCTAGTTGCCGGGACCCATTTTCTATTTCCACACTACCCACCTAAGCTATGCTTATGGGGGGGTATTAGTGTAGGTTTTTATTTTTCCCTATTTATTAATTAGGGAAATTGTATTTCTTGTGCATATATGGATTTTTCCTACTTTTGTGGGATAGGCTAGCTTATGTGGAGGTGTGTGTCATAGATGTGTCATAGGTGTCATAAGAATGTCATAAGTAACTCCTTTGATGGGAGTTACTTCTCTATTCTTAGCACCTTGTCACCACCTTTCATGGAGGAGTTACATTCTATTCTTGGGGTGCCTTGTCCACCTTTTTTGGAGGAGTTACGTACTCTCCTATTTGTATTCCTCACTTTGGCCATCTCATGCCAATCAAATTTTGGTTTTCTCTATTTTGTCTTGTGCAATTTCTCTTATTGTATTATTTTCAAATTGCTTTAGCATCTATGTGGTGTGCACTTGCTTCAACTTGTGTGATCATGTCTCCATTTCACTCGCATTATCTGGATTCTGGTAACAACTCTGATACATGACACCAAGGTGCATTGGCCATCATTTTGGGCTTGTACATTATTTTTTATTTTGATACAATTATTGAGTGAATTCCAAATATGGGAGAACTCTTAGAGGGAAATTGCATAAGAAAGAATCCACATAGATTTAAATTAAGGGATCAAGTATATCATTCATCTATGAAGATTCATGTGGGTGGAATTAAAAAGTTATTTGGTGGATGGACCATGGAGATTGAATGAATTATAGGTCATTGTTCATGTACAGGGTTGATATTTGGACTTTTTAAAAATTTATCAGAGAAGAAGATATTAGAGGAAACATGGAACACATCATCCTCTTATTATACCATAGTGCATCATATTCAAGGCATAAAAAAGAATATCACTTGTCAAATTATGGAGGATTTTGTGTAGTTTTGTGTTGCATAAGACCAATGTCAAAAACATGATCAACTTTGAAAAGAAGTGATTTGATGTAGGTATCGACTCTAGAAACCAACCTATTTTTTTCATCCTATCATTTATCAAATCATGAATTGATGTGCAATCACCTTGAAACTTTGTCAATTCACATAGTGACAAAAATTTAGTCACCCTTACACCTTAGTCAGTATTGACAGTCTTCTCGATGTAGAGTCATTGTTTTAGCATTTTGGCTTGGATTTTAGGTTCTGATCATGGGACTTGTGTGTTATAGATCCAATATTTTATCTTTTACTAGCATAATACCCAATGCTTTTATTCTTCATTAGGACTATTAAACTCACTGATATAACCCTAAGATATTGGGTTGATAAATTCTTGCACAATACTTGACTAATTTTTTGAAAACATTTTCTTATTCATGCAAGTATAACCATTTATTGTCCCAAGTGCAAGTCACATAAGATCCCTTAACAAAATATCATAAGAAAATATCAATTCCTCTATTGGATTTCACTAACTACCCTTCACTAGTTTGGTTATGATCAAGTCAAGCTAACAATCTCTTGGATTTTCAAAGTACATGGTACTTAAAAATGAGGCAATCTTGTTGATTTATTATGAGATATCTTTCTTATGCCATCATAAGGTCATTGTACTTTATCAAACTAGTAACTTGTATTTGAAATAGTGTTATAACCTATATGCTACCTATGTTATCCCTTATTTGATCACACTTGAGTTTTTTCACTTGTATTCATACATAACTAGATTTAAAGTCAAAGTCTATTACCCATAACTACTAAAACTAATAAAAACAATAACATTTTTCCATGATTTTAGTGAAAGTCAATTTACACTACAACCATAATCGTAAGTCCTTTGTTCAAAATATATGTTATAAGACCGAGTAAGATTAGATAGTTATAGCTGGAGGCTTAAGAAATTTAAGGAAGGTTAATCAAGTATTTTATATCACTAAGGTGATCATAATGTTAAACCAACTATCCCACACTGAGATGATCTTCCCATGAAGACTATAATGTCTTAATCATTTTAGTGAGCATCATATCTAAAATCACATACAATCTGACATATAGGAATGTACATAATTCATTAAGCACTTAAACAAAAAATATTTATTTAGTTTTCACTTAGTTATGACTACCCCCTTTTCTCTTGGGACCATTCTTGAAAATTTAAGAATTTATACAAGCCACATATATTTAATTCATAGTTCATGTTCAATGAATATTTAAATAGCATAAGATTTATTAAGAGGTATATCCTTGCTTATTATAATCCAAAAGACAATTTAGGAATCATAATAGGAGGTCTAAGTGTGAACAATAACCATTAAAGTTGAGAGAGAGAAACATATAATATACAATAATTGAATCTTATCTTAATCACCCATTAGCATAGACCATAATTGTATTTTCCTTTGTTCAAACATACTATAGATGAGTATCCAAAATGTAGGGTTTGTTCATATATATATATATATATATATATATATATAAGAGCATCAATAAATAGGGTTTGATATTGAGTAATACATTCATTCAAAAGAACATACATAAATTGCATACTTATTATATGGAAATCAGGGTAGGGGATTTATTGTAACACTTCCCACTATACACCAAATTGGTATCAAACACACCTTTCACCAATGAATAATGATTAATAGCCTAAAATATTGGCCCAACCAACTTGTAAATGAAAATTAATTTAAGTGCAATCAATCTTTCATCCTTGTACTTTGCCTACAAGAACATCACATTGATATATAATAGTATTCCAACCATATGACTAAGGTTAAAATTTATTTTCTAGTAACTAGAGGAATCAAGGATTAGCCTAATACTTGGATATGTCTAATCTTACATAGAGTGATCCCCCTATAACCATTGTGAAGTGATAAGTGGGCCTTCACAATGCATTGTACGTAAGTCAAAGGTCAAACCCATGACTAGGGCTACCTCTACACATTGCCAAAAATAAGTGACCTAAACCCTGGGGCCTACCAAGGTTAGAATTTTAGGCATCAATATTTGCACCTCTAGGATAAGTTCAACATTACTTAGTTAATTATTCATAAGGGTTTATAAATCCATTTTTACTAGAACTAGACTTTCATTAATGTTCTAAGCTCAGGGAAAATAAGGGACAATTGGATTTAAGTCGAACACATGTTAGATTGTGTTAAATTAACATTTATAATTCTTGTCTACAACTTGAAAGTAATAGGTAACATTGAAAATAATAAAAAACTGAGTCACTGAAGCTCTTAAATATTATAACAGGTTATACCACACTTAGTTATCAAATCATGGTTCCTTGTGCTCATTTGATGATAACATGAAAACATGCAACTCAAGGGTTAGAATAGTATACAAGTAATATAACATGAATATACCCTATCTTAAATTAATGCATAAAACTAATCAAGTGCTTTTAGTTGCCTTATTATATATAAGGAATTAACTTATCAATGTAACAACCCTCTATAAAACCACTCTGTTTGGGTAGAGCCTTTGTTTACTTGGGGGTAGATGAACATCATTATTCAATTATTCAACAATTATAGAAACCTTGAACAAGTGCTATAGGCCTTAGTTTCAGTGCCATCCTTATACTTACTTATATAATGACACTGGTTTCATTCTTACCTTCAATTAAATATGAAATAGTTATTGATTTTAAGTACATATTTGTGAATAATCTTATTGAAGGCAAGCGGGTGAATTAAGTTTCTCTAAATAATTGGTAAGTGAAAAGTGCTTAATTTAACTTGGTTTTAAGGCATCACAGAGGAAGGTATTTTAATGTTATATCATGGTATATTTAGATAATGTATACACTCATTTCCACTCACTTACCTCCATACCTAATCACCATCCAATAATGCCTGATCAAGCTTATGTAGATAGATGTTTCCTAGTAGGGCCAAGAGTAGGACGAAGGAAGGGTGACTACCTATCCCTCTCTACCTATTAGTCTAGGGTCACCCATAGAGATATATGGCTTCTTTCCTTAACAGTTGAGAGCCTCCCACCTAATTATGTCCAAAATCACCTAATACATTATCTATCCTATCCATTAGTTCAATTAATAATCCATCTATACCCACCATATAACCTATCCTAGACAATAGTCTTACCCCTATTCATAATTCTTCCCCCTCACTAACCTTTTAATTCCTCACCCATTTATTAATTCCATTACTAATTCCCATTATATCCTTATTAACCCATTTAATCCATCTATGACCCTTTTGGAATTTTAAATTCCAAAAATCCTAACTACCCCCAACTAACTCTCCTACAATTCTCCCTTACAACATTCCTTAATCCATATTAAATCCATTTAACCAAATTTAGAAGCACCTAAACCTTATAGATCCTCACACCCATTTTCTAGGCCTCTCAAAAGGAATTTTTATTTCCTTTGAACATTTAATAACCTTCCCCAACTTGGGAAATTAAAATTCCTAAAAAATGTGAGCCATTGATCTCACTTCCCCCATCTTGAAAATCCAACCCTCCATTTAAACCCACCACCTTCTATTTAAACCATGTAATCCCCATAAATGGATAAAAAATAAATAATTTAATAAATCTTATGCTGTCTAAACAATCCATCAAGCATCCATTATAGCCATAATCTTGAGCTAATCACAAACAATCCAACATCAAACAATCAATTTGTCAAAATAGTCTTGGAACACATCATGTTTATTGAAGATAAATTGGGGAAAAAATGTTGATAATAATCCTCTATAAAATTATGATTTGTTCCTAATTTATCTATCTTGTTTAGTCTTGAGGTTAGATGGGATTTAGAATTGATATTTTAGATCATTCGCATCTTTTTTTGTTGTTATTGTTATTTTTGATTTTGGTTTCAATTCTTAGCTAATACATTTGGTGACCACAGTGGGAAAATCACTATAAGTTTTGCTTTTTGAGAGTGCTTGTAAGTTTTCATGAGAATTTGCACCTACAATAATGCAAGTTATTTCAACATGAATAGCCATGGTTTTGTCTGACACAGTTTTGATATTGATAGCCATGTTTTTGTATATGAATAGGTTATTAAACTTTTAATCATACTTAGATTTATTTAGTGATTTTGAATTAGAATAAAGCTATTAATACATCATTTTGAAAGTAGTAAAATTGTTAATTGTAAAAGTGATTTTATTTAAGAAATTTACTATTTTGTAATTATGTATTTTTATTTAATATATTTACATAATATCCAATATATTTTATTTGACATAATTTATTTTTTTAGATAAAAAAGTGATTTTTTTTTACATAAATCCATGATTTTGTATTAGTTGTAACATACTAGCTATACAAAGCCGCTACTTGGCAGGTTTCGAAACTAGTAGTTTTGTTGAACTGCCATGTGACTTTGTTACTTTGATAAATAGTTTTATTTTATAGTTCTATGTAGGTTTTTAAAAGGAATTTAATTTGTGTCATATAACTATTAACTACTTTAGCTATCATAAAATCACTTATTTGTATTTATAAACTTGTTTGTAGCTTTTTGGAAATAATCAAACTCTATTTTATACGTGTAAAAAAAAATTGCTATTACCATAAAAATTAAAACATGATTTTGTTGACCCAAATCATGGATTTATATACATAGAATCAATTTTGTTGATCAACTTTACTTTAGAGCACTTTTTAATTTTGATCACTAGCCAATCAACTATAATTCTGTTAGGGTTATTTTTAGCACTGTTTGGTGTCTATTTATATTCTATATATTTCTATTATGTGTAGGTCTTTACAAAGACATTACTTTACATATTTGAAATCAACATTTTCATTGAGAAGACTAACAACTTTTGAAAGTGGACTAGTGATTTTATTCAGGTATAGTTTTATGTATTTAAGCAAATTCACTACTAACAATTAATATGTTAAGTTGTTTCATAGGTATTAGAAATGGATTTCACCTAATGAGACACAATTTTCTTCTAATAAAAAATTAGTTTTGAAAAACTATTTTTTTTATAGGTTCTACCCTTCAAATATTTCCAAAATTAAAACTACAAACATGTTTGCTTGATAGGATGATCGGTCGAAGGCCAAAATGATCAAACTACTAATCTCTTTGACATGTAGGTTGATTGGTCCAAGAAGTGGCTAAAATAATTATTTGGATACATTTTGATTAATTATTTTCCTTAATTTTTAATCAAAATTAAATAATTGATTGATTAATCCTTTTTGGTTACTTGTTTATATCTTGAAGGCTAAGGTTGTGTATGATCTCCTCCTTACGTCCTTAATGGTGATTATAAAAGATAAAAAAAACTAATAAACTTTCCCATTTTTATTTCTAGGGTATAATATGATGTGGAATTGATCCCCATGCACTTGCCATAGTATTACGGGGCTTGTAACCATGGATTCACCACCATGCACAAGACCACACTTTGTGTTCCCATTGAGTATAAATATCAAGGACAACTATCATTGGGTGCTAAAGTGAAATTCCCCATAAAGGTTTTTTTGGAGTGAGGGGCATTTAGGATCCAATATGCAAAGTAGTTAGACGTCACCCTACATGAACTTGGGCCCCATCGTACCTAGCTTATTTCAGGTATTCCCCTAATGAGCCTATGTAAACCTAACATAAGACCTCTGAACATAATAGGAATCTAGAATAAGGGACAATATCATCCACTGAGATCACTCACCATGATCAAACTTTGAGTGAGGGTTAGGAGATTAATCTAGTACCACTCTTTATAAGATGTTTGGGGTGCTAGGTGTCAAATTGCACATCAATGTCAATCAGTAGCATTAGGTGTGTTGATTGCTTTATTTTTTTGTGTTGTTAAGACCCATATTATTTGTACAAGCCTATAACACATCAAAACTAATCCCTATTAAAATAACCAAACACTTGTCCTATCATATAATTCTCATAACCCATCATCCTCTTGTCATACCTAAACTCATCTCACATATTTTTCCTATAAAGATTACCTTAGTAACTTTCCTCCATAGAACTATAATGTTTCACACCAAAACTACCTCCTTGCTCATCCATATTATCTTTTTCAAGTCCATTACCACATCATCATTTCCCCTATGGGGACCTTAAACAATTTATTTGTTTAAGTCATTAGAGTTAGCCCCTTATCTCATACTATCCTTAAACCTTCACTATCATCTCAAACCTTCTCACCGTATTATATTATCATATCACTAGCATTTACCATTCTGTCAACTTCAAATTTAGCATTTGTCTTCTTGTCACCCTATCATTTTACTTGATTTGAGATTAGCACCCATCATTATCTTATCATCTTGCTAATTTAAAATTTTGTAATTATCGATTTCTTATTAATTTTTTAGGTTTGAATCCAACAATCATTGATACCTTGATAACACACACACACACACACACACACACACACACACACACACACACACACACACACACACACACACACACACACACACACACACACACACACACACACACACACACACACACACACACACACACACACACACACACACACACACACACAAGGTCATATAACCCAATCAATGTCATACCCCTATCCATCACCTAGTCAAGGTCCAAACCTAATCAAAGCTACCCCTTCTTATTCACAATTTGTCACATTAAGCTCTAATTTATTAATCATCTTTCTCAAGGTCTTCTATAACACCTAATCAATTATATGTATAAAAACCATAATTATTCTTTATAATTGATCAAATCCTTTTAAGGCAAGCTTATACAATCCATCTATCACAATAACTAATAATATGACACCCAATACTTGATCATGAACTATAAAAATAAGATAATTACCTAAACAAACAAATGATCTTTTATAAAATCTAAGAAAGTGAACTATTGATAAAGAAGAAAACCAGAGTGACATGCACACCCCAGCAGGCGATGAAGATATCCAAAGGTAATTTTTGAATCATGACAAATCTAGGATTGAACAATATATCTATACAAATTTAGAACTATTAATATATCTGCTCAAAATTATAACCACATTACCTCCAAAATTTAACCTAAGCCTTCTAAAAAATCTTGTTTGAACACCATCACATCCTAGTACTTCTTATAATCCTCCTCCCACTGCCTAAGAATAAGATGAGTCTCAATAACTATTTGATACTAAAGAATAAGATGAAAGAGAACACCCACCACTTGAAACCGTTAATACCACTAATGTCAAATATAACAAAGGGAATTCCATTCTAGAGAACCAAGTCAAAAGGATTATAAGTAGGGCATGATTGATATCTTAATCAAGTAACCTAAAATGTTAATTCATTGGCCTCAGCTTAATTCTAAACCATTGAAATTTACCCTGATTAAAAGCCTACTAAATCATTCTATCATCCACCCAATAGGATCGAAATAAACCCAAACCTAGTCCATCCACGTTTAATCCATTAATGGATCCATCTTTTGAGAAAGAATGGTAAGCCATAAAGAAATTTATTCAGAACATGGATAGCTGAGCTCATACAAGGAAGTATAAATATGAAGACTTATGATCTTATCCCTTTGATATAAGTATCCTAAAGTGCCTTTTTGACACATTTTGAGCCTCATAAATTTGAAAAATATAAAGGAAAGGGGGATCCTTGTGAACATGTTAAATAATTCTTACATGCTTAGACTATCACCCAAAGTCCCAGAGGCCCTACATTAGAATGATTTATATAATTGCCAAAAAGATCAATAACATCATTTGGGGATTTGACTGAGAAATTTGTAAAACATTTCTCTTATAATATGGAGCATGAAATAAATATGTTAAATATTTACAACACCAAATAAAGAAATGGGGAAGTATAACATCATTTATACAAAGATGGTGCAGTCTTACGAGTCATTTTCCTTGTTCTATTCCTAAAGAGTTGACCGACATATTTATCAAAAATCTTAATTCAGAGCTAGGTTATCAATTTAAACTCCATTGTACCTCAACCTTTGATGAAATTATGGAAAAGGGGATTCAAATAAAAAAATAACTTATTGAAAAAGGGATGATTAAAATATATTTCAATAATTATCACTATCAAAATAATACCCCTTTAGATAAGCCTAAGTTTTTTAATAAAAATAAAAATGTTATTGGAGATGGAGTTACCAAATATAAACATTTACAAATAGTTTAAGGATCTACCTCATTATCCAAGTCATATAACACATCTAATGTTATTGTACCAAGAAGAAATCCTAAGGCTTCTTATAAAAAATGACACTATACAAATTTAGGCAAATTGATATAAGATGTTTTGAAAAAATTAATAAATACAAATATGATCACCTTACAAAAAATTAAGCCTCTTCATCCCTGATTGGTTTAAATAAAATGATTTTTTTCATTACCATCATGTCAAGGGGAATGATACTAAAATATGCAAGAAAATAAGAAATTATATCCAAGATCTAATTGAGAAAGATGAAATAGAAGGCAAAGGCAAAAAGACATCTTCTAAAAATCAGCAATTAGGTATTCATCAAGATCCTTTCCCAAAACATGATTAGAAGTAAAAGGGTACACTACGAGACCAAGGCCAAAGTTCATCCAATCAAATTGATGACCATTGTATTCCATACCAATAAAATATCCATATAACCATTTTTAATATTGAAGCTAAATTACTTGAAAAACTCCAAGATCAGTGATATCTTGTTCTTCAAATCAAAGGAGTATCTTCTGATTATGCTTCCAGCCCTCAATGAGACAAAATAACTATCCTAGGGGCACCTCCCAAAGTTACACCTAAAAAGACTCCTATCAAGCTCAATGTCCCTAAGAAAATATCTAACATTCATGAAGGGACTATGATATTATCCAATAGCTTGAAAAGACTCCCACCCGAATATCTATTATGGATCTTCTCAAGTCCTTATCTGTCCATCATGACATTGTGAAAAAAATTCCTTTTGAGTCTAAAGTACCTATAAAAATTGATGCTAGTTGATTTCAATCTTTGGTTGGACATATATCCCAAACAAAATGGATCCCTTTTTATCTCCAGGACATGCCACCCACTGGTCCTAATCATAATTAACCCCCTTTACATAGAAGTATCCATTAAAAATCATAAAATCCCTTGGGTGCAAGTAGTTTGAGGGTCAAAAATTAATTTTTGTAAAATAAAATTAGTTAAAAAATTAGGATACTTAGAATCATCTCTTGGGCCAAACCTAATTATAATTAAATCTAGTTAGCTAGAATGATATACCTCCCTATCTCAGTAGGTCATATGATGCACCAAACATTAATCCATGTAGTATATTTAGACTTAACATACAATATTATCCTTAGTCCCCCTTGGATTCAAAAAATGTGACCCATTTGATCCATTGTACACCAATTTCTAAAATTCCCTCATGATGGAATGGAAGTCACTATTTCAGGATATTTTCAATATTTTTGCAATTGTCTAAAAACATAAGAAACTAATAATGGAATATAATGCCCAAGTACAGAGAGTATTTCATATAATCCAAAGGATGAAAAGTATATTCATCCTGATGGTTTATGATCTACCTCATGTCCATTTTAGCTAACTTACACCAACATCATTTCAAAGGGTTGTGGGGAATATGAATACCAAACATTTAATGTTTCTAGTCTCCCCGTGTCACCTTAAAGCTATGAATCCCCTACTAGGATGAAGGTACAACTAATTATCTATAAGTATGGGTTAACTTCATTTACCAAAGTAAGACTATTGTTAGAAGATATAATCAAAAGATCATATGATTATTGGTTATTCATAGAATGATTTGCTTCTTGTTTCTAGAATCTAAAATATCCCACAACAAATAAAACTCTTCAACACTTGGACTATAAAGGTATGGGTTTGGGCCTATATGAGCAAGGGATTTTAGATCCTATTTTGGCACTATGACATAGGGGAAATTTAGGCTTAGGATATAAACCACCTGGTGAGGGTCCTTATGATTTTATCTTAGATACTTATTTGTTTTATAATGAGTCTTTGATTGATAAGGACATTAAAACAAGTTTCATCTATAGTCTTTATGAAGATCTTGTTGCCATAAAATTCTTCAATGAAACCTCAATCTACACCATTATCTTGGAAATCCATCATCCTTACCTCATTGTCTAGGATCAACATAATAGAGCTTATTTAGTTATTTTTTCAAAATGATGAAGCCATAGTTGAATATATGGGGGTTAAAGATGATATGTGCTTCAATGACCATAATAAAAAGTTTAAGATCAAGTTGGATGATTTTGCCTACTTTGGAAAAAAATCCCAGTTATTAAATTAGATTGAATTAAAAAAAAATCTAAATGGATTACAATTTGTATTAAAAAAATTCATGATATTTCATCCTATGATTCTCTTAGTCTCAAAGAGCAAAAGGAATATGATCAACTATTTGAATAGATTCATGACATTTTCTAATCACCTGAGGAGTAAAGCTTGCCTCCTCGATCTACATATTTTTTGGATCAATCTCCTTCCTTAGTAGAGCAAGCCATTAAAGTCAACATTAGAATTGAGGAGGATCCCAAGATGGTTAAACTAGGAGACAATATTACACTTGAAGAGAGAGAAGCTATTATCACTATTATTAAGGAATTCAGAGACATATTCACTTGGAGTTATGTCAACATGCCAGGTCTTGACCCAACCTTGGTTGTGTATCACTTCATTTTTCATCCTAATTATTAAATTGTAAATAATTTTTTTGAAAGATGCACCCCAAGGTGGCTTTGCTAGTCAAAGAAGAGCTCCATAAGTTCTTGGAAGTAAGGTTTATCTATCTAATTTATTATTCTGATTGGATTTATAATAGTGTCCTTATTGGAAAACCAAATGAGGGAGTTCACATTTGTACTAACTTCTCGATTATTAATTAGGCATGTCCTAAAGGTGACTTTCAAAACCCAAGCATAGACATGATCATGTATTATATAAATGGTTATGAAATGCTATCTCTTAAGGATGGATTCTTTGGTTATAATTAGATCATAATTATGCCATAAGATCAACAAAAAACTACCTTTACTGCTTCCTAAGGCACTTTCTGTTATTAATTAATTCCCTTTAGACTAAAAAAATAGGCACTACTTACCAAAGAGCCATGATTATTATTTTACATGATATGATGCATGACATAGTGGAATACTATGTGGATGATATTTTGATAAAGTCTAAAAAATAGATAAACATCTGGTAGTGTTGAGAATAATATTTGAAAGACTAAGAGAATATAAGGTCAGGTTGAATCCTAATAAGTGTGTATTCAGAGTAACATCTAGAAAATCTTGGGTTTTATTATTTATCATCGAGTCATTCAAGTCAACCCAAAAAAGGTCAAATTAATCATTGAAATGCCTCCACCCTAAAACCTCAATTAATTATTCAACCTATAAGGAAAATTATAAGCCATATATTGATTTAGTTCCTAGATGGTAGATAAGTGTCAACCCTTCATTCATATTCTAAAAAAAAAACTCAGTTCTATTGGAGTCTAGAATGTTAAAAAACATTTGGTGATCTTAAAAAGTATCTGTTGAAACATCTATCACTTGTATTACCAATACCTAGAAATCCTTTGCTCCTTTATATTTCAACTACTCCACATGCTCTAGGATCTCTTTTTGCATAAAATAATGAAAATGGAATAGAAATATCTATATATTATCTTAGTATAAATCTTGTCTCTTATGAGCTTAACTACACTCTAGTAGAAAAATCATGCCTAGTAGTTGTCTTCACTTCTTAGAAGTTTAGGCATTATATGATCAATAATCAAGTTAAGCTCATTGTAAAAATTGATCCCCTTAAATACCTACTATCGAAATTAGATCTTACTAGAAGAATGTCCAATTGGATTATGATCCTAAGTGAATTTGATATTGAATATGTGAAATTAAAAGATATCAAAGGTCAATTATTAGAAAATTAGTTATCATAAGCACTTTTACTTGATTTAACACCATTAATAATAGCTTTTCCTGGTGAATCAATCTTGGAAACTAATGAATCTCCATCCTAGAAGTTATATCTTGATGGTTACTTCACCACTCATGGTTATGGATCTAGCATCCTCCTTGTCACTCCTCATGGATACTTCATTCCTAAAGCTTTTAGGATTGCATTTGCATGTACAAATAATGTTGTAGAATATGAAACATTAATCACATGTCTCCTATTGAAAACTTAATGGAATATCCACAAACTTAAAGTTTTTGGGGATTCCAAGTTCATAATAAAATAAGTCAAAATGAATTCTATACAAAGGATGATAAATCACTTCCATACAAGAAAATGGTTGACACTTTAAAAACAAATGTTAGTTTATATCCTTTAACAGGTTCTCAAGGGAAACAATAAATGTATAGATGCAATGGCTACTATTAGATCATTATTATAAATGAATCTGAACATGTGTTAAACCCACTTCTTAGTAGAGTAATTATTATCACCAGCCCATAAAAATCCCATATCATAACATGTATGTGATATCGTAGATCCCAATCCCCCTAAAATTAGGATATATATGCCTATCTCCATGATAATGTCCTTCCACCCAACCTTAATCATCACCATCATAAGGATTTCATCCAAAAAAATTATTGATACACTATCCTTGGTAACACACTCTACTAGTGGGGATATGGTATAACCTTGTCAAGATGTCTAAACTTAGAATAACATCTTTCAGTAATCAAGGACATCCATGATGGCATTTGTGGGGGTCATACTAGTGGGATGTTCCTTGATAAGAAACTCCTTTGAATTGGGTATTACTAGCCTACCATGAACCATGATGCTTGTCAGTATGTGAGAAAATACATAGCCTATCAAAATCATGGAGATCTGATACATGATCCATCTCAATAACTATAACCTATAGTTAGTCCATGGCATTTTTCTACTTGGGGATTTGACCTCATTGACAAGATTAATCCCACATCATTTTATGGCCATAAGTTCATTATTACTTACACTAAATACTTTACCAAGTGGGTGGAAGCCACACCACTCACTTATGTCATTGGTAAATTTTTTTATAAATTCATCCTTAATCACATCATTTGCCGATATGGAGTTCCCACCTTCATTATATTAGATAATAACACATCCTTCAAAAACCAAGATGTCAAGGCCTTATGTAAAAAATATCACATCCAAAACTAAAGGTCAACACTATACTACCTACAATGCAATAGTCAAATTGAAGAGATGAATAAAACACTCCTAAATATTATCAATAAAATCATCAATGACGCTAGCTATAATTGGCATCTCCAACTTCATCATGCACTATGGTCATATTGTACTAGTGTTAAAACTTCTACCGTTACTACTCTATATTCTCTTGTATTTGACGTTGAGTCCATAGTTATAATTGAGTTTGATCTCCCATCATTATGAATTTCACTTCAAGGAATTATTACTGAGAACTCTTATAGGATTGCTCGATCATAAGAACTAGAAATTTTGAATGGAAAGTGTTAACAAGTTTAAGATAATCTAAGATCACATCAAAATAGGATACAAAATTAATATAAAAAGGTTTGAACCCATGAATTTTATATTGGTGATTTAGTTTTAAAAGAGATTCAAAGGAATACTAATGCAAAATGGGAAAATAAAGGCAAATTCGAGCCTAACTAGTTAGGACCTTATGTCATAATGGCCAAATTTGGATATGGGGCCTATAAGTTAGCCACTCAAGATGGCCAAGAATTGGATGAACCAATTAAAATCATGAATTTAAAAAGGTTTTATACCTAGGTTGACATCCTTTTGGTTGATCTATGTACATTATTGTATATAATCTCACTAAAAAAATTCATCTAATGGTGAAAACCAGAGCTTTTGGCACCTTGGATAAGCACAATGATGAAAACTAGGTTCCAGATGTCACTTATGAAAACGTTATATCTATAGATCACCTCAAATACTTGAGGCCACCCTTATCACTAATGCTAAAATGTCTTCCATCCATACCATCCCACTCATAAACCATCCTCCCCCACTTCCCCACCTTTTGGCCTTGGTTTCTACATAGTATACAAACTGAAAAGAGGCACCAAATACAAGGGGCATCATCAAGCATCAACAAGGAAATTTGCTAAACATATAATCAGGGGAAGCTACAAAATAAATATGAAGAGTTATCCATAGCTTCCATTCTAACCCCTCTCCTATCCAAGTCTCTTGATAATATTTTTTTTTCCTAGTCATTTCCCTTCTTACTCTGGAAGTGGATTGTACTTTTGAGAGTTTCAACAAATCACATTCTAAGTCCACAAATATCACGTACTCAATCACCCATTTATTCTTCTCTTCCTCCATCTATTTACTTATCATTATTCACAATGTCCCTCTCATGTCCTATTCAGGGCAAATTAATATCAAGAACTCAAAAATGATGGAATCATGGTAATGCTCACCTACTTTCCAAAATTTTTGTAACTCACCTATCTAACTTTTTAAAAGCTATTTGTATTTAATTTTTCATGTGTTTTTGATGTATATATAGTGTGATCGATGAATTAGTTTTTTATTCATATGTCTTAGATAATAATAAGTTTACTTTTTATCTACACAAATCATTTTGTGAATAAATCATTTTGTTATATAGTCAATTTTTGTATTTTTTTGGATCGTTTGTACATTTACCTTGGCTTAATCTACACCAATGGTGCATCATGTGAAATGTCATTTTGTCAAAATTTTTGTGCTTTTCGTTTTTTAGTAAAAAAGGGTCTATCTACGTACTTTGGACAAATGACACCATGGTTGAATATATCCTAGTGAAATATAAAAAAATATTACTAGGATAAAAATGACTCAAGATTTTATCATTTCCCACCCATTATTGATCCCCTATAATGACTAATCACCACATTACACTAACACACACCCACCCATCCTAAGTAAATTATATTCCTATCACTCATATAAATAGACTGATATTCTTTCATTGTAATAGGATTATTACCATCCTAGATCTGAGTCCATAATCATATGACACATGGAACATCATCATTAATATCATAACATCTAATTCATATAACCATATCAAAATAAATTCAATATTCCATGAAAATCAACAAAAATTAACATATGCACATCTTAGTCATCACAAGTAATAGTAATCACGCTACATAAAATCATTTGCATTATAATCCATTTCTTTATACCCCATAATCTAATTATACATAACACTATTCATAAACACTTTATATATTTTAAATAATTAACCATTTACATTATTATACTACATGATGTACATCTAAAGTCATGATCCATAATAACATCGCATATTTATAAGGCATAATCACAAACTTATATTTTATCCATCATACCTTCGCAATAACATCTTAAAATATGTAAAACTAAATGTCATCACATCTAATCTAAAAATCCACATGATCTAACAATAACATCATTATACATCATCTTTCCTCATACATATAATTTCTAAATCACAACATAAAAAACTTCACATCACAAATAAATTAAGCCATAATACATAATGTAAATCATGTAAATATACATCATAACACAATATCCATCCAAAATTCATCATACACAACATATAACTCATCAATCACTCATTATATATATAGTTATATGATTGTATTTTATTTTATTTTGGCACATGGATGTCCATGAAGCATATTGTATATCATTTTTTATGTATTCATGGAATCCATTGATTTGTGATATATATATCACAAATCAATGGATTCCATGAATACATTATATATATATATATATCACAAATCAATGGATTCCATGAATACATAAAAAATGATATACAATATGCTTCATGGACATACATGTGCCAAAATACAATAACTATAGAGTCTCATGCCACTCTATCTATCAGGTGGTGGAGAGGGAGGCGGTCACGCTAACCTCAGTGGTGGATAAAATTACTGGGTCAATATAAAACTACTAGTAGGACTAGTCTCTTAGGATGAAGGAGCTCTCTAACATGTAGGAACAACCTATTCATATAAGTACCTCCAATACTAAGTCTCCACTCTAGCCCTCATTAACTATCTACCTAGATTACTCAATCCCTATCCATCTAAGGTAGCATCTCACTTAACTTGTAAACTTTGGATCTAGTTGTCTCTCTTCTCTACCAAGGTCTAAAATCATGTCATCTAATCATATGCTTGGTGTAACTATGAGACCTAACTTTATAGAATGGCTATCTACCTATCTCTATACAACACCTATCCCAATAAGGTAGTAAAATAGGGGAAACATAGGTATCCCTCTATATCAATAAACCCTAAATATCATCTACCTATTTTTGTAACCTATACCTCTCTCAAAAAATCCCAACCATCTCCATCTCCATCTCCATTGCCTAGGCCTCACTCTCTATCGATCAATCTATGCTTGATCAGTCATTAACCTAGGAGGATGTGATGGGCCTACCTCATATGTCCCTCCATAGACTATGATAATGGGAACCTACATAGTCTAAGTCACTATCACCTATCCACCCCCATCACCCCCATCACCCCCATCTACCCCAATATCCATCAAATCTCCTCCTCCTCCACCCCCTTGATAATTACTATGTTGGAGCTGGTCTTTGATCTTGATGTCACTGAATCTGACCTTGTGCCTATACTAAGTGCCAAATCCTATCTCTCCACCACTAGCCACATCGTACTAGGTAGTAACTCTCATTTGCCTCTTTTGTGTCCACCATATTGTATATACACATGTAACTCAAAGATAGGCCATGGGAATTTGATAGTCCCATAATATTGAAACCAAACTATCATAATCCTCTTATGTCATAGGCCCATCTACTCCTGGTCCCCACTCCACCCTCTCTAAAACACTACATGAGAAAATGTGAGGACCATTTAAAACCCCTTACTATCAACCAATCTATCATAATACATGATAAGGGTGATACCTCTCTATGATGTGGTCATGATGACCTATCAAATAAAACTCTAAAATCATATATTACATGTACTCTAAATCCTCCATCTGCCTCCACTATATCTACTAATAAGGCATCCACATGATATCTACATTAGTCAACTCATCTAAGGCATGTCTGTAAAACATCACATATTATGCATATTTCCTTTGTGCACCCATCAACACCTCCCAACCATAAAATACAAGCTCATTAAGACACCATACCTATTATGGTCCCACCAAATGTTCCATTGCTATATGTTCCCATGCCCATATCTATAATAGTAAGGATGGTCTAATATTGGTTGTTCCTCTATAATCCCCTTGGTGAAGATCATAATATAAATGAGCTAAGATAAGAGGCACCCATGAAAAAAATCAATACATCTCTATCATGTTTGAAACCACATCCCCCAACCCCACTTATAAATTTGGTCACTCTTGTCAGGAAACAATATGCCACTGATAATGGCCATAAATGTGAGGGTTAGTTTGTTGATGGTCCCCTCCTTTAAAAACTTGTTTAGATCAATTTGCCCATGTAAAGCATCACATGGCCCACAAGATGTTGTACTATCATTAATGGGGTAACAGAGCACCAGTATATATAATCTCCCTTCTTTGGTAAGTGTAATATGCACTAAACATCCTCTAATGTCATGATTATATCTCCCATCACAAAATGAAATATGCTAGTCTCTAAATGTCAATGTTCCACGAAAGCTATAATTAGGGCCCTATCAATTCAGATCATGGTCATGAAAACAACATAATATAAACCAACCAGATCCAAGAAATTAAACTCCTACTTTATCAAGAAATGAATCTCATGCAATTTTTTTTATCATCTCCCTTTAGATGCTATAAGTCCTATTTTCTCATGCACACATAACAAATAATCAATATGTTAACCTACAACTAAACCTACTAATTCATTATCTCACTAACCTTGACTAAACTCACTTTATTCCATATACCTTACTTATATTCTTTAATATTCCTTCTTCTCTTATAAACAAAACCACCACTAAGTGGCACAAAACCATTTCTACCATTAACAAAATCACTTATCATGAAAAACCCCTAATAATGGATTTGTTCACAAAGCTGTTACTCATCATGTAAAGCCACTCTTAATTTTTTCAAAATCACTTATATCATAAAAAATATACCTCTATAATTTTACTAATCCACTTCTCTTCTGACAAAAGTGATTCAAACCTCCAAATCCATTTATTATAAAAAAACCACCCTTCCTATATGCAAAACCATGGCTTTACATAACAAAATTGTGCTTTACATTGACAAAATTACTACTAGTGTAAAAACCCTAGTAGTGGATTAATTTTATCTAATTACCCCCCATTAAATACTAATAAATAACACTAAAGGAAGGTTCAAATTTGCTCACTAGGGGTCGTACCTCATTTGGTCTTTAGTGCCCCTGAAACCTCTCTCCTTATTGTAAGTGGTGTGGAATGTAGTTCATTTTCTCCATCTAACACTCTCACAAACTAGAGCTCAAACTCAATAATAGGTAGGGTAAAAATTAATTATTTTCCCCCTATTTTCTTATTTACCCCTCTAATTCTCTCCTTAAACCCCCATCTCTTACCCTTGTTCATCCTTCATTACCCTAACTCTAACTTATTTTCCTCATCTTCACTTCATTAGTCTTGATAACATTATTATTCCTCCTACATACCACTATTTCCACCTTACTGCATGGTCTACCCCGTCACAACTTTCCCATATAATTACCCTTGTATGAGAAAACTAGATTGGCCTAAGGTCTCTTAAGACTATGTAGGTATCACTTAGACATGTCCAAGTGCCTGAGGATAACTCGACACCTATTTCCATTAATATTCCATCCCGTGTTTTGTTGGGAGATAAACCGGAAGCACACAATTGATTACCAAACCAAGCAACTTAATATGCGGAAATTAACCAGATTCACCAAGTAACTAGAATTCAGAATAACACAAGATATGAGAGATAATACACAAATTGTATTAACACTTTATATAGAAAAGAATACAATAAATAAGATGCCACTTCTTCTCCACCACCTTACAGAGGTTTCCCACACCTCAAGTGAACAGTAAATCTTCTCCCCAAAGCTCTCCCTCTCAGGTCCCAACACCCAACTCAAAATACAGAGTTGGTGTTCACCTCCTGTGCTCCACGCACACCAAAAGTGCTACACGCACTCCATAAGCACTCCACGTGCTCCACAAGTACTCAATGTACTTCAAGTAGATCTCCCATGAACCTACAATGACCTGCACTTCAACAGACCATACTTATGGAAGGAACTCCCTTGCCTTCAACTTTGCTCTATCTGAGTACACACCTGTACTCCAAGTAGACCCTGCCTGATACTGCTCCCTGTTGTGTTGCTGTCTATATGATCCTGCACACCTGCAAGTCAAACACGGTTCTGCTCACCTGTGAACCTTGACCTTGCACACACATACACCTGCAGATCAACGATCTTACTTACCATGTAGATCACTCTACACCCTGAAGAACCCTTGTCCTTGCCTCACCAAGTCCTTATGATTCTCCAACCAGTACCAAGCTTGGCACTGATAGGGAACTAGGAGGAGCACCCTTACTCACTTCACACACAGAAGGAGCAAACTTTGCTCAACTCAAACTAGAACAACTTTTCCAATACAACCATGAGTCTATTATATATATCTCATCTAAACAATGATTAGACATCTAATTACAATAATTAGATCCGCAGCTCTCAGTCTAAAAATAGCTCTCTTCATGCAAACACTTGGTTCGTTAGCTAACTGCCCGTAATTATCTCGCAGTCGAACCACACAGGCGACCGACGTCGGTCCCTGTCCGCTTGGGGGTCGCCGACGCCAGCCGATCTATGACCGACGTCGGTTGCTTCCTATCCAATACTACCGACGTCGGTTGGCCAGACCAAACGCCAGTCTCCGTGACACTTCTGCAACTCTCCTGCAACCTCCTCCATGTATGCATCAGTGAAGCTTTTAGCTCCACAACCTAACAATCTCCCACTTGGAGATAAACAACTGCACTATACCTGTACTTGTACTCTATCTAATCTATTTCCTGGTTTGTATCCCTCTTCAAGCTCAATCCTGAAGACAACCCACCACACAACCTGTGATGTACCTCCTGTCATCCGAGTACCCTGCCACATCCGAACCTACAAACACATGTAGTGAAGTCCTGACCCTGCATAGCATGAATCCCTGCTGCTGGTCCCTCTTAAGTACCTGAGAACCCACTTCCCCGAATTGGCTCCTAACTCTCTGACAGCTCCCACTGCATGGGAATACTCAGGTCTATACCAGACCTCATGTGATTTTGGACATTGTACTTGTCCAGCCCTTAGTGTGCTCCGGCTCTGCATCCTGAACCTCACCAACACCTGATTCACATCAACTCCCACTCGAGACAAAATCAACCTGTGATCTCCATGTCTCCCATGTCAAAGAATTTCACTGCTCCAAACTCCCCCTGACATGCCACTGAACTAATCTTACCCTTAGCTCAGCAAAACCCTGTATGTACACCCCTGCTAGCTAGCATACTATCCACATACAGCAACATAATGATGTCATGACTCATCATCCACCTGGTAAGACAAAACCACAGTAGTTACCCTGACATTGACTGAAGCCATGCTTCGTCCTCCACCTGTCAAACCCTGTACCACTGTCCTGCAGCTCCTCAAGACCATATAACCTGGTCTTCCGTCTCACGTATCCGTTCTCTCTATTCTTCTACTAAGGAATCCATTCGTCTCTGTGCTTTTCTCACCTGCTGGCAACCCTACCAAAACACCCCTGTTTGGTTCTCCTCCAAGGAATCACATCCTCATCCATGCCAAGCTCACACCTGTTTCCTGGATCCTTCCTGCTCTACAATCAGCAACATGTATAAAGAAGAGGAACGACAAATTTGAGGGCCTACTTACGTCTTCAGTCCTCCGTATGGGTGTTTGAGACTCCTTGACAGCTTGCTGTCCACCCAAAATCTGTTACAGTGACCGACCTCGGTCACCCCACAATCTGCATCCGACCGACGTCGGTTCCCATGCGTCTGTCCCTGACTACCGACCCTGCGGTGTCCCTGCTGCCGACGTCGGTCCTCTGACCGACATCGGTCTTACATACTGCCGACGTCGGTTTTCTGACCGACATCGGTCTTACCCTGCCCGACATCGCCAGCTTCGGTCTGCACATGACCGACATCGGCACCTGTCTGTTCGATGCTGGTTCCTCCTGACCGACATCGGTACCTGTGTTCGCCTGTGAGTGATGACTTTTTACCCGCGAGCTTCTTTGAATCAATACCCATGTCCAAACTGCCCTGCTCAGAAGTATCCAGCCACATCCACTGGGTTCTATCTGCCATCTCCTCCATAAACACCAAGGCTTTCCAGTTCTTAAGCCTGTCAAATATATCTGTCTTCCGCTTAAGAACATGCATCTCCTTCCTACTCATGTGACCAAGCCTACGAAGCCACGTCTCCGTAACAAAAGAAGAATCAGTAATATAAACAAGTAGATAAAGGGTACCTATTTTCTTACCACCAGCTAATTCAAGTGCATCTGCTGTGAGAGTTCTTGTGCATCTCTCATCACCCAATCTTTCTGAAGAAATTAGCCATATCTCCAAACCTGGGACCTGCATGACCTTCATCAACCCCTGTGTGTTGGCCGCCTGCAATTTCAGCTTCACTTCCCCTTTGCCAATTCTTTGGCAAGGCTTACCAGCTCCTCTACCTAGGGCTGCATGGAAAGAGGCAACCGAATCTTTTATCCAAGATTCAACTTTATCCAAGAAACCTCCAAGAACATCCTGTGCAATAACACCTGCAACATCTGCTTCTTCAGTTCCTTCATGCTGATCTGCTACCAACCAACAATAATCTTTTACCTGCTCTTTCTTTCCATAGGACCGTGAGTGACCATCTGTGCTTTTCAACTCCTCCATTCTTAGCTTACTTTCATCTGCCATTGCTCTACTCCCACTCAATCAGAAACCCCTGAGAGTGCCCTGTAACCAAACACAAAACCTGCTTCCTGCAACCTTAGCTCTGATACCACTTGTTGGTGGTATCAAGCTATGAGCCAACAACCTTGCTCTGATACCACTTGTTGGGAGATAAATCGGAAGCACACAATTGATTACCAAACCAAGCAACTTAATATGCGGAAATTAACTAGATTCACCAAGTAACTAGAATTCAGAATAACACAAGATATGAGAGACAATACACAAATTGTATTAACACTTTATACAGAAAAGAATACAATAAAGAAGATGCCACTTCTTCTCCACCACCTTACAGAGGTTTCCCACACCTCAAGTGAACAGTAAATCTTCTCCCCAAAGCTCTCCCTCTCAGGTCCCAACACCCAACTCAAAATACAGAGTTGGTGTTCACCTCCTGTGCTCCACGCACACCACAAGTACTACACGCACTCCACAAGCACTCCACGTGCTCCACAAGTACTCAATGTACTTCAAGTAGATCTCCCATGAACCTGCAATGACCTGCACTTCAATAGACCATACTTATGGAAGGAACTCCCTTGCCTTCCTCTTTGCTCTATCCGAGTACACACCTGTACTCCAAGTAGACCCTGCCTGATACTGCTCCCTGTTGTGTTGCTGTCTATATGATCCTGCACACCTGCAAGTCAAACACGGTTCTGCTCACCTGTGAACCTTGACCTTGCACACACATACACCTGCAGATCAATGATCTTACTTACCATGTAGATCACTCTACACCCTGAAGAACCCTTGTCCTTGCCTCACCAAGTCCTTATGATTCTCCAACCAGTACCAAGCTTGGCACTGATAGGGAACTAGGAGGAGCACCCTTACTCACTTCACACACAGAAGGAGCAAACTTTGCTCAACTCAAACTAGAACAACTTTTCCAATACAACCATGAGTCTATTATATAGATCTCATCCAAACAATGATTAGACATCTAATTACAATAATTAGATCCACAGCTCTCAGTCTAAAAATAGCTCTCTTCATGCAAACACTTGGTTTGTTAGCTAACTGCCCGTAATTAGCTCACAGTCGAACCACACAGGCGACCGACGTCGGTCCCTGTCCGCCTGGGGGTCGCCGACGCCGGCCGATCTATGACTGATGTCGGTTGCTTCCTGTCCAATACTGCCGACGTCGGTTGGCCAGACCAAACGCCAGTCTCCGTGACACTTCTGCAACTCTCCTGCAACCTCCTCCATGTCTGCATCAGTGAAGCTTTTAGCTCCACAACCTAACATGTTTCACTTGAATCCCTATTTTGACCTATTGTCTACTTTAGCATCACTTGACACATGATTTGAGATACATTATCAACTATTTAATATGGTTATCATCTTATTTTGGCCTATAACTCTCATTGTCATGTGTCCTTTCCTGGGATATGTCAAAATTTCATCACCTTATTTATGCCCTTAGTTTTCAAGTTCTCCTCAACATGTGTCCTTGATTAGGATACATCAAAATATTCTAACCTTTAATCTTCCCATTATGGTTAGTTCTCATTTGGAACATGTCAACAACTATGCCACCATTATTTTTGCCCCTATACATATGTATTTTCTTAGGGAACCATACATTTATAGCTCAATGCTCATGTAAATTTCATTTTTTTCATCAGTGTTCACATGCCTAAAATACCAATCCTTGGTTTATCTATCCATCCTACCCCTCGCTTCTTCTTTTCGAGTGGCCATATATTTCATTCTTCTTTGTATGTCCCCTTAAGGGGGCATCATCCATCCTAATTTAATAACATTCATGAATGTTTTTATTATATGAAAGATCATTACTCCTCTTTTATTCATAATTCCCTTTCAAATAGGGGAAAATATATACACTCATTTTTTCTTGCTTACATCCACACCTAATCACCATCCAATAATGTCTAATTATGTCTAAAATCACCTACTACATTGTCTAACTTATCCACTAGTTAAATTAATAATCCCTTTATTTGCACCACATAACCTAGCCTAGACAATAGCCTAACTCCCCTTCATAATTACTACACATCACAAACCTTTACATTCCTCACCCATTTATTAATTCCGTTACTAATTCACATTATAGCTTTATTAAGCCCTTTAATCCATCCATGACCCTTTTGGAATTTTAAATTCCAAAAATTCTACTACCCCTAACTAAATCTCCTACAAATCCTCCTTTAAAACATTCCATAATCCCCATTACCTCCCTTTAACCAAATTTATAATCACCTAACACTCCTAGATCCCCACATCCATTTTCTAGGCCTCTCCAAAGGAATTTTTAATTCCTTTGGAAATTTAATAACCTTCTCCCACTTTGGAATTTAAAATTCCAAAAAAATGTGAGCCATTTGTCTCACTTACCCCATCTTTTAAATCCAAACCTCCATTTCAATCCACCAGCTTCTATTTAAACCATGTAATCCCCTTGCATGGACAAAAAATTAAGAGTCCAAGTAATGTTATGTTATCCAAAAAATCCATCAAGCATCCATTAAAACCATAATCTTGAGCCAATCGCAAACAATCCAATATCAAGCAATCAACTTGTCAAAATAGTATTTGCACACATCATGTTTATTGGAGATAAATTGAGGCAAAAATGATGGTAAAAATCCTCTATGAAATTCTAAATTGCTTTTTATTTGTCTATCTTTCTCAGTCTTGAGGTTAGATAGGATTTGGAATTGATATTTTTGATCAATTACGTCTTGTTTTTGTGTTCTTGATATTTATGATTTTGGTTTCAAATCTTATCTAATACAATTACCTCCTCAATATTACTAATTCAGTTAGGTTCATATATCAAATCAAGACAAATAATCCACAATCCATTATTTCAATACACAAATACTAGACAATCTAGCATAGGTTCAAATTATAGTCTTAGAGGGAAAAATAACAATTCAAGCAAATGCTCAACGTTTATACCATTATATCAAGGTATAATTAGGTATACATCAAATTAATAAAACTAGACCCTACCTTAATGTCTAAAAACAAGTTTCAAACCATGTACTCTATTAACATAGAAAAACCACACATCTACCCTAGTTGAATAATCACATTCATCTTGTTTAGTTAAGAGAAGATACAATTAAGGATCTAAATCTCAAGCCTAATTAGCCTTTTAAAAGTAACGGTGACAAAAGTCCATATAAACCCAAAAATGTACATAATGAAAGTATAGCATATGCTAAAAGAGGCCATCTACCCAATATCCAAATATTTTACCTCTATTAATGTTTCCAAATAACTGAAATAAGAAAACAAGGTATAGCTATTAATTCACATATTAATTCATCTTTTCATTTGTTAGGATAAATAAAATAAATGAATTGAAATCAAACCATCAAGCCATTGGAACATTTTCATAACAAAGTGAGATCAATTAAATTCATAATCCATACACTCAAATATTACAAGGCTTATCAAGTAAACAAATCATACATGTAACATTCAATATACAATACCCAAATGGATTTATTATATTATTTTATTCCTAAAACAAGTATCTTCCATTATAAAACATAATAAATAATGAAGTCAATCTAGACATGAATTCTATTATGAAACCCTTAAAAAACTTATTAACATACACAACAATATCATTCTTTTTACAAAGTTATTATCCCAAATTTTCATGAAATATAAGGTCAACATAAATCTAGCATGCCTTTCCATTAAAAAATTAGATCATACAAGAGTAAGATTTATCATTTATCTTAAAATCATATGAAGATAGGGTTTATAAATTCAATAAACAAGTATTTATGATATATTTCCATAAGTAATGAACATCTCAAATATTAACTGATCACTTTTACTAAGATTAAACAAGAGATAAACATAATAGTAAACATATATATTTTCCATAGCAAAGCCAAACAATCATTATCCATTCATGAATCCATACATGTACTGTTCAAAGTCCAAAAAAAGGCCATACAACACACATAGGTGTGTATACACCTTTATGCATATACTCTCACATTGGCATGGGTCTATATACCCACTTAACAAAAAATACCATCAAGTGAAAAAAACTCACATATTTTTCATTTTACAGAGAGAGAGAGAGTTAATTCATGATGCATCAAAATGAAAAGGAATATATGCCCAGAGCAAATAAATCAACATTTCTTCCAAAAAGTTCCCTAGCTCACCAAACTTCTACTACATGCCCTAAATTCCTTTCTCTAGCGATTCACACTCATATACATATATAAATAACATAAAAATGAATGCTAGGGTTTCCATTATACTATTTGATACAATATTAACAAAAAATTTGAATTATTAAACCCTAAAATAAGTGAAATTCAAGTAAATCAAAAGTTAACAAACCTTAAAATAGGGTCCTAAATCATTATTATTATTTCCTTCATTTATTTGCATAGATGCCATGCTAAAAATAAACATTGCATGATTCTCCCAATTAAGCCTTAATAATGACCTTGGATCAAACCCATACATTTTCTCTTGACATGTAGTTAATGATAGTTATTCTTCATTATTATTCCTAACCTATCAACCATGGCCTACCTACCATGGTTTCCTCTTTATTGGTCATTTCAAATAAGAATGCTCAGTAAAAAACTAGGGTTACTATTCTTCTTCATAGTCGGGTTTGGCCCAAGGTGTTGAAACCTTTAGAAATGCTACCAATGGTAGATTTATAACATTCATTTTTATGTTATTACTTATTTCCTACTTGCTCACAATTATGGTTTTTTAATCTTATAAGAATTCATTCACATATTTGAAAGTATCTCCTATAATAAATTCATTCTTTTTTATAAATGATAACTTATAATGTTTTATAGTCTAAACTTTTCCATTGAATTTAGGACTCAAAGCATTATTTTTTAATGTTTATGAATCAATTAATCAAAAGCATGGATTCCATTTACATCCATGTTTATAATCTTATGACCCTTTTCAATAGTCTTTTAACATTTAATCTTAAACTTTATTGCCAACTCATAGGTTTAAGTGTCCTTGCTAACTATAAGCCCTTTTTATGTTAAAATTACCATTCATTAATAGGGCATAAGTCTCATAATGTATTAAGAGTCAACATTTCCTATTAATATCTTTATGCCAATTTCTTGTGACATGATATACTAATGATCACAACTTGTTGACATTGTGACTATCTGCAAGATCAATGTGAATAGCATTAATGAGATAACTTGCTTACTCCTTGGGATCTCAAGATTGAAATGACATATGTTACATCCTCCCAGTGCCTTAGGGTTTATTGAAAAACTTTTACCAGGAATATCTGACTCACACACCATGGTTAATACCTATATAGAACAAAATTTTCACCAACTTTTAATATTTTCTACTGGAATCAGAGCTAACAACTCAATAATTTGAGCAAAATCATGCCATTATCCCTAACTTTAGAGGATATTATTAGCATTTATGATTTATAAAACCTTGAAGCAATCATTTAAGACAAATTCAAATAATTTTGAGGCATATTCTATCTAAGAAGATAATTTTAATTTATAAAACTAATACTCCAATGAGATTTATACTAGGGTAATGCTAAGTCTCAATTAAGACATACAATTTCAGATCAATCTGAATTAAAACCCAAAATAATACCCCATTTTAAATCTCTTTCTTTCTAAAATTCACCAAAAAAATTATTTTTATCTTAAAAATCATGTACTTACCCTATTGATCTCTTATCCCTGCCTAATAGTCTTATAAGATTTGCCAGAATAGGTCTTACATTTCTAATTGTTAGTCTTATAGTTTCTACCAAATTGGGTCTTATATTTCATACCATGCCTATTGGTCTTACAATCTTTGCCAATCAAGTCTTAAAAGTTTGGGGGAATTATTTATGGCATTTTCATTCTCATTTCTTACTTTATCCTTTTACCTAAACTATGTATTCATATTATCTCTATAGCGTTTACACCAAAGATCCCTCATTCTTTATGTAATGGGCTCACTATATTTGGAAGTTAGAGTTATATATGCTTTCATTCTTGGCCTAGTGGTCTTAAATTATTTTTCAACTAGGATTTAAAACTTTTCCTTTCCTAAGGTTTACTTAATGTACTTTACCCCATTCATTAACACCTAAATAATAATATCATTATCCAACCAATGAGCTCTTATCTTTACCTAATTTTATTAATAAATTTTCCACTTAGGTATTACATATGAACCTTATGAGATGGTTTGTTCACACTTTGAATATTCCATTTAATTTAATCAAACTTGATTCCACCTTGCCTGCTTTGGTCTTATCCACCTTGCATGCATGGCTTATTAAATTTTTCCAAGTTGGGTCTTACACTAAATGTCATCTAGGGCTATTTAAAGTCTCAATTTATCTTGGTCCATTCTTAATAAATATCATGCATTCAACATTTATGCTTTGCATACTCACCATTTTTTATCAGTGAATGCATGCAATTGCTAGGCCCAATTCAGTTATTGTCCCAAAGACCCTTAGTGTTGTAAAACTAGGCTTTGATACCAAATGTAGGGACTGACTCTAAAAACCATCCTTAATTTTTATTATTATTTTTGGGTAAGTGAAAAAAGTTGGGGGACAAAAAAGGGCCTACCATGGACATGTTTTTCCTAAAAAATTGAGAAATCTGAACTTCTGTAGATAATTTGAGATGGCTACAGTAAAAAATCAAGGATGGTGTAAGAACATGAATTATAACATTTTGAGTCTAGTTTCTAAAAATCTATTTTTTTAAAAAATGGTTAAGTATAACTAGGTCAAACATCTAAAATTTGAATAAAAATTCCTATTTTTAGGAAAACAAAGTAAATAACTGGCCATGCAACCCCTCATTTTTTTAGCATTGTTTATATTGCTTAAAATTGTTTGGTGAAACTTTAGATAAGATCATCTAGTTTGTTACCTATATTATTTTAATAATTTTTTGATGAATAATTTTTTAAATTAATTTTACAAGTAAATAGATCTTGAAAATTGATAAAAAATTGATAGCCAACTATAAGGCCCCCCAACTACCTCAAAAAAATGAAAAGTAGTTTTTTTTGAATGCATGTAGAATTAAGTCTAGTTTGTAGCCATATATATATTTTTTACATTTAGATCAATGAAAAAAAGATATGCAAGCATATATAGGCATGTATATTTATGACATGTAGTGGCCTAAAAAATCTATAGTTAGAAATCAACATAGATTGAAACCTTAAAATAGTCAAAAAATTATAAAAATCATATATTTGGAAAGAGGAGAGCATGTTCATCATCGCAATAATAATTTTATGATTTTTATCATTGAAATTATTAGTGTATTTGGTGATGAAAATTAAATTTTGTTATTTTCTATCAAAACTCTCAGATTTGACTGTGTTGATAGGTCCAAGCCTTTGGCTCAGGAATCCAAGCCATTTCTAAGCCAAAAGGCTTGGTTTTTGAATTCAAACTGAACATAATGCATATGTGTTATAACACATACACATTATCCCATATCATCAAAAAAACAAATTGTGATTACGTTTACATGTTAATGCTTATCTATTTATCATGATATACACTTATTTATACTTATTTAGTTCATTTTTAAACTTATTCAACCTTGTGAACCTAATTTTGACTATAAAGATTTAATTTGGGCTTATCAACCCCAATGTCATAATTAAATAATCCAAATAGTCTAATGGTTGAATTTGAAGGCAATTAGAGCTAATTTGAGCCCATTCAACCTAAGTTAATGACTATAAAATGTGATTTGGGGTTTGATCAACTGTAATTTCATCAGAGAATGAAGAAAAGAATCATTTGGTTTAATGACATATGCAAGTTTAACATGTATAAGATGTGATTTTGGGCTCAATAAACTTGAATGTCAAAATATAATGAATGAATTAGTTGATTGGTTCAATTATGGAGGTAATTAGGGTGAATATGAGGCCCTTGAACCTAAATACAACTATACAACATGATTTGAGTCTAAATTGGCTTTTATTTAATCATAGATAGGGCCATCTCATGCCCTATATATATATATATATTATATATCCCTCATAGTCTATATTTTAATTGACACCCCCATATATCTTATCTATATGATATAGACCATCTATCTAGGGGTTTTATCTCACTCGTAATTGTTATATAGATTGAGAAGAGGTCACCAGATAGATAGTTAGGGCATAAATAGAGAGAGCAGTGATGCATTCTATAAAGTGACATATATATGGAAAGGGGGCACATAGTATATAGTTTAATTAACTTGATGGTAATCAAGTGGATTATATATATATATATATATATATATATATATATATATATATATATATATATATATATATATATATATATATATATATATATATATATATATATATAGGGCATGGGCTATTGAGAGTGAGATGGCCTTGCTATCTATGCCCCAGATAGATAGATAGGGCCATCTCACTCAACTATCTATATGATAACCCAGGGCCATATCTCCACTCTAGGGGGAGGGGTAGGGCATCTCCTTCCCTTCAGCCATCTCACTCTCATTCAATAGCCAAAGAGGATATGGGGATTGATTATACAATATTAGGCATACAACTCATTATTTGAGATCTTTTTTATCCATCCCTTTTACCACTATATTCTAATGGTTTAAGGGGGGAGAGGATGGATCCCCATCTATCTTTATGGGTAATTGAATGAATGTGCTTTATCTTTCTCTACATTCCATCTAGAATAAAATTGAGCAGGTAAATTTCTCTCCAAATCACATCATATACAATTGAGTATAATGAAACAAATAGTCTATTCTTTAAATCAAAGAGCAATTTAAGGCCAATTTGTGCCCTTTCAGCCAAACTATAAGAAAACTAAATGAACATGGGATATATTGTCTATTATCCTTTTGGCATATCAATTTTAGGGTATGTTAGCCGATAGGGATGCAAATTAAAATAATTTAAAATGTTTATTTTTGTGTGATCTATGTTGGACACCTAGGAAATCATATTATAAATATATAAGGGAAAAAGGAGAAAATATGATTTTTAATTCTTCATTTCATCAGATTTAGGATTGCACATAATTTCTAGGCAAGTTCATGTAAGTGCAATGAGTAATTATTTTACAAAATAATATTATTTGGTCTTTTGGGTTAGTGATTTATCTAGTCTGAGTGTTTACAATGAGATTGAAATTAAAAAAGAGTGGCATGATGAAACATTATTGTGTCCATGTTTAAAGGGCTAGATTGGAAGTGCATTTGATTTTTCAAAATGTTCATGGATTGAGAATGAGTGATGGATTTCACAAGTCATGTTTCATCATCTTAAATTTAGGCACAATGAAAAATTATCACTATATATGTTTTATATGTAGGCAAGGGATAATGAGCATGAATTAATGGAAACCTACACTAGTATTACCAAGGGATGAATTGGTATGACTATCTCACTTCTCAAGTGGTCATGAGGATGATATTAGAGGAACATGTTCTCTGTTAATTATTTGTTTTATAAGAAAGTGTTATATCTATTATGATATAAGAGATTGGTTGAGAGATAACATCTTGGTTTTCATTCAGAAGAGGTATGATAGATATAACCTAGAAGTAATACTAAGATCCTATTAGTTGACTATTACAACCTTAAATGATAAACCCAAATGTAATACTTATACCCCATTTTATCAAAAATTCAAATTAAAGGTAACTAGGGCCAATATGAACTCATTTAACCTAACTATGAACCTAATTTTGACTATATAGAGGTAATTTGGGGGTAATTTGACCCCAATATGATAGAAAAATAATGTATAAGGTCAACCAATTCAATATATGACCACACAAAAATTATATATATATATATATATATATATATATATATATATATATATATATATATATATATATATATATATATATATATATATATAAAATTCCTATATAATATAACATGTACGCATTAAAACATGTACATTTTATTGCCTCCATATATAATAAGTCATTATCCAATGCTTATTTTTCAAGAATTCTGACCCCACAATCTTTCTATACATCATTATGTGCTTTTCACGGTGAAGACAAGAGGATTCAAATTATAATTTGGGTACCCCACCATCAAAAGGAATCAAAATTTTCTTTGCTTAGTCATAGGTGATAGAGCTCATTCAAAGAAGAGAAGAAGTTAAAGCATAAAACACCATTGCAATTAGAAGAGTTGAGAGAAAAAAAAGATACGAATGTAAGCATTTCACTTGAGGCAAGGTAAAAAATCTATCCCTAATGATATAAATGTCATAGATAATGATGAAATTGACAATAACGAATTGAATAATGATGATTAATATTTATCTAGAAGTCCAAATTTTATGACAAGTCCACATTCAACATAGAAAGTTTTTGATTTTGTTGATGATGAATCTATGCATGATGATTTACCCCTATCAATGAATACAATTTCATGGAAACAAATAATGATAAAATTAAAAATGACTAAAATGTCATCCCACAACTAAATAATGAAACTAAAAATGAATAAACTAGTAGTGAACATAACAATTTTGAAACACCATTTCAATAAATTCTATCATTAACAACACCTCCAAGGATTTTGCATAGAAAATGCAAGTACTTAATTGAAGTTAATGAATTTTTTTTGAAACTTTTTTAAACCTAAAATTAAATATTATATATATTTTCATATTATATCTTAGGGTCAATAATATATAAATGAAATGGCACAAAGGTGATAATCAAATTTATAGCAAGCCAATTAAATACTAAACTCAAATATAAGCATACACTGAATATATTATGCTGAGATAGTCTAAATATAGAAAGTAAAATAGGATGGATATATAAATGACAAAGAAGATAAGTACTTAGAATGATAATGCAATTGCATATCTAGATATGTTAAAATCACGTGAGAATATAATTTTGAAATAATTGTCAAACTCCAGATATGGTGTCTCTAGCTATCTAGACAATTATGTCAGCCTTGGATGGTTACATCGATGCTACCATCTAAGTCTGATGATAATGACTTGTATGGAATATCTATTGAATATGATGTGACCACCTATATGCCTTTGGGTTTATATTTGCCTTTACTTTGGTGTATTCAGATCTGGGTCATGGATAATCACTTCTTATGAAATTGTAAAACCCTAACTTTCCATCTTCAATGTGACCTTGGGGGAAAATGGGTTAGTGGGAACATGTTGTCGAGAAGACCCTAATGAACCCACTATAAAAGGGCACTTCCTACATATCCAATATTATAGAAGAGGGCCTTAGACTCATGTAGTTATCCCCTATATGTTTGCTTGTATGTGAATCATGAAATGTAGTAAAATAGGTACAAAAGTGACTTAGCTTATAATTTAGAAAATTAGGCTCTTTGTCTACTCTTTTAGTACTTTAGACCTGTAGATGTGTTGTTCTTATGACTAGTATGGAAATAGGGAATCTTTGATCAATTAAATGTTTGATAGAGTGATTTTTAATGAGTGCATTTATCTTTTTGGTCTTTTTTTAGGTTTCTTAGGTGAGGAATGAATGAGGTTTGATATTGTATTTATACCAATCCTATCAAGAGATAACTTACATTAAAGTACTTAGGCCAACCATTAGAATAAATTTCACTTGCAAATTAGATGACTTTATGGCATTAGATACTTGCATCGGGGTAAGACATTAATATCGATGCTAATATCTATCCCAAATGATAGTGTCCACATAGTAACAAAATAGGTATAGGCTCATAACTTGTAGAGGTGTAAGATAAGTACATTTTAAAATTTTTGGGTAAGATATAATGTCTATGTCATTAATATAAGATTGGTCAAACTAAGATATAGGTCAAGGGACATAAGATAGAGAAGAGACGAGGATTTTGAAAGTAAGGAGAGTATAGAACTAAGAAGAAAAACCAAGGTCTAAGTTTACCGAGTGTAAAAGATTAAGGTGATACATAATCAAAAAATATCATCTACATTTTCCCCCACCCATTTAATATAGTAATGAAATTTCTAGTTTATAGGAAAGGGCTAAGTACCTAGGTGTGTATGCACACCTTGTCTTTACTTGATTTGAATGTGAGTGTTTTTGCTAGTGACTGACCTAAAACCAAGAACATGTTATAATTTAAACTCAGTGCACATAATCTAGGTTAAAAGTATGTGAAATAGATTTAAACAAAAGAACAAGGTTTAGGAGTACACTTGTGTATTGATGTAACTACCTTGCTTATTGGTAACTTATTTTGTAAAAGATGTATCATGGTAAGGATTTGAAACTAAGATTAGGATAAATATAGATAAATATTTAAAGTTCATATATCCAAGGAGATATATAGATATATAAATAGAGATAGATAAATAGATAAAGGCACATGCCCCCAACTTTGGAGCAAAAGTGAGTTACCACCTGGCAGTTGAGATTATCTCAACCATTAAACCCATTAATATTATAACCTAGTGAGGTTGGATGATCAAGTCAAACCTAAAAACTTGGAAATATTGAGTGATTTGATCACCTCAACCATACCGAAAGGTGAACCAACTACTTATTAGATTGGCTCAATATGGTCCCTACAAGTCTATGGGGTATCAATACATGCAATGGTTTTAGAATTTAAAATTGATTTGGTTTTTATAATATTAAGAAAATATTACATAAAATATGCACATTAAATATGTCTCATGCTAAAATTGTGTATAAAAATGGTACCAATGTATAAAATTTTACCACAACTGTGAATCTGAATCATATAACTATGTACTCTAGCCAATTTAGATAATTGTGTAAGTGTGGAGAACATGCATCCAAAGCATTACCCCACTATATATGGATAAATATTAAACTCATGAAAGTAATAATTTGGAGGACATATTTACAAAACATGACCCCACTATAAACTAGAGATGTTGAATACTGAATAGGTGTGGAGAACATACTTCCAAAGCATGCTTCACTGAATCTATGAACTGATATAAATACCATATATTGAATAAATGTGGAGAAATTGTTTCTCAAGTTTAATCATCTAAAATGTCACTTGAGTTCCAAGAGTTTTATTTGAGACAACCCATCCCTATATTATCCCTAGACCTATCTTAGGGCCTATTTAGACACTTATCTAATGTATACGACACTAATCCAATATATACGACACTAGTGCCATAAGTTACCACTAGCACAACAATGATACTATCTAGGGTAAGGTGCTATTATCCAAGAGGGGTTTTGACACTTGGATCCTATTTATGACACTAAAACTAGCTTCTATATCAGTTTTTAGCTTCTAAATCCTTCATCTCAGGCAATTTCCAACTAAGTATTCATTTGTATCCTTCATTGTTATTATTAGAAATATCAGTTTATATCAGCTCTTTCACAAATCAATGGTTGTATTTATTTCATATTTTATACCTTAATTTACTATACTCAAAACCTTTAATAACCTAGGGCTTATGCTCCATAACTCATTAAAAGTTAAATTATTTGGTGAAATCAACTCACTTCGAACAATGCAAAAACCCTAACACTAGACTACCTTTAGGCTTTATGTATCTGGCCTTCTAGATTTTAGAATTATATTTTATATCCTTATATTTTTTGATTTTTATTTTTATCTAATCATGATAATAATACAAAATATGTTTATCACTTTCTAATGCAAAGTTTTCTAGTTTCATTTGCATGTTTTTTTCCTTTCATTTGGAATCGATTCAAAGAAGATATGCACATATATGTACATGATGTCATATATCAATCAAAATATAGTTTATTGGAATTATTTCATAAATTTAATTCCCTAAAAACCATGTTTTGAGTTTCAATGTCATATCTTATGCATAAGAAATAATCTCTTTCTACTCCTCACTTCCATGAGGGTGATAGATACTTTCCCTCTAACCAGGTCCATGATATCACTCCTCTATGAGATTAAAAAACCTATAATATTATTACTAATTCACATACTCAACCTATCCATGCCTCCACATCTTCTGTACAGGGTGTGTGCCTACATATTCAATTAAAATCAACTAGGTTTTTCACTTATGAGACTCTAAGGGATCAAATTATCAATATGCACAGGTTTATTTCAGAATTACAAACTCAAAATCAATTGTTACATAAAAATATTATAACATTGAAAAATAATATTAAAAGTCAAAATCCTTTAGGGCACACTAGTATCAATCATGTATATGCATATTCAACTAATCAATTTGTGGCAAGCAATGTTATATATTAAAATAATAAATCACAATAAAGTGCATCTACAACTAGTGATTTGAAAAGTACTCAAAGATCAAATAGAATTCTAAGTGATATTTTAAGGAAAATGATTAAAGCTATGTTGATCAACCTATCTCCTCTACATCCAATGAGGATAAATAGATATTATTGTGCATATCATAGAATGCATGGGCACCACGTTGATTCATGTTTAACATTTAAAATAAAAATACAATAGGTGCTTGATATAAATGAATCAAACAATGGCACATCATCTAAATAATATACAATGGGACATGTAAAAATTTAAAAAGGGTCAAATTTAGAAACAATATAAAAGTGGTTATTAAAGCATAACTCAGAGCAACAAAAGGTTCATAAAGCACAATCAGAGCAAGAAATAATAAAATAAGCATAGGTAAAGCAAGTAAATATACAAATATATCTCTCCATAATGTGGTTCCACTTTCAAAGTAGTATGATTTTAGTAAAAAATAGTTATAATAGTTTGATTATCATGGTCAAAGTTTGGGGAAGCATGCTCAAGACATCACTACTCTTATTTTAGTAGTTGATAATGTTGGTCAACAAGGTTTTGGATTTATGAAACATACTAAGAAAAAACATTCACATATATAGTTTATCAAGGAAAAAGATCAAGATAGAAATGTCATATTACAAAAAGAACAACCACATCAGTTTCAAATTCAAAATCATACTAAGGCAATGAGCCTTATAAAAAGATGCTTTCTAACAAAATATCCTCCAAAGCACCATATGCCTAAAATAATCACAATTTTAAAGGTCATAGTCACATAAAATATTACAAAACACAATTTAGAAAGGTTAATTCCACAATATGAGGCAATTTCCTATGTTTATCCATATACAATAAAAGTCAATAATAAAATTACATTGGTTGAAAATCAAGATGATAACGATGAGTGGAACAATCTAAGTTATTATGATTATCAAGATACCAATAATGAATAATACTCAAATTCACATTGTAGTTTAATTCAACTATAACATATCAAGCACACTGCATGAGAGGTCACCATTCCTATTTTTATTATAGGATCAATAGAGGGTGGCTCTTTTATGAGAATCATTGGTTAGTAATATCTCTCCTTACTTGTGCATATATTATATCTAGAAAATACAAAATAATATAATATGTCAAAAACATTCAAATACTCAAAAAATACAAATAATAGATTGTATGCATTTCCATGTTTACACTTCTTATACTTTCTAGGTACTAAATATGCTATCTATGTTAGTGTAGTCAGTTTTATCATACATACATGATTCACTTGTTCTTCTCGAGTGTTCACAAATACTTACAGGACTGAGGTTCATCATACAGATCTAGATATACTACTATCCACCCATTGGGGCCACATACATAGTTACATAGATTCTTCATTTGATACATTTGCCCATTTAGGGGCATCTTAAACATAGTTTCAATTTCTAGGTTGCATCTTGCTATACTTTATATCATAGCTTTAGCATTGTTATATTTTGATATTGATCATCCTACACTACTCATATTTTTGATGACTATTACTTCTCTAGACTCAGCTTATGTACATATTTGTTTTTATACAAATTTGTACCACATGTTCATGCATACTTTCATTTATAACTTTACTAGTTTATAATTGATTGTGTCTCTATGCTTCTACATTTATTCAAAGGAAATTGAATATGCCATTGTTCTATGGATCGACACCACTTCCTTTCATTGTATGTACGCTTTGGACATGTTTTCATGTCCTTGTGTGTGTCTTCTTAATTATGTATGAAAACATTTGAACATGTCCTTCCATGTGGCTTCAAGCCAACTTGTTTATTGTTTGTATATATGGACATTTGAATATGTCCTTATATGTCTTGCTTTCTTGGATTTAGTAAGATGTTCCCATGTCCCTTTTATTGTGGCCCTTTGGCCTACTTTACGTGCCTCATTTGTGTTGTATGTATGCTTTCATTTATGCATCATGGTCATGACACCCATCTCTTATTACACACTCTAGTTTTAGATGTCATGAGGGACCTAATGCATCTCACCTTCCTACTTGGGTGCCTTGATGGACGTAATGCCCCATCCCTTAGGTAGTTAGTTTATTACTCAAATTTATTATTCATACACATGTTTACATTGTTATATCCATCTTGACATCCTTGTGAATGTTGTATCTAACATACATCATACATTAGAAAGATATGTTCCGTTTATCTTACATTCCAATGTCATGTATACACATTATATTGATTTAGTACATAGATATAATATATGCTCAGGCTAATAGGTTTTTGAGGATAATTCTTTCACAAGCTCAACAACTTCCCTTATAAGAGGTGGCATTCATAGATGTTTATCATAGAGATTAGGCCATTTGAATGCAACTAGAGTATAGTTTTTAATGTGCATGCATAAAATACAAATATAAATTTTAGGAAAACAATGTGGAAAATATTCAAACAAAGATCAGAGTTCATTTGGTAGAAAATAACGCAATTGGACACTAGCACCACAATACTAATATCTAAGGTATGACACTATTGTCTAGTAGCCCTAGATTTAGTAAATTCCAAAATTTCTAAAAAGGCACAATAGTTACACTCTAGGTTTACACATATTCAGTTATAGATCATCAATTTTTGCTTGGTTTTACACAAAATCATACCAATTTATTTATATTGGGGGCATCATGTGCGACATGATCAATCTTATTTCAATTTCAAATACTTAAATACAGATTGTTACAACTTAATCTAGAATCCATATGCTCAGATATTAGATTTAGGGGCATGTTCATGACATAATATTTCAGTATGCTCACTTATGCAATAATTGATTAGATGGAATGGAAAACTCCATGTCATTCTATATTTTATACACACCAAACACCATGTTCCAATTTATTCACTAGATTGATGCCTTACTTTGTTTGTAATGGTCGGTATTACCACATAGTCCCTGAGCTACATACCCAAGTGCTCAAGAGGCCCCTAAACCAATTTTCATTCTAGAGTTCTTAAGTGGCCATAGTACCATTATATAAAGTTTTAATTATAATAATATAATTGTAGTTACATTGTGAAACTTAAGTTATAGATGCATCTACTACACATGGGTAGGCAATTATGGATTCATAGTCTACTTGAGTTCTTGAACCACCTACATAAGAGGTTTTGACAAGCCATCAATCTAATCCTATTCATAGGTCATGATCCATAGATTAGGTGTGGGTAATGATGAAATCAAAAATTGGATTGAGTTTTTGAGCCACACACACATGTGGATTGAGTAAGCCATTTAGCTCAATCTAGGTTACTCACTGATTGATCACTATGTACATGCACACACATGATGTCACCAAGTTTATGCATGGGTTTGCTTACCCAATGAGGTGTACTTATTACTTTCCTATATATTATCTATTTAATCACTTTTGTATTTTATTTTGATATCTATAAGGTAAGGACTGATCTATGCATATTTAATTTATAGGACACATAGTGGAGCATGCTTCACATACTCAGATCCAAACTCATGGGTTTCACCTCTTAGGTAAGTCTAGGTATGTATTTTTTACTTTATCCTATTCATTTCAATTTGATGCATTTATAGAATAAAGGGGTGGGGGAATATAGTCATCTAAAATGTCACTTGAGTGATAAGAGTGTTACTTGAGACCACCCATCCCTAGCTTAGCCCTAGACCTATCTTAGGGCCTATTTAGACAATTATCCAGCTTTTGTACAAGCCACACACATCCATAGACATCTCAAAATTAATCCCATACCTTTCTTTAGGCATCTAGGCCCATGGTACCTCAAGTTATACCACATGTACACTAGAATTATAATTGGACACTAGTGCCACAGTGTTAATTTCCTATTTGGCATTATCGTCCTTTTCCCTCTTGTTAGCTCCAATGGATATATTTTCACTTCCTAAGAAACCTAGGGTTAGTATAATTCTATTTAAAATTACACAAAAGCACCAGATCAATATATATACATGAATTTTATCCCTTTATCTACTAGATGGAAATGAGATGTAAACACACACAAACAAGCTTAGACCAAGTTGTGCACAATCAAGGTTATTAATCCCTATTCTTGCTTACTTTTGAATATAGACATCTACAACCCTAAAAAACTTATAATACATAGATTATAGTCTCAAACATCACTTAAAGAAATCAAACTAGAATTCATACTAACTTCACTTGCACTTGCACCAATGCTTAGGTGGGGAAAGGTACATCAGGATTGATCTCTCCTTAGTGTATTGGTATGTAGGTAAAACTCATCATAGTGGGGTGTTGAGGATGTCTAGCCTACCCAACTAACACTACAAATTTACTACTTATGCTAATAAAATACCCTAATCACATGGAGGTCTAAGTTTTTTCATACAAAATAAATCATGATAGGTCATAAATAATGAATTAGGGTTTTTCCACATATGAACATGCTTGATAGACTAAAATATAAGTTCTATAAGAAGTACATACTAGTTCCTACATAGAGGACACTAGAGCCATAAGTGGACACTGACAACACAATGCTATTATTTAGGGTAAGGTGCTACTATCTAGGAATGTTTATAACACATGGATCTTGTTTGTGACACTCAAACTGATGAAACTTGATCTTAAACTGCTTTGTAACCATCATATTTTGAGCTAACTTCTTATACAGGCCTATCTAGATCATTCATTCCTTGTAGCCATATTTTCCCTATTTATTGGACATAACTTTTTGTAGGTTAACTCAATCAGGAAAGTAAAAACATTTTTGGATACCCATTAAGCCCTTATATAACATAATCAAAAATATCTTGAGGTTTCTTTGTACGGAATTGTACTTTCTTCTTTATACCCTGTTCTAATTAGCCCTCCTTGAATGCAAAACACCTTATCCAGAGTGAAGTATGGACTTTATAATCAAACCAAGCACCATTATAGATACCCATTACCTTCTTACAGGTGAATTGAACATTTTTTAGTGCACTTCTTTGGATAAATCCACTTTTCCTCTATTGGCCTACACTCTTCCCTTCACATGCACCTAGGTCTCACTTGATAGTTGAATTTTTCCATACTTATCCATACTGTGTCACCTTGAAACCACTTCAAAAAGTTTTATAACATCATCAAGGGTAAAATTACAAAGTTTCAAGAGTTTTCAAGATTGAAAACTCATTTTGAGGGTTAGAAGCTAATTCAGGATTTTCCCTTGGACAATCACAGGCCGAGAGCTAATTAATTTTGCTGGGAGTGTTATAGACAGTTTCAAGGGTTATAATCAATTTTATAGGGTCTTTTTTAACACCCTAAACCTTCTCCAATAATCATCCAAGTCATATCAACCTTCTGTACCTTCCAATGCTTAACATTTCAGTGTCTTTTGACTGTATTTGTATGACAGTCAGCAGGGTTCTCGGTTTTCTCATCTAACACAATGATCAACAGGGTTCCAGGGTATGTATGAAAATTTAAATACCTTAAATGATTTCCCCATTCCATACCATTATCAAGGGTTGAGTTTATCAATCCATTTACCTTGCAAAACATGCAAATGTCTTATCATTGTCTGTAAACTGTCACCTATAGGCCTGAATTCCAACTGTGGAGTTTTTGGACATTAAAGGGGTTTCTAAACCTGTTTATTCCTTTCTTAAGTTCATACCTGCCTCAGGGACATACTTTCATACCATTTTCAACTCCATACAAACATTTTTTTTGTGGATTTTACCTAAGACAGTGGGCTGTATTTTAAATTCCTGAATATCTTGTTTAGGCCTGTTTAGGCTTTTTCTAGCATTCCAAACTCCTTAAAACCTCTTGATCACATAATAACACTTTTATATTGTTCCCAACATACAAAATAATTAGTCTTTCACAATTTTCTTTAGAGAATCATCATACACACATACTTTCACATACACACACAGGGCTGTCACCAGAATTTTCACAACATAATCACATGAAGCAATAACATTCATTCTTTCATAGATCAAATAAGAAACTTACAATTAAATGTAAATGTTCCATGGATTCCAAATCCTTTTCTACTCCTTCATACATTCTTCACATCAAATTTTCTCATTCTCCTTAACCTTATCATCTCTTGAGTGAGGTCCTCCCTCACTAATTCTCCTCTCTATCCTTCATTCCATTCTTCTTTCCTTTGAATGAGAGGACTTTTCCTCTCTGTCCTTCTTCTCTTCTACACCCCTCTCATCCTCTCTTCTCTTCTCCTCTTCTCTCCTTAATGAATTCTTCTTTTTCTTTCTTTTCAAGAACTTTCCTTCTAACTTCTACGCCCAATTTGGGCTTAAGGCAAAACAATATGCTGTTTGAAAGTTTTAACAATTTACTAAGGTTGAAAATAGTTTCAACCATTTCCCCCTAATTTTATCAACAACCTAACCATCACTTTTCACCTTTTCACTTTCACTTTTTGATAATTACATTTACTTTCAAGTGAAATTTTGAAATCTACAAAATTTGGAGGGAAAACTAGAATTTGAATTTTCACACTCGAATTTCATTTGCAACTAGTCCTCCATGGTGCTATTGAAGATGCTCCTGCATCACAAACTAGTTCTTGTATCAGTCTTCATCTTCCATATCCTTTGTCTTAGGTAGTTTATATCTAATTATTCATTTATCTCCTTCATTTCTATTATTAGATATATCTGTTTAGCTCAGTTCTTTCATAAATCAATGAATATATTTATTATATATTTTATACCCTAATTTACTATACTCAGTCACTTTAACAACCTAGACATTACACTTCATGACTCCTTAAAATTTAAATCACCAAGCATGTCCCCATTGAATCTAAAAATTATGAATGTGTGGAAGCCATGGCCCCACTAAATCTAAAAACTGATATAAGAAATAAATATCAAATGAGTATGGAGAACATGCTTCTAAAGCATGCCCCCACTAAATTTGAAAATGATAGAAGTACCAAATACTGAATGACTATGGAGAACATCCTTCCAAATAATGCCCCCATTGAATATGATAATTATGCTAAGTGTGGAGAACATGTTCCCAAGTATGCCCCCACCATATGACCCCCTTTGAGGTGAGGTAAAAATAAGAACTAGGAGTTACCTCACCTCAAAAGGGTAAGACAACTATAAAACCTATGAATGTAATAATGTAGAATATAAAATGAACATGTCTAGGTAAATGTATCATTGAAGCACATAAAACCAATGTGATCACATGTAGGATTAAGATGCATGATAAAGATCATGGAAACATATAGATAGTAATAATACAAGCTCAATAAGAAAATAAACACACACATATGAGCATTCAAAATCAAGCCAACAAGTAATAGTCTAAAGAGACCACAAACAAGATGCATGTTCAAATACTGCACAATCAAAAGGACATGACCTAATCAAATTTCCATGAAAGAAATAATGACATATTCAAATTTACATACAAAAAAGAATGAAATTATACAAATGTCAAAGAAAACATATATAAACATTGGGGATGAAAATAAAGTAACATATTCAAATTCTCAAAAAATAAAGAGAAGACACTGAAGGCAGTGCAAAAAGTAAAGCATAAATAAATAACATAAATATGTCATAGTATCCCATGGATCCAATGTGTTAGGAAAAGTATGTTAAGTGTATATCATATGAAGTACCATGCGTAAGATATAATAATGGATAATAGGCATGTGTAAATACATATGTAATCTCAAACATGATATTGTAGAGTGATCATCAAATTATATAACCTATGTTGATAAAGATCAAAGAAGTGGATGCCCTTAATGTCCATGTGACATGAGTAGAGGGAGAGCCCAACATCTAAAATATGAGTGTATCATGTATCTATGTATGTTTGTATCACACCGAATGTATAAGTGTGGCATATATATATATGTAGGAGTAAATAAGTATTTCATCCATCAATATAGAAGTAACACATGGGTGCCAAGGAGCCAATAGAATATGTAAGTGTTGAAATTGTATTTAGAATTTTGGATGTTTTTTTTTTGATTTTTTTAGAAATATTTGGAGAGACTAGTTTATGATCCTATCCAATGGATGATCATAGGTATATCCCCCATTCAATGCCTTTAAACCTTAAGTTGGTTCTTTTACATTGTTTGCATCATGATTGGATAGGTTGAAAATGTACATAACATGTTCCTCCTCATGTTTTGAATGTGTAGTAGAAGATCTAGTGCTATCATTTGGAATATATATTAATTTTCCTTCATGAGAAAAGGAAATACCTTGTTGATTTGGGTCAATTATTACTTCTATTTGTTATAGCCAAAGATTTCCTAGTGTAAATATATATGGAGATGTGGTAGGCATAACCCAAACCTATGTTTGAATTAGTTTAGGACCACAAGCAATTGGTATTATTATGTTTCTCAAGGAGTCCTTCCAAGTGAACTTCTTTTGTAAGTCTTGTAAGTTAAAATCGAGGTGCTGAAAATAATTTATATTACAAGTGGTTTTTTTTTGTTTGGGATCAATATGGTTATGTAAATAATAAACACCACCCATGTATAAATTAATTGTTAAATCTTGTTGGTATAGATTATTTTTGAATTATGGGGAACCTATTTATTTTGGAGGATCCTCAAATTTAAGCTTTTGATCATCAATAAGATCTAGGATCTTGTGATTTAAGGTAAAGAATCTACTCGTAGAATGTCATGGTCCTTGATGATAATCATAATAAGAATTCACATCATATACTTTGGGTATAGGTTGACTCATATCATCCTTAATAGGATAAGGGAGAGATATACCTCATTCTCTACTAATCATTGGAGTATAAAGTTGGGGACTCAAGTAAATGTGTAAATTGTCTTTCAGTACCTAAGATAGTATAACCTGATTAGGTTCTTGTACCAGTGTATCAATTTTAGGCTTGGATTCAAAGTATGAGGGTTTAGGTTTATCTACTTATTGGATAAATTTATAATTTTTGAATGGATTAGGATTTGTTGGACATATGTAAAGGATTCCCTTATGCTAAAATTTTAAGCATGCATGCAATGTAGAAGGAATTGCATACATTTTATGTATCCAAGACTATCCCAATAGAATGTTATAGTTCAAATAATTTATCATAACTTGACACACAATGGGTAATTTATAAGGACCCATAATAATATTCAATGTTATTTGACAAAGCAAAGGTCTTTATGATTTTTCAAACCTTTGAATTTATATAACTATTTTTTTAATAAGATTTTGGTTAACACCCATGATTTTTAGGAATTGCATGATACAAATGTTTAGACATGATACATTATCAATGAGCACTATTTTTATAACTTTAATTTTTAATTGTTGTGTGTATGAATAAAGTCAAATTTTGGTAAACAACATCTTTGGATGGTAAATCCATTGGATCAAACTTGATGAGTTTGTCATTATTATTAAGATGTTGTATAATATCTACAAAATAAATAGGTTGAATATTACTTGGGACTTGTGTTTCATGAAATGATTCATATAAGATATCCTTATAAACATTAGATTGAAAGCTCAAGGATTGAAATCTTAGAGTGTGTATTGTTTAATTGGTCAACAATGTCATATTCCTTATATTCTGATTCTATTGTATTGTAAAAGGAATTTTGAAAAGGGATTAATTATTGCTTGTTATTTTAAACCCTCTCATTATTGGTACATGTTTGATTATAATATTTGATAAAGAAAGTAAAGTATCAAACTAGAAAAACTATGACATATTGGAATATAAAAGGGTAATGGATACATCCATGTTGCACATATTTTATGACAATCAGGGGTCAAAAAAAAAAAAAAAACCCTAAGTGACCTAACATTTTATGTTCAAATATAGGGTTCATGAAATGTTTAACCCTAAAATGTAATATGTTGTATGTTTTCACTTTATATTTTAGAGTTAAGAATTTATAAATGAAATGGCATAAGGGTGATAATTGGATCTATAACAGGCCAATTAAATAATAAAGTTAGATATAAGTATACAATAAATTTATTATGCTAAGATAGTCTAAATATGGAAAGTATAACTAGGCTAGATATATAAATGACAAATAAGAGAAGAACTTAGCTTGTTCTGATGCTAATACAATTCTAGATCTGGAATAGGCTAAAATCAAGTTGGAAGATAGTTATAGAATAGTTGTCAAATTATGGATTTGGTGCCTTTGGATATTTGTATAATTGCATCAACCTTGGAAGGTTACATCAATACTACTATCTGAATTAGATGATAGTGTCATATATGGAATATTTGGTGAAATAAGATGCGACCATCTAGATGCTTTTATGTTTGGATTCACCTTCGCTTTGGTAAATTTATATCGAGGTCATGGAGAGTCGATCCTTGTGAAAGTGTATAAACCTAACATTTCATCTTAAAAGTGACCTTGGGGAAAAATGGGTTAGTGGACACATGGTGTCAAGATGAACCTAATGACACTATTATCAAAGGGTGTTGCCTACATAGTCAATAATCCAAAATATGGCCTCAAATACATGTAGTTCTCCCCTACATGTTGGCTTGTGTGTGAATCATGCAATGTGTTAAAAAAGTACAAAAGTGACCTAGTTTGTAACTTGGAAAATTGATATCTTGGTATACTCTTTTAGTACTTTTGACTTTGTAGATGTGTTGTTCCTATGATTGGTATGGAAATAGGGAAGCTTTGATAAATTGGATGCTGGATATAATTTTTTTGATAAGTGCCTTGGTCTCTTTGGTATTTTTATAGGTTTCACAGGTGAGGAATGAATGAGGGTTGATATTGTATTTATACCAATCATATTATGAGATAACTTGCATTAAATAACGTAAGCCAACCATTGGAATAGATTTTATTTTTAAATTGGATGATTTTAGAGCACTAGACACTTGCATCGGGGTAGGAAATTAATGTTGATACTACTATCTATCCCAAACATTAGTTTGTAGGGAGTATAAAAATAAGTATAGGCTCAAAACTTATAGAGGTGTAAGATAAGTACATTTTAAGAATTATGGGAAAGATAGAATGTATACATCATCAATATAATACTGGTCAGACTAAGAGATAGGATAAGGGCACAAGATAAAAAAGATGTGAGGCTTATGGAAGTAAGGAGAGTGTATAAATAAGAGGAAAAACCAAGGTCTAATTTTTCCAAGTGTATACGATTGAGATGTTACATAATCATAAAATATCATCTACAAAACCAATGCATAACAATATGTTTGAGCTCCATTCAAAAAGACTAGCTAAAAAAATATGGGATAATTTATTTTATAAATTAGATTTTGATAGTAAAAAATATCAAGTGTTTGTTTCATTGATGAAATTGATTAAGATGAGACCTACAATGTACAACCTAGGACTAAGAACATCTAACATGGATAATGAAAATAATGAAATTGTTGAAAATATACATGATGCATATCATATTGTAAGATTTAAATCATTAAAAAAATATCATAATGTTGTTTGATGAATAATTATAACTTGCATAATTAGTGTTCAAATTATAAAAAAATGATTCATTTCAAAAACTAGTCAAGCACTGGGGACATAAATAGAAAAACATTAATGAAAACAATTAGAAGATGCCGAGGACTTAATGATGCCCATACCACTAAGATCTAGGCATTCTCTGACAGAATTTCTTGAAATGAAAAGGCTATAGCCAATGATCTCAAAGATTTACTTGTAAAATTTTGGAAAGACAATATAAGAGTTTACCCAATACAAGAGATGTAGTGAAAATAAAAGTGGGTTCTCATTACTGTGAACAGCATCTTAAACATTTATTTGATATGCCCCAAACATAATTATACTCTAATTTTTTGAAAACATTTACAAAAATTTCTATTAGTCAAAGACATTTTAAGATGGCCAAATTATTTTATGTAAAAATAAGTCACACATGTACCACTTGTTGCTATAGGAAACATGTTAAATTTTCAATGCATTATGATGTTTTTCACCATATACATTATACTTTGCATATTGACAACATTTATTAAGAATGTAGCACAAAATTTCTACCAAAATTATCCAAGGAATTTATTTCAACCATTTTTTTGTGAAAAACTAAATGGATAGTTCATTTATAACAAAACATGTTTTGGATGAAAATTACAATATTTGTGGTGGATTGCCAAAATTAAAAAAAATTATCGATGAGGAGAGTACAAGTGCAATTTTAAAATAATTAGTTTGTTTGAGTAAATAAATGTTTTTGAATTATCAAATAAAATATGGAAAAGAATCTAAAAGGTGTGAGCTTGTTATAAAATAGATACTTGTATCAAAATTTATGGTCAAATTCAGGGATGAAATTATATGAGTATGCAGGTCACACACACAGGGCTAGATGGTTGGATGAACATTTCAAGCTAATCAAGGACACATTCCCACTTGGTTCTATTGTTTTAGTATTCAAATTTATTGATAATTACACATTAAAATCACAAATGGAAGTTTAGTCAGAGTATTACAACTCAATACATGTTTCCATATTCATCCATATAGCATTAATGCATGCCTGATAGTACTGAGAAAGATCAAAAATATTAATGGAGTACCATTTCTATGTCAGTGATGACTGATCACATTATAAAGAGTATGTGAAAGGTTTTTTTGAAAATTTTTATGGATATTTGACTGAGAGGAACACTAATTTCAATCAGTATTACATTTGGTCAAAAAATTTTACATCAAAATTCAAGAATGCATGTAGGTTTTTTGGTTGAGCAGGATGCACATTACCATTGGTGTACAACATATTTAGAGTTTTATTAAGGCTGGCCATGTAAATGGAGAGCATAATGGTGCTAGAGCATGTGTAAAAGAGCCATTTCAAGAGAAGAGTTGAAGTTAAAAAATGGTGTTATTTTTACTGATGAAACAACCATTGTTGAATGGTGTAATGAGAAAATGGGTTATGGTGTTCAATAAAATTCTACTGTTTGAATATATTTCTTATTGATGAAGGAAAACACTTGGAAAAGTATGAGGATTGTATAAATCTAATGGGATCAAGTGAGTTCCACTCATTTTGTATCTCAAATACACGTTATTGGACTATTGATTCAAGACACTTGGCATGTTTGAGAGGATCCTCTTGTAATAATTAATAAAAATGCACAAAATAATAGGAATTAGTAACATGAATTAAATATTGATAGAACACTTAAAGAGATTAAATTGATCTTAGGCCATTTCAAGGGGGAAACCTCCTTTGAGCAAGCTCAATACAATAATTTTGTGGATGCCTTCATTGGCCTCAACACTTACTTATATATGAATTCTAATCTAAGAAACTAATACTTCCCATGAATGTGGTATAAAATAAAATGCTCAAAGGACAAATTACAAAGCATATGCATCCATAAAAACTACTATATGAACAAAGTAAAGAGAAAAGATATCATGGTTTCATAACATCCCCTCCCTCATAAAAAAATCTTTGTCTTCTAAGTTTCAGATGTGGGAATTAGTGTTGAATCTAAAATAGTGGTTCCTTGGTTGCATCCTCAAGTTGAATTCTATGTCACTAAATTAAAACCTCAGTGATGGAGTGGGAGAAAAATTGGCATGTACGCCTATCTAGGATTGCCTCCAGCTCAAGAAGAATGGATCCTTCATTATCAAGTTCTAGTAAAATAGTCTGCACTCTGATGTTTGTGCCAAGAACTTTTTTCAAACAAGAGTCATGAAATACTGGGTGAACTCAGGAAGAAGGTGGGAGATCCAAATTATAAGCAACAAAACCAATATTTTGAATAACCTTATAGGTCCCATAGAACTTGGGAGCTAGCTTATGATTCCCTTTGAGTTTTAGGAAAGATTTATTGTAGGGTTGTAGGTGAAGAAATGACATATCACCTAATTAAAAAGTGTGATTGAAATGGTGCTAATACACCTATTGTTTCATTCAATTTTGTGCCATATAAAGATTGTCCCATAGGGTACTGAGGATCTGATCCTAGGTTTGGATAATCATGTCAATCACTTAAACTGATGAACTATTGGGGGTGTATAGAAGTAGAACTAGTGGTGCTTGACCATAGACTACTTCATATGGAGTCATTTTCATTAAAGTGTGGTAGGAGGTATTGTAACACCATTTGGTAAGAGGGAGCCACTTTGCCCACTGATGTTGTTGTTCTAAGGTGAAGCAATGAAGGAAAGTTTCCAAGCATTTATTGATAATTTTAGTTTGGCCATCTGTTTGTGGATGATACCTGAAACTCATCTTTAGTTGTGTACGAGTACGTCAAAATAGTTCTATCCAAAAATGGATAGTGAAGTTTGCATCATGATCTAAAACAATGGATGAAATAATGCCATGAAGATAGAAAATTTGGTCCAAATTTGTTTTTAGGAATGTGGAGGTGGTATAGGGATGGTTGAGGGCAAAAAAATGACTATATTTACAGAGGAAATCAACCAAAACCAAGATCACCATTTTCCCTCCAAATTTAGGGATCCCCTTAATGAAATCCATAATACTATGTATTTTAATCTTGGTAGGGATGAGAAAGGGTTTGAGAAACCCAAGGATGAGTGTGGTTTCACCCTTGTTGTACTGGCAGATATCACATTCAGTCACTATCTATTGAATTACCTTTTTAATTCCCTTCCAAAAGAAGTTGTGTCATGCCTGATCATAAGTTTTGAGAAACCCTAAGTGCCCTATGGATGGAGAAGCATGGAGTTCATAGAATATAACTTGTTGAAGATCTATGCTTTGGAGAAGCACTAGATGACCCTTGTATCACAAAGAAGCACCATCCTAAGAATAATGTGGTACAATTGAGGGGTTAGTGGCCAACTATTGAATGATTTGAGATAATGAGTTATTAACATACCCCTACTATACAACATCCAACTAATTTAGAATAGGCATGGAAATATCTGAAAGGGAAGCTTGGTTTGAAAATGTGCAAGATAGAGCATTTGCCATTATATTATCCTTACCTTTCTTGTAATTGATCTCATAGTCATAACCTATGAGTTTTCTAACCTAGTTATATTGTGATGGGGTAGAGACCCATTATTCCAAGAAATTATTTAGACTCTAGTGATCAAATTCGATGCAAAAATGATTTCCTAGTAGGTATGGATGCCACTTCTATACTGCATGCAAAATGACCATCATTTCCTTCTCATAAGTAGGTAACACTAAATTCTTGATAGAAAGGGCTTTGTTGGTGAATGTGATGGAGTATCCTTCTTGGAGGAGAACAACACCAAGTCCATTGCTGCAAGCATCACTCTTGATAGTGAAGGTCTTGGCAAAATCTAGCATAGCTAGAAGAAGTGTAGTACACATAACTTGTTTCAATTCTTCAAATGCACACTCAATAAATTGTGTCTAAGTAAAAGAATCCTTTTTCAACATAGATATTAGTGGAGTTGCAATCTTCTCATAATCTTTGACAAACTTACAATAGTATCCAATCAACCCTAAAAAACCATAGAGGCTCTTGAGTGTCTGAGGATATGGCCAATTTGTCATGGCAACTATTTTTTTAGGATCCACCCAAATCCCTTAGGCTGAAAAAATATGCCTAAGATACTCCAATTCATCTTATAAAAAAGTACATTTTGACTATTTTGCACAAAGATGATGGTTAGAGAGAATTTTTAGTGTGAGTTCTAGATGTTGGAGATGCTCAGACCATGTTTTAATATATATGAGGATACCATTAAAGAATACCAAAATGAATTTCCATAGGTAGGGCCATAATATTTTATTCATAAATGCCTATAATGTTGAAGGACCATTAGTGAGGCCAAAGGGCATGACAAAACACTCGTAGTGGCCATCATGCATGTGAAAAGTTGTCTTAGGGATATCATCCTCATGAAGCTAGATTTGGTGATATCTAGAGTGGAGATCCAACTTGGAGAAAAAATGAGTGCCATAAAGGTCATCAATAACATGGATTGAGAACTTATCCTTGATTATGAGGTGATTAAGTGTATGAAATCAATGTAGAGGTACCATGACCCATATTTTTTATAGACAAGGAGAACTAGGGAAGAATATGGGCTGGTACTAGGGCAAACAATGCCTTACTTTAGTAAGTCTCAAATGAGCATCTCAATCTCAGTCTTTTATTGAAATAGGTAGCGATAAGGCTTGATGTTGGGAATAAATCTTCTAGGTCTTGAAGGTGGTAATCCCGTTAGTTTGGCAAAGACACGTGCATACCTTTGTAGAATGGTTTGTAGATCAAAAAAAGTAGTGGGGACTATTGATAGTTGCATTTAAATGGAATGGAGCTAGGCAATGATGCCATGTGAATTTTTCTTAAGAAGCTTTTACATATGATGTGAACTTATGATGTTGAGATATCCTAGTTGTAAGCCTTTCAATGTGTGTTTTTGCCTATTGTTTAAAAACTATATCCAAAGTTGATCAAAATCCCATAAGATGGGTCTAAGTATGCATAACCACTAGGCTCCCAAAACAACATCACATCCACCTAAGGGCAAGACAAACATGTTGGAGCACAAGTTAATAATCTCTAATAGAGATACACACATTGTGATACTTTCCTTTGCAAGGTAATGTGCCCCTATTAACAATCATGACTTCAAATTTGGAGCAAGGATGGATAAAATAATCAGTCTATTTGGCAATCTGAAGGTCAATGAAGTTGAGTGATACCTAAATCAATGAGTATTGTGAGAAGGAGATTAGTGAAGTAACCCTTGACTTACATGGTTTTTGGGGTAGTGAATCTAGCTAAGGCATAGAGAGATCTCTGGTTGGTTTTCCTGATAAGTAGGTTCCATAATCGATTGAGATTCTTCTAGATCATCTGTTGTATCTTGAACATCTTCCCAATCTTCAATTATGGGTGGAGATTCCACATCTAATAGCTAAATATTTTACTTGACACAACTATGTCCTTGAGTGAATTTATCATCAAAGTTATAACATATTCCTTTTTCTCTATGAGCTTGCATCTATGCTTTAGTCAAATGCTTGATATGAGTGGTTTTGGGGGCTGGAATTGTTTGAAATCGTTATGAAGTTATATTTTTAAATGGAGAAAAATTGGATTTGAATCGTTGCTGAGCTTGATCTTGTCCTCTACCAATTTAGCCAACCCAAAGGCTTCCATCATTATGCTTGGCCTGAACATTTTGACCTGAGATTGAATTGAATCCTCCAGTCCACTGATAAAACAACTCTTGAAAAATACGTCAGACAATCCCTCTGTATGATTGGCCAATTTTTTAAATTCTATTTGGTATTCTCTCATGTTTCTTGTTTGACAAAATTTAGTGAGTGATCTAATGAATTCATAAAAAGTATTAGGGAAAAACCATTGAAAAATGAGGGTATAAATATCGGTCCATATGGGTTCATCAGGAGCCTTGGTATACCAATGGAATCATTGAAGGGCTTCAAGTTCCAAGTGAAAGGATGCAAGTGGGACTTTGTTGGCATCCAAAATATTATGCAGACTAAAATATTATTCTACCTAATAGATCCATTTAGTTGGATCTACACCATTGAATCGATGAAAATTAAGCTTCGACCCATGATAACTATTGGAAGAAGAAAACCTTGTGTCTGAAGAAGACTTTGGATGCCATTTGTTGTTCATGGTGGTATGCTAAAGATTGAGGCCAAGAATTTTTTCATCAAGATAAATGATGTGGGTCTTGAGGGCAACAATTTCATCCTCCATGTTTTTTGCTCTTGTTTGGGTTACTACCATAACCCAAATAACAATTTTTTTTTTCAATGGATAGGAAAACTAAAGTTAAGACACATTTAGTAAGGAAAGTTTTAAATTTGGTAGAAAATAAAAGGAGTAAAGGGGATTTTAATATTTTTTTTGCATAGTTGGAGTATGGTTGATGAAGGTAAAGAAAATTTTAGGAGTGAAAATGGAAAACCTGAAAAATTGGTCAAAGGACAAAGGAGTAGAAAGAGACGATGAACATTATGGAATTTTTTTGAGGTAAACAGACATAAATAGAAGTTATGACAAAACCCAAAAAAAGGGAAAATTGAGATTTATCAGAGAGTAGAATTGGGATATAGGACCTCAAGGAAGAAAATATAGAGAATAGAATTTTAAGTGTTTGAATAAAGTTTGAGGATCAACAAGGCTATAGATAGAGAGATATTGTATAAAAACTAAAAGAAATTTACTTTTTTTCTTGATTTCTCTTTTCTATTTTCTATCTGGTGGTAAATACTTTCAGAGTTTACTAATAATCTATGGATGGTTTGTGGATTTTGGTTTCTATCAAATATCTACTTGTAAGCCCTCTAATAGTTTGTGGATGCTCTGCTGATTGATTTTTTTGACTTTGCTAGAAATATTTTGAAACTGATAGAAAAGTGCTCCAAGTTTAAATGCCTACCTAAGGGTTTCAAACATATCACTCTATCCACAAATACCATCTAAGTGAGTACCGCTCTCTAAAAATATTTTGGGCACAAATTTATCTCTTAATGACAACTCTTGGTTTTCCTCACGGATGGGAACTGCTCAATCGGGAAGGGGCCATTGTCCATTTCACTGATAGGTCCTCTCAATGGGCCAACTAATTTAGAGTTATTGTGGTACTCCTCACAATGAGTTTTAGGGATTTCAACCAAGCACTTAACATAGTTATGCAGTCATGTTTTTACCTTGATCCAAAACATAATACAAAAAATTACTAATTGAGTTATGCTACAGAATAGAGTTAATATTTTTTGAAAATTTATTGAAATAAAGTACACAGTAGAATAGAGTTAAGACTTTTTGAAGGAAAAAAAATTGCCCTAAAAATCACTCTGATACTAGATGAGAATATCCTCCTACAACAATTAATAAAAATGCACAAAATCACAAGAATTAGTAGGATGAATTAAATATTGATAGAACACTTGAAGACATTAAATTAATCACAATACACTTCAAGGGGGTAACCTCCTTTGAGAAATATCAATACAATAATTTCATGGATGCCTTCATTGGCCTCAACACTTACTTATATATGAATTATAATCTAAACAACTACTACTTCCCATGAATGTGGGATAAAATAAAATGCTTAGGGATGACTTACAAAGCATGCATCCATAGCAACTACTATACAAACAAAGTAAAGAGGAGATATCACAGGTTCACAAAAATGTTTTTATTTTGCATGCATGTATTTTTTTGGAATGAGTTTGAGTTAAACGAGTGGGTGGATGAATGAAATACTATACCTCTAATTAAAATCAACACATATCAAGTTCCACCAACACTATAAATTATAGATATGATATCATCACATGACTTTGACCATGTATCTGATCTAGTGTAACAGGTAGAATATTAATCATCATGTACTATTTATTCTCATTATCTATCTTGGTAGTGTCATTAAAAGGGAACAAATTAAGTTATTGATTCTTATTATCTATCTTGATACAGGGCATGTTTTTATAGTTATTGCTGATGATGATAATGAAGAAGGAACATATTAATACTTATGTTAGTGTGAAGAGGAAATAAAAAATTGACTTCCCCAATCATATATGGAGAAAACATTGACTATTTCACTAGTTCTGTGGTTTTCACTATAACTTGGCTTCGATGATATCCTATAATTTTTTTAGATGTTTGTTTTAAGACTTTGAAACATATAAGAAGATACTACACTATTTAAATTTGGATCGTGCAACAAATATTTAATTGGTTAAATATCATAGGAGGCCATTAAACAAGAATCTATGGAAAGTTTGTGAGTCAGACCATGAAGCTATTCTTTTTAATATCAAGATTAGAGTAGATCCTAGTAGTTCATTGGATTGAAATTCCAAGGTATGTTGAATTATCAAATGTAGATGTATTTAATTTTAACATTTTTTATTGATTTTATAGTTACTACATATAAATTTAATTTTTAATTACTATTTTTTTCTATAGGTTATTGGTGCCAAATAAGCTTCCAACTTCATATGGTTGGTGTTGTTAGTAAAAAATTTTATATTCTTGAAGCTAAGAGAAGCTTAATATAAGTACTCAGTTATTATAAAAAGGGTGTTATTGAGGCTAAAATGGGTGGTGGGTCTCTCAAATGATCATTATGGGAGGCTAAGGGCTTGGTCTTGGATGTTATCTACTACTCCATATGTGTTGGTAGCCCAGTTTCTAGCCACAAAGTACTATAGGTAGAATTCTCCAACTGTAGCTTCAACTTTGACAACATTAATTGCTAGTGTTTCCACACTCCTAAAAAGTAGTGAAAACACATTTTTAAAAGATTTAGGTTGTGGGAGAATGTGTCATTTTCTTTTATAGACATGTTCAAATAGTCTAACTTGTACCTGAAAGTCTCGAAGGTATAAATTCCAATTGGAGGATAAGAACTTGTCTCTTCACTATAAAAGAGTTACCTTTCAAGACTCATCACCAAAACTTGTGCTAAAAATTGGTCCTAAAGGTTTCATCAACATGATTTATGGTGAAATTATAGGGATTGAACATGAATGTGAGTGTTATTTCAATTCATTCCAATGACTTATGATTTCCATTTTACACAAGCCTGAAGTTAGGATTAAAACTACATTTTTCTTGTATTGAGAAGGGCGTTATTGAAGCTAGAATGAGTGGTAGGTCTCTCGATAAAACATGATTGGAGGCCAAGAACCTCATCCTAGATGTTATCCTCCCGATTATACATGTTGATAGTGCCAGTTTCCATCCACAAAGCATCAAAGATAGAGTTATCTAACTATAGCTTCAACTTTGACAACATTTATTATCAGTATTTCCATGCTCTTGAACATAGTGAAAATACACTTACAAGAGTATTTATCCATTGTGGTTATGGTAAAAAATGTCATTCACCTCTATAAACATTATCTAAGTAAGGGAATTGCACTTGGAGGTTTCAAATGTAGATTAGTAGTTGGAGGACAAGAACTTATCTCTTCACTATAAAAAAAATTACATTTTAGGACCCATGATTACAACTTATGCCATGGATTGGTCCTGAGATGTTCCATCAATTTGATTTGGGGTGAAATTCAAGGGATTTGACATGCATATGATGGTTCTTTTGGTTTATTCCAATGAATTAAGGTTTTCATTTTACACATGATTGAAGTTAGGCTAAAAACTATATTTTTATTATTTTGGGAAGGGCGTTCTTGAGGCTAGAATGGGTGGTGGGTGTATACACATAATATCTTCAAAATTTATCAATTAATGATACTTTATCTCTTACAAGAATCCATAGAGTCTCAATCTATCTGAGTTCTTGCCTTAAAGGGTACACTGGGAAAGGGGTGGGAAGACAATAATTTGCAAGATTGTTGTCCCCTATACCACCACTTGCAGTCAACAAAAACCTATCCTATACACTCCCCTAAGCCTTGACACCTCTTTTACACAATCCCAAAAGAAATTCACCACCTTAAACAACACATACCTAATCCTAAAACTCTTTCTAACATTTACTCAATAATGTCAGCCTAGGCCAACCCTATACTTAAAATATATTAGTATGTTACGGGACTAGGTTAGCCTCGGCCGACCCAATCTAGGACTTAATTTATTTTATTAATTAATGATACATGGTTTATTGGGATGAATCTATTAGATAAACTTTGATAAGGGTTTAGGGTTAGATCCATCTATATATACACATCCATTTCTTCCATTTTAGAGAGAGATAGAGTTAATCATTCATTTGCACTTCTTTATAATCTTTCTTCCACCATTCTAATTTAGGAGTCATTGCCTAAGGTTTACATTTGGATAATAATCTTATCTTGTGGAAAATTCTTGGATGATTTGGTCTATCTTAGTGATATTTACAAACTAAAGCAACGTTTTACAAAGCACCATTGGCCAAGGGAGAGATTGAGTCTCAACGGGTTCATATTTAAGGTAAGTATCTATAACTCTTACTCCTCTATTTTAGTAGATAAAAGTAACATAAGTAATGTATTTTGATTGAATTTATCTCTCCATGAATTAGGTTTTTATATATATTTACTTAATTATAATTCTTCTATGCATGTTTACTTTCATGTTCATTACCCCCATTTTGTTCCACATGCTTTGGTGAGAATCAGGTTAGATTTTAGTTTAATTTGTCATTTACTTTGTGAATAAGAAAAACATAAGGTCTAGCTAAGGTTATCACATGGTGTTACTTCACTAGAGTCTTTGGAACCTTACATAGTGATAATATTATGGTAAGGGATCCCTCTATTAGGTCTAGTGGATCCATATTGGTCATGACCCCGATTGTCTAAATGTACCAATAAGTAAAAGGGTAAGTGTGATTTATCTTCTCTGATCTAGGATTGACTTTTATATCAAATTCAATTTCCCTTGTATACATTATGGTGAACCCAATGGGAAATAACCTTTGTAATTTTTCTTTTACATATTAATTTATCATCATATATCATATATTTTTATTTTTATAATACTGGATCAAACCTATCGATATAGTCTAACATGCTGTGCATAGATTTAAAATAGTCACTCTGATTGACTCTGTATTTCTCTATGCATGTATTCTCTAAAAAAAAATAACTACATGGATCATTTCAACTCAATTCTATTTTTCAACCATAGATTTATAGATTCAGTCGACCCAGTTGACTCTGTTAGTAGGTCATTTTTAGCATACAAGTTTTACAAACTTCGTCGACACAGTCAACTCTATTATCAAAATAAAAAAATGATCATCTTAGCAAGATAGCATAAAAATAACAAATTTAACATCTTAAAAAATTATCAGGTTCATTTTTACCTTCTTAGTCATTTCTATTCTTCATTTACAGTCCTACTTTTCATAGTTTGTAGTCTATAAAATTGTAACCTTACAAAAAACTAGTTCAACTAGATCAACATAGTTCCATAGCTTGTTTTATAGTCTATAAGACTCAGTTGACTCATTCAACTATGTTATTATGGATCTTGATTCCATTGATATCATTAACCTTGTCAAATTTTTTTTTATGCATACAATGTCACCTAAACCTACTCTATACTCTTTAAAAATAAAGAAATTAACTTATCTTACTAGTAATTAATTTAATTTTCATTTTTTTTGCTTTCTTGCTTAGAGTAAAAAACATAGACTAAACAAGAGGTTTTTAATATACTGATTTAGTCACACTATTTTTCTTTTTCACACACATCCAAATCATATAACACCAAAAATCATTAAATAATTTCTACCCAAGGTCTACCTACTTGGATTTCATCACCAAGGGGGAAGCTGGCATGATTTTATGGAAAAGTATAAATACATGGTTGATGGTATATATTGTCAAAGCACCTGACACCCTTATCGGTACAAGACTATGAAGTGTGAGGGTAGGCCCCAATACCAAGCTAATACCATCACTAATATAGATCTCTTTCAACCTTAACTACTTGAAACTATTCTTAGATTGATTTTCTAATTCCTTCTTGCAACCAACTCTCTATCACATTAATTTCAAATTTTATTATAACTTAAATTTTTTTTAGGAATGATAGCTTAGCATTTATATTCCAGTTTTGTTGCTTTCTCTTTATAAAATTGTATGTTGTATTGTAAAACTTGTACTAGCTAGCATTGGTACAATATTTATGTTGTATGTTACAATTAGATCAAACACATTTTATCTAATTTCTCATGTGATTAATTAAATTTCTTTAGTTACTATATTATAAAAAATTTCCCCATCTTTAGAACACAATTAACGCCATCAATTCAGTCTCTTACAAGTTGCTTGTTCTATTTATCTTTAGTACATATTTGACCTATTTGACTATGTGTATTTTAGACTCCCTCAATTTTACCATCTGATAAACATAGTCAAATAATTCAATTGTCTTTTTCATCCTGTTCTATTGACCTTTCTTATAGACTCTATTGACCTTATCAACTTTGTACCTCTTGGCTGATACTATTTTGTATTTGGCCAAATTTGTTCTTATTTTTTATCTTTGCTTTCTAATCTTAGATTATTTTTATTTGCATCATGAAATCCTCTATTAGAATATTTTTGGACAACCTCAATCCTTTTAGATGATATATGGGATTTTATTTTCTTCTTACCTTTGCTACCCAAAAGGATCATCACTCTTGGAGCACTTTTTCTCACCCCTCATCTTTAGATTACAATATGGTCCATGTTACTCCAATTGATGACACTAATAGATCAGATCCATTTTACACTTCTCAAGACAATTATTTATTTAAAGCACCTTATTACATTATGGGGCTAATTGACACAAGCCTAACCAACATCCCCATAGAAAACCTTATAAACACCAACAAACTGCCTCCTAACAATCCTCCACCTAGAAACCCTCCCCCTAGTACCAATTTGGGGAATGTTTCTCATACCAACCCTAACATTCCACCTCCTAACACCAATCCACCAATTGATACCACTCAAATTATTGCATAAATAGTGTAATAAATTAACATTATGCAAACATCTAATACTTCTCAAATGATGAAAATGCAACATCATTTGATAAACATGGCTAGTCAACCTCCTACTCTTCTTCCCAAAAATAAATAAAATTTCATCCCTCCACCTCTTAAAGATGATGTGGGAAATACCATTTCCTAACTCATTATGCACAACTAACTGCTTTAAAATATTCAAATTGAACCTTTAGCCCCTTCATTATTTTTATTGATATTGGTAATATATCTCCAACTATTAAATATGATGGGATTAAAAACCATGCATCTTTCCTTAAATCATTCATTAATATTTATAAAAAGTGGATTCAAACTAATACCTTTGCCACTACCAAAATTTTAGTTAAAATACTCATAGGTGATGTATTAAAATGGTATAGCCAATTCTCCCAACATTCTATATGGTAACTTGAAGATTTAGTCAATCTTTTACATAAGGAATTTCAACAAATTGATCTTCCTAAAAATTATCTTAGCCATTTCATTAATGCTGAACAATCTCCTTTTGAATCAGGTCATGATTTTATCAAACATTGGAAATATTTCTCACAAAGCTGATCATAACATGATTGATGATAACTTGTTCAAACTCTTTATAACTACCATAACACCTTCCCTTTAATACAAGGTTTAAACTTTTTCTCCCCCAACTCTAAATGATGCTATCAATCAAGCTAAGTGACAATACTTTCTTATGAAATAGTTTGGACCCAACATTAAAACCATCAAGGGATGTTTACAGAATTTAACCAATGCAATCACTAGAAATCATCCTTAAATAAAACTAGGAGTATCCAAAATGGATAATCCCTAATCTTCCCATGCACCCCTAACTATTCAACAATGAAAAAAAATTTAGTGCCTTCTAAACCATTTACTTATACTAATAATCCACCTACACGGTATGATCCTAACAAATTTTGTTGGTTTTATGCTGATGTTAGTAATTTACATGAAACATGTCATGGGCTTACTAAATTTGACATTTATTTTATGTTAGGAGATATATTTAATCATGATGCTATAATCAAAATATGTCATCATGATTATGTTAATGCCTCTCAAAATAATTTCAAGACTTCTTCTTCTAATAACCCAAAAAAAAATTCTACCTCCAACCCACAACACTCAAACAAGGATAGTTGTGCAATTGATGCTGACTATGACCAATACTATACCAATTCTCAATTTGTTAATGTAGCTAAAGTTAATTATTAATGTAAATCCACCCACAAAGATCCCATCACAAAGCCAAAGAAACCATCACTCAAAGAACAACTTCACAAAGACACCACTACCTCTAACATACCTTCTAAAATCAATGAGGAAACATTTCCACAATCAAAACCTCAAACTACTTCTCTTCCCACCATAAATAATTTACCTTCCAAGACTCGTGCTAGTTATTCATCTTCAAAATCTCATTAGACTTTCTTGGAGGAACTTAACTCTATGCCTTGTAAAATTCCCCTCATGGAATTAGTTCGTACTTATCCATATCACCACAAATTTTTAATGCAACAATCATAACAAATTAAAGAACCACATTCCCTATAAGTAGAATAACCTTTTCAAGATCCTACACCGACAGAAGTACACATTATAGAAATTATTTGTATTTCTTCTAAACCTTCCATTAAATTCTTAGAAGATGATATTATCAATGATGAAATTATCTTTCAAGCTGATGACCCATTTCTGTTCATTAAAATCACAATTAATACCACCCCTACTCAAAAATTCTTAGTAGATGAAGGGTCAGGAATTAATGTTACATCCCTTTAGCTAATTCAATAACTTAGGTATAACAAAGATCATCTTAAGCAAAATCATCTCACATGTCACATATTTGATAAGATCAATTAAAAATTAACTTGGTTGTATTTAGCTCCTTGTTACTATTGGACCCAAAACCATAGTACCAAGCTCATGGTTCTTGACTTACCATTATCCTAAAATATACTCTTAGGTTGCCCATGGACACATCACATGAGATCTATTGCCTTTTATGGTAGCCAATGTATCAAGTTTACTCATAATGGAAAATATTATAAACATGAGGTCAATCCTAATATATGGAGCATTCAACTACCTAACCCCAAATCTCAATATCATATTCTAACCATTTCCTGAATTAATAGTGCACTTCTATCTAAATTAGTTAACATGAGTCCAGATTTATAGGTGAATCTAGCTGATTTTGATGATGATGAGCCAAATGATTTGTAAAGCACTTGAAATACTACTAAGTTACCTCCTTACATTTTGGGGTGGTTCCCTCATTCCTTGTTACCCCATGATTGTACCATCCCTCTCATCAATGAGATCAACAAACTCCCTCTTCCATGTAATGCACATGAAGCATCTTACACAAAATATGACATCACATGTAATGAATATGAAGTGGCCAAGTTATTTCAAGACCCTTTAACCATGTCACTTCATAAATTTAGTGATCTAGGTGTATTTCCTTCTGATTCTCCTCTAGAGACACAACCATGTACTATCTCTCACACTATGATGATAACTACATCATATCCCAAGCTTAATCATGTGACTTAGACATTTAACACTATCAAAAAACCTTAGCCAAAATACATGTTTTCAACCATGATGTTCATGTCATTTCCATGGATAGTGAGTTATAAATTGAAGGTCATGTATTTCCAATTAATTCTCCACTTCTAAATACCCTTTGGGTTGTTAAACAAATCTTACCTCTTGTAAATTCAAAACTTCCAAAACCATCTCTACCTTTTATATCACTAATCACTCTACCAACTCTCCTCCTTTCCATTGATTCTATAGATACACATATTATCAATCCATTTAAATCCAATCAACCTTAATCAACAATTCCACCTACACTTGAAATTACCCTTGATGCTAAGGTAATAGATGTACACTAGATACATTTTGAATATGATCTCCATTGTAATAAAATAATTTATCTGTAAGTATATGTGGAATACTATGGACCCTTATCCACTCTCTTTAGATATGAAGCCATACTTGAGTTAATCCATGCTAGAAAACCTCAAATTCCACGTCAACATCATAAAATTGGAAATTTCAAATGAAAATCTCCTCATTTTAATAACTTAATTGCTAGCATAGATCCCAAAACAAATCTTGTTTCTTCTCTTCCCAATGCTCCATATCATTTTTAAGACATAAATTCTATGCTCATTGAATAAAATATGAGAATTGAATATGGTATACCCTCATATCCTCGATCCATAACAGTCTTCAAAGAACTCACACCAACCAAACATGATAAATTTAGCCTATTCTTTGATAAATATCATAAAACTTTATCTTGGTCATATGAGGACATGTTAGGTATCAACCCTAGTATCATTGTGCATAACATCATCACATACCTAAATACTAA